>JAWNOR010000283.1:0-95000 GCA_035045885.1 Drosophila borealis | reverse complement strand
CGATCGTTCCCAGACTATGAAGTATTCTGTCTGTAGCGGCAAGTTTCACTGTTGCTACCTTTCTTTTTCCCCAGCTGACCTTTTTTATAAAATCAAACCCAAGCCCAAAGTGAATGGGTGTCATAATAAATTAGGGAACACGAGTTTCAGCAATATTTTTAGATTCACCCTTAAGCTGGGATTATTTGTATGAGAAATCTTTTGATTTCCAAATTCATCATATCTTTGACCCCCATTTCCACCAAGGAGGAATGGATTTTTCGAAAAGTGTGAAACACCCCTCAAATGAATTTTAACCAAGATCTTTGAAAATGAAAAAAAGTTGCATACAAACGTTTTTCGCGTTTTTTCCACACTTGTAGGTGGAATTTCCCGAAACCCCGTCTTAACGTGCACCTTCATCACATATGGAAATTTCAGCTTCGTTACTCCTACGGTTTGGGCTGTGCGTTGATCATCAATCAGTCAATCAGTCTGTCAGTCAGGACAAACAATTTTATATATAGAGATTATACAGGTCTATAGGTCGAAACCAAGATATTTCGCCAACAAACTCAGAATTTCTCACATTTCCGCAAAACCGTAAACAAAATAGCAAGGCTATTTAATTTGCGGCGGGCCGAGGATAATAGCCTTTATTTCTTGTTAATATTGTTTTACAAATTATACCTATATTATATACATATACTTCAGTATGTTGAGTGTCCGTTCTCCATGATAATCAATTATCAGATTTATTTTTCTTTCGGTCCGATTTAAATTCACATTCAAAGCTTGTTATCCGATCGAAATCAAAATCAAGGAAATGAGGAAAGATTAAATTTCTCCCAGGCATGAAATATGATGGAAAACCTATTCCGTGTAATACTATAATATGCTGAGAGTAAAAAATGTCATAGGATGTTTTCGAGCAGGAAACAAGGATTGCGAACTGATTGCCCTTTCCTGCAGGTCTTGGTCTGCTACAGCAAGCCGGACGCCTCGCCGTATATACAAAGCGCCGAACGGGAATACATCAAGAGTCAGGTGAGCGAGGAGCTCGTGACGGATGATGCGAACGCCAATGAGGTTGTGCCCTGGAGCAGCATGCTCATGAATGCACCCATTTGGGCGCTGATAGCAGCCAACATGCAGCATGACTGGAATCAGCACGAGCTGGCCAAGGAGCTGGAGCAGCTGCTGCAAGAACTCCAAGCCAAGGGCAAATCATTTTGGATGGAACTGGAGGCCAGCGTGCAGCTGGCGGCACCGCATCTCTGCAGCTGGCTGGCATCGCTCACGTCCGGCACGCTCAGCGACTATCTGATTGCCGAGGGGATACTGAGCCGGACGCAGACGCGACGCCTCATGTCGTGGCTGGTCTTTGTCAGCGCCTCCATGTACATGCTCCATGACAAAGAGACCTGGGCGAGTGCCTGGAGCATTATGGCCTTTGGGGCCTATTACGCGGGCATCAAGCTGCTGCCCCTGGACATGAGTCCGAATTTTGCTGGCACCCTGATGGGCATCTCGAACGGCCTGGGCGCTCTGCCCGGCCTGCTGATGCCGCTGTTGGAGCAACTGGAAACCGAGTATGCCATCGTGGGCAGCATCCGTGCGGCGCTATGGCTAGTCTGTGCCGGGTACATATCGGGCGATGTGCAGTCCTACAATCGGTTGTGAAATCGGCCACCGAATCGATCCGGAGCTCTCAATGGTTAATTACAAGTGTTTATATTGCTTTAAATCTAGGCATAGTTTTGACTTATATATATCTATGTATATATGTATATAGTAATACAGGAAAGGATACTTAAGAGACGTTAGTTTCATTATCGTCGACTTTCATTGCTAAAACTAGGAGCACAATAACTAAAACGGGATTTTCCATATTTTTATATGTATATATAACAGGGCTTATCGGTTGATTTGTTTGATTAGTTTTAGAGGGTGGGGGGAGCGGTTATCTGTATTAACATAGTTAGCACAACGAACGCGTAAATGCTGTGGCTCTGGCTTCAAGCTGCGTCTGTCCTTGGTGCTCCCGTCTACATGGACGCTTGTGAGAGAAAGCCGGACTGGGCCATGGCCGACACGGAATTCATGTCGATGCCCAGCTTGCGGGTGACATTGATTTGAGCTAGCGCCGCATTACGCAACGAGTAGACATGCACCAGCTCCGCCTGGCTCTTGGCATAGAGCAGCGCCTTCTCAAACAGATCAACGGCACGCTGCAGCTGGGCGCGCTGCACCTCAACGGTGCCGAGCGTCTCGTAGGCCAGCTCGCATTTCGGATCCACATCGATGGCGCGATTTAGCAGCGTGACGGCGGCCTCAATGTCGCCGCGCCACTGCAGCATCATGATGGCCTGGTGGACGAGCAATGCCGGATTTGTGGGCGCCCTCTTCATGGCCACCTCGTAGAACTGCTGCGCCTGGGGGAACTGCTGCTGATCGGCCAGTACCTGGGCCATCAGACTGTAGCACTCGACGCAGTCGGGGAACTTTTCAATTGCCTTTTCAAAGTCTTGGATAACGCGCTCCAGGCGCTTCTGATCGCCGGACATCAGCGATAGACGATACTCAGCATAGCACTTCTGCACATTGGCAATCGCATGATGTGGTGCCAGGCGAACCGCCTTGTCGAACTCCAACAGCGCCGCCTCGATCTGCTCCAGCAGCAGCAGGATCTGAGCACGCTGGTGATACACATCCGGATTGTCGGGCTTCAGCTTCTCGGCTTCCGCAAAGTCGGCCAGTCCCTTTTCGCGCTCCTCCGTCTGAATGAAAAGCGCGGCCCGCTTGATGTACGCGTAGGCACGCAGCGTCGTGTCCGCATCATCTGAAAGATTAAAACTGTGACTTGTCCCTCAACAGAGTGTAGTTGCCCCTCTTACCGTTGGCTAGAATGGCGTCGAAGTCCACCTTGCTGTCGGCGAAGGAGCCGCAGAGTAAGTGGAATGTGCCGCGCATTAGCAACGCCTCCACCTTGTATTGTGATTCCGCCTCGGAAGATTCAATTTCCTCGGTGCATGCCGCAATAATTTCATCATATTTCTGGTCCTCGAATGCTTGTCGGGCGCGCAGAAAGCCGCGTGGCGGTGTATCTGCCACAGCCGAAGGCGGCACGTTCATTGTCTGCAGCGGATCGGCTATAAAGGATCGCATGTAGGTGTTGATGAAGCTTGCCGAGGGAACGACCGGCACGCGGTCGCGCAGACCTCTTTCGGCATCCAGGCGGCCCGTTTCCTTGAGCACTCGATCGGCGAACATGATGGTATTGTTGTTCTGGAACATCTCCAGGATGCAGGTGGCGGTCACATCGTCCAAGCACTCAATCATATCCTTGGTGGCCTCGTGGGCGCGTGCTCGCCTATAATAGGCCTTGGCATAGCGCGGATTGTACTCCAGCGAGAGGGAACAATCCTCCTTGACCTTATTCCACTTCTTTAGCATCTCGTAGGAGGCAGCACGGTTCTGATAAAAGATTGCCATGTCCGTGCGATGCTCGGTGGGACACTTGTCTATGGCCTTGTCGTAAAAGCTGATGGCCTCATCGTACTTGCCGTTTCGGTAGCAATTGTTGCCCTCCGTTTTGTAATTGTTGGCCTCTTTCAGCGGCGACAGCTGCTCGCCCAACTCTGCCGACTTCTTTTTGCGCTCCAGTTCCGAATCCGGAGCGGTGCCATCTATGGACAGCGATTCCTCTATTTTGCCCTTCTGGCGCGTCTTGCCGGCATCCTTGTTTTGCGCCTTGCCGCGCTTGGCCTCATCGCGTGAACTTCTGTTGAGAACATACATGCCCAGGCCAATGGCCAGGGGAGTGCCCAATAAAAGCGCCACTTGCCATTTGTTTAGCTTAACTGAGTTCATGTTGAGGAACGTTGCCATTTGTGGGCCTTCCTAATGTGTGCAGCTTGTAAAAACTGCAAATAGAGAACATTGTGTAATAGTCAGTGGGCCTTATCACACGCAGAGTTCAGAGCGCGAACGCCGAATCGCTAAATGCCGGGGGGAGCCATTTGTCACCTAAGCGCTGCCCTTCCCCTTATTGATTTTTAGCATGGTTAGAGTTCGGCGACCGTTGGCTACTCACGTTTGTCTTGTAATTTAACACTGCAATGAATTTTGCAAATATGAACTGTTACTTGAATGCTTTTTAGTGAAAAGTAAATACAAATTAATATTATGGAATACAACTAGCCTCCTTAGAAATAGAACACACCGAACGAGCAGCTGTGTAACCGTTGAGCTGCTGAACGACTGTTATCCACATGTGACAGCTGGCAGGGCGTGCACAAAAAGCTCGCTGCTATAAGAACCATGCATTTGAAAAACTCACCATTTAACAGAATGTGTATGGGATCAACAGTTTATCTTATTAGAGTTAACAGATAATCATTACTGGAATATACCGTATTCCATTTGCATGATTTGACATAATGGCTACAGTATGATATATATACATATGTATGTATGAATACATATATGATATACAATTAATGAAATATTTTAATTTTTATTTATAATTTGCACTAACCGGAAAATAATTATGTTGATAAAAGCGTGTACGGGTAGTTAAACTTTTTATATAAGGTCAGGCCACGATTTCCGCTTTAACTGTATATACGATCGTAGTACATACATATAATAGGTGCGCATTTTACATTGAAGTTTATTGATTACAAGAACAAAGGAAAACATGTGGTTGGCGATGATCGCAAGGCGTTGAGCTTAGTGCAAATGAGTTCAACCGAAAGGCTATAAATATGCACTAACACACTAAATGCGCGATGCAACAAATACATGTAAAGCACTTTTGTGTGTGTGTGTGTGAGTTATCTGAACTCCAACTCTAATGCGAGCGTTTTTAGTATTCGCAATAAAATGGCGTTTGTTTTAGTTTTTCTTTTGTTTTTATTGTATAAGTTATAGCTAAAGCAAACTTCATAATTTGAAACGCACTAAGCTTAACACTAAAATTATACGTCTGTAAGTATATGTATTAAATTTAGGAAAGTGTTAATAACTAGAACTATTCAATACGTAATTCCAGCGTTCTTTTCCAGCGTTCTTTTCCAGCGTCAGCCGACAGTGCCAGCTGCCGCCGAAGCAGCTTTTGTTCTCCTCCTTCCCTTTCTCTCCTTTGGGCTGCCTTTTCAGTTGCTTTAATTTTCAATTTCTACCTTTTTCTTTTCTTTTGCAGCTTAAATTCAGTTTTTTATTTTTTTCTGTGCTGTTGTTGTGTCTCTGCCTTGGCGTGCCTGTAATATCAGTTCTTCACCGTTTTCTTGTTGTTGTTGGTGTTCATCAGTTTGGTCAAAAGCTTTCGCGAGTGGCCGGACGGGTCAAAGTGGTTGGTGTGCTCGCTGGCCTCCTTCTTGGAGCGCTGCTTGCCGCTGTGGCCCGAAAAGATGTGTTTGCCATGGTCGTAGTTGTAGTGCTCGTATTCATCAAAGTGTGCCTCAGACATGATGTTTATGATTCTTATATGTATATAATTGAGATCTTGCTTTTGCAGAGTTTTAAAGGGCTTCTTGTTGACTTGTTTCTCCTTGTAGGTTGTTTTTGGCTGGAAGTTATTGTTTTGGTATACGCGTTACTTCCACAGGTTCTCGATGTTGTCGCAGCAAAATCCAAATGGAAATTAAACTTTTTCTCGCTTTCAAACACCTGGTTTTATACCCGGTCAGAGCTTTTTCTCGCACAGCTGGCGAGAAGCTTGCAGACTTGCTCTCTGTCTCTGTCCCTCTCTCTCTTATTCGTTGCTTCTCTCACAAATGTCAACCCTGCGGGAAAATTGATAGCCCATTTTTTGTACTATAAGAAAATGTATTTATGGTTCCCACATTTTATTGTATTTTTACCTGGTTTGTGTTTCAGAAAAGCAGTTTTTGATCTACCACGATTTACACATAAAATACGGTATTTTAATTTGGGTCGACTTTTTCTGTTATTTCGCTCCAAATGAACTGTTTATAGTTTGTATGTTTGGCTAATAATGAATCGATTTCCAAATGGTTTTACCAAAAGTGGAGTTCACCACAAAAAGCCTACTTCGATATAAAAAGGTTATTTGTAATCTGGAAGTTTCGATGCCATTCACCATTGGGCTGTCGGTTTTTCTGCTCTTCCCAGTTTTTTTCTCTCGCAGCGCAAAATGTGCGAGCGAAAAGTTCTTTGGGGAAAGCTTTTAACAATTTTTGCTGCGCAATTAAATTTTTGTTGTGTTTACAAAATGCGCGGTAAACAAAAACAAAAAAAAAGCAATGACAACGGCAAACATGCATGTATGTTCATATATATTTGCTTCGGCTATTTAAATTATTTTAAATGGCTTTCATAATACACACGTTTTTCAATATATGTGTGTATTTAAATGCGAATGCATGCAATTGTTCTTACATAAGGCCACGTTGTCAATGGCTCGGAGAGTGCACCTTATGTTGCATCACCATCAGGTAGCGAACACATGTTGAATTTTCAAGTCATTGGCCGGCTCATTGCCACAAATTTTCCGTTACAAATAAGGTGTCAACATAGACGAAAACAAAATGAATACTTGTCCTCCTCGAACAGCTGGGCAGACGTGTATGTGCCCACGTATGTATGCGAGTATGTATGTTTGTGTTTCTGTTAATAGATATGTACATACATACATACATACATATTGTGTATGTATGTATTTAAGAATGAAGGCCTGTCTGTGCGTCAGTTTGCGCTCCTCTGTCCGCCGACCCAGATTCCCCCAATCGCGATAGGTTTAAATTTAGGAAAAAGCTTTTAATTTAATTGTTTGCCCATTTGTTTGTATAAATGCAATTGTTTACAAATCGAATATGCCGGTGATAAGATTTGTTCAATCTTATCAACGACGGGCCAACAATGCCAGACGTGTTAGTCATTCAACACTTCGGGTTTTCTCGAACTAAGCAAAGACAAAACAAAAAGTTCAATGTGCTTCCCAAAATTCGAGAAACATCGCAATGGAAGATTCACGAAGCTTTCCAAGATAAGCAAATGAAGCTTATGTGGCCTGCTCAGCGTACTAGCCTCAGGCGGTGCAGTGTTGAAAAAAAGCTCTGCAATTGTAGCTTGATTGTTGTCTGCGCTAAGCCTTAAGCTTGTTTTTCCTATCTGGTGTGCGTGTCTTGGCTAAAGTGGGAATAACGCTGGACGAAATACTCATTTAAGATTATATTTATTTATTTTCCAAAAGAACTGAAAATTGGAATAAGATTTGTACACAGCCTTAACACTATTTTCAATACCGAGCCCGACAGATTCTAAATCGGGCCTTAGTTAACTGCCTGCTGTTGCTGGACCGCTGCGTCCTGGTCATCTGTCTCAAGCATCTCCTTTATTTGGCTGGTCAAGTGGACCATCAGGCGACTCTCGTTGTGATTGAAGAGGTTGCTCTCCGTAAGACCGTCCAGTATGCAGCTGCGCATCTCCTCCGCCTCGTAACACAAGGCAATGCGATTGTTAAAGTGCGTAGACCGTTCCGCAACGGGCAATTCGAACTCGAAGTCCCTATTCTCGAATGTCAATTCCGTGGGACACCACAGACTGTTCAGCTGCAAGGACAAAAGGTAAGAATTTGTTTTAATTTCTCCTCGTTAAGCCGAGCAACTTACGGTCGCGCTGCCTTTGGTGCCGCGTATGGTGGCCGTGTTCTGGAGGTCCTCCTCGGCGCTGAGCACCAGCCGAGCCCTCCGATTGTCCTTAAAGATCAGATCAATGTTGGCTGCCACATCAATGCCCTCGCGATTGATCTTTCCCGATACCCTCAGACGCTGCGGCACCTCTCGATAGACCCAGAGCGCCAGTTGTATGCCGTAAGGTGCCAAATCCTTGGCGACACCTGCGTATGCCGCCGCCTTCGGCGAAGCGATGGGCAGCCGCCAACCCAATGTGCAGTCCACCGCGAAGATCCTGCCCAGCTTACAGCGCGTGATCTCATGCCGCAGAATATGGTAGGCGGGTATGCAGCGCGGCCAAATACCCTCCATTAGAAACAAGCCGCGGGCCCTCGCCTTCCCAACCAGCTCCACCACCTGCTGCTCAGTCATGCCCAGCGGCTGCTCGCACAGCACGTGCTTGTCATGGTTGAGCATCAGGTGACACAGTTCACAGTGCATTGCATTCAGCGGTGATATGTAAACGGCGTCTGAAAAAATAGAAATAATAGAAATAAAAAAGAAACTCTTATCGTTCCAATAGACAAACTCTAGAACAACCTTTGAAGAACAAATCAAAACGAATTGCAAATGCCTTCAATTTTAATATATTATAAAGTTATTTGAATAGATAATTTATAATAAAAGCATTAATTAGTATTAATAATAATAATGATAATAATAATAATAAAAAGAACAATAACAATAACAATAATAATAATAATAATAATAATAATAATAATAATAATAATAATAATAATAATAATAACAACAACAATAATAATAATAATAATAATAATAATAATAATAATAATAGGAATAGTGGAAGTCCCCTTTTACTTTCCGTTTCCCGTTCACTTTCCAAAAAACCTTTCCATATAACCTTCCGAGCTGAAAGAACATACGGACGGAAAACTAATATACCATTTTCACTTTGGAAAAGAGCCTTGTCACACTCAAGTGGAATTCACTTGTATATCCTTTTAGAGGGTATTAGGATGTTGTCATTACATGAAACCTTTCCCCCCTTCTATACAAGTTTTAAGGCCATCGTCATGGAACTTTGCCCCTTCTGTTGCGGGGAAAAAATAGATCGGGCCACAATATCATAAAGATATATAGATCATATATAGATTGGTCGAGTTACAGCAAGGTAATTTAATGATAGCTGCTTTTTATGGAAGATTATTTTATATTGATTTATTTTGAGTAAAGTGGAAAGACAACTGACTATTCCCTACTTTGACTGAACCGATTTCCATCTATATATTTTATAAGAAAATATTCTAGGTTTAAAATGTGTTCCTTAGCTCCACCCGTATTCAGTTTACTCACCCACGTCTGGGCAACGTGCCAGATCCTCGAAGCTGGTGTAAACCTTGCGCACACGGTGCTTGTTGGAGAAGGAGAGCGCCTGCGATCGATACGCGTCCATGCAGGAGGTGATGCTGTGCCGGTGCGCGGGCAGGACGCTCAGGGCTGTCGCAAAGTCTTCGGCCATGAGATTGACGGGCGCAATGCCCCAGCGTAAGGTCCGTGGCGGCTCCTCCTCGGCGCCTGTGCTCTGCATACGAAGTGGGCGTGGCCTGATGCCATCCAACTGTCTAGCTGCCACCAGAGCTGCGGGCGAGGGAGGGAGGGAGCCAGATTAGCGGAGGAGCGCCTTATACAGCGTAAACTACGACGACGACGAGGAGGAGGAGGAGGAGGAGGAGAAGGAGGAGGAGCGTCGCGTAAAACTCATTTCATTCATACAATTGCAATTGCATGGTTTGTTTTATTTTTATATATTTCTTTTTTCCACGAATTGGCGAAATTGCGGGTGTTGGTGTCTGTTGTATGTTGCCAGTTGTATGTTTGTATGTTTGTATGTTATTTGTTGTTTCTTGTTTATCCCCAACTGGTTACTGGCTGCCGCTCGCCAGCCGGCGCAGTCGGTCGGGCCGGGAGACGATGTCTCGGACTGCCCATCTATGTCGAAACGAAGACGACGATCGCATTATGTGGCGCTGTTTAGTGCGCGCCAGTCTCAGTTCCTCCATAATTAGTCATATTTGTTTAGCATCAAAACTTGTGAATGACTGTGGATCAGCGAGACTTGCCCCACAGAGATGAGCACGTGCCAGCCAACACGCGATTAAAGATTTAATCCAATAGCAAAATGCGCAGCTGCCTCACTAGATTACCAAGAGGCCAATCTAAATGACATAGATTAAAGCTAAATGTGGTCTACTTGCATCAGATTCTGTACAGCTGATTCGACTTGTTTAATTAAATTAAATTTAAGACCAGAACCTGGAATGCCAATTTATTGTTTACTGTGAATCGCATCTTAAGCCCAAAAGAGCCATAAAATTATAATAGGAGCCATAATAAATAAAATAATTATATTTGGACATATTTGAGCGATTAGCTCTTCCCACAAATATAATTTATCCAATCCAAACAATATAAAATATTTTATAATATTCAACAAATGTTTTTTGCAGAACGAACTATTATAAATTAATTATTGAATTGCTTCATTACAGTTTATAAGAAATTTTGTATCCAATCAGGAAATCGGAGTAGAACCAAAACCAAGTTTTTTTGTGTAGTAAAATCACATTTTGTTACCTAATTAAGATTCGCAAAGTTTCAGGTAATCAGCGAAAATCAGAGGTTTTTTCGATATATCTAATATAATATATTGGAAGCGAAATATTAAATTAAATTGCTTTCCTCTCCGCGAGCCAGCCAAAAAAAGATGTAAATTATGGAAAGGTCGCGAAAGCCAGCACTAAATATCTATAAAGAAAAAGACTCTTAACTCGGAATAATGGTTAGCTAATTAGATAAATTGAGAAATTACAAGAACTCGATTCGAATTTTGGATAATGGATTTCCCTCCAAGTTAAGCTAATTTGTAATTAAAGTAAAAGTTTTTCCTTTTTATTTAAGTAAATTTGGTTAGCTATAATTATACTTGTCTCAATTTGTATGTTAGCTTGAAGTTATAATTATTTAATTTATCTATCCGGTAGATCGGGAATATGCGCTCTTTTAAGTCTTCTTACTGCTCGACTATTATCTGTTAGATTTAAGGCTAGGTTATATTGGAATTATTTCTTCTTTTACACAAGGAATTTGTAGATCTTTGTGTATGCTTGCATAATATATTTGTAGAAAGGAGCATTTACTATGGATCGCAATCAATAGGTTTTTGAATAAGTTATGTTTTTGGGAAGGCAGATTTACATCACATAGAGAAAAATTCGCAAATTTGAATCTTGGCGTTGTTCTTCCGTGCTTTAAGTGTGGATAGGCTAGTTTATTTTG
The DNA here is from genome assembly GCA_035045885.1 of Drosophila borealis. Taxonomy (NCBI): domain Eukaryota; kingdom Metazoa; phylum Arthropoda; class Insecta; order Diptera; family Drosophilidae; genus Drosophila; species Drosophila borealis. Next base: position 84,024 of record JAWNOR010000283.1, on the reverse strand, counting down.
TTGGCTGTGGAGTCTATCAATGTATTTTGTACTAATTTGATTTATTTCTTCTTTTACACAGGGAATTGGCAGATCTTGGCAGAAAGGAGCGTTTACTATGGATCGAGTATATATTGATTATTGTCTAGTTTATTTTGGTGGCTGTGGAGTCCATCAATGTATTTTGTACTAATTTGATTTATTTCTTCTTTTACACAGGGAATTTGCAGATCTTGGCAGAAAGGAGCATTTAGTATGGATGGAGTATTTATTTATTATTGTCTAGAAGTCGCGCGTGCTTGGCTGTTGGCGGAGCACGATAGAGCACGACACGAGCCCAGCTCGATTGGCTGGCGTATCTGGCTGGTCCTGGCCAACTAAGGCGCTCCACGTTGACGGCCATTAGGCGGCGCACTTTACGCTCCACGCTCCACGCTTTACGCCTTACGCCTTACGCTTGTACAGTGCGTTCTGTCAGCGGTGGATTTTCACTTTCTTTTAGAAACTGTACGGCAGTTGTTGCTGCTGTTGTTTGTTGTTGTTTTTTTCACTTTTCAATAATTCGAATTTCGAATGCGTGCAACAATGTGGCCAGAGAGCGCAGTCTGACGGCGGCCGTAGGCAAGCCAAGCACATGAAACAAAAATTTGTTTATCTAATTAGCTATGCACCGGGCGACAACAACATTTCACTCCGGCTTATTGTGGATCGGTTTTCGCCAGCATTAGCATGCACGGCACGGCAGGGCAGGGCAGGGCAGGGCAGGTGTACAAATCGAAACTGCCCTAACCCAAATGCAAAGCAAAACCAAATGAAAGTGTTCTACGCACTGCGCCCGGAAGTTGTGGGTGAAATTATTATTATGGCCAGTGAAAGGTTGCCTAATTTCTGGTCGTTAAACGTGCGCTCCGTTCGGCTCGACTCGGCCTGGCCTGGCCTGGCCTGGACCCAGACGGCAAAGCCAAACAAATTTCTTGTGCTGCTGTGATGAGTTTTTTTTTTGCACGGCGACATATCCATTAAAGCCGCACAGCGCAGCAGAAAGAAAAAAGAAGGAAAAGCAAATTTGCATGCTGACAACATAAATCGTTTCGCAAAATATTTAACAAGTCAGCAGCAACAGTTGAAATCAATAAATTTATTGATACAATTTATACGCAGCGAGGACGGCAGCATGCAACACGCAACGCTCCGCTAATTAGAGGGGCAGGCCCCCCCTAACCCCCAACCCACTGGGCGGGAGGTTGTAACTAAAATAAGCAAGTGCTCAACTTGGCTGCATGCATCAATTTCTCATGCAAAGCAAAGCCGACAAAAGATGGTGGAGATGTGGGAGGGGGGGGGGGGGGGTGATTGGTGTTATATTTAGAGGGAGGCAGTCGATGCTCATTTTTTGTGGGCGTGCCAAGTTGGGAGTCAAACTCATATTTGCGCTTACAGCTTGCATTCTTTTGTGAAAGTCATGGTTTGTCAAGTTCGTTGCCTAAGTCTTTTGTTTTTTTTTGTTATTTTTTTTTTTTTTTGCTTTCTCTGGCTGCAATTTTTGTGACATTTTTGCAACATTTCGCTTTAATTAACACATCAAGCTAATGAGCTGCCCCCAAAAAGAGGGGAACCGCCAACAATATTGAATGATTGTTTTTCTTATATTTTATCCGTGATTTCTTGTTGCTGTGTTTGTTGTTGTTGTTGCTGTTGTTGTCGTCAGCGTAAGCGCTTTTAATGGCTTTACAAGTTTTATGCTTGTCTAAAGCCTCGACGTCTACAAAACTCTTTGCATTTGCAGCGCACACACCCAACAAGAGATCGACAATAGTCATAGCCCTGGCATTGGCCTCATGACTGGACTGTCACAGTTGTTGTTGTTGCTGCTGTTGCTGTTGCTGCTGTTGCTGCTGTTATTTGCCTTAAGCTTTTAACATATTTTTCAATTTCAGCGCCAAAAAGAAATGTTTATTCAGTCAAATGCCAAAGATTGCTTTTTATGCAACACACACAAGACATGCCAATTGTTATTGTGCGCTGTCCATGCAACAAAAGCGAAAGCTGATCAGACGTTGACCGCCCAGTTGGCAGAAAAAGAAGAAGAAGAAGCAACACTAACAGCAGCAGCAACAACAACAACAAACTTCTTGCCAACTTAGTTGAATAAGTTGCGACTGCTTCATAACCCTTAGCTCAATTTTCAGATGCTTGTATTCAGAGTATCCTTAAATATATCTATAAACTATTTATAATATATATAAATATTTATATTTTATTTATTTCTGTACATCTTTTGTAAGCTTAGGCATATGGTGTAAGTAAACAATTTAGAGCAATGATAGCAAAATTAAAATAAAGGCTAATTTAGGATAATGCCAGCTTATAATTTAGTATATCAAATAGTTTATCAGTTAGCTAAGCAGCTACCTTATCAGATAAACAGTTACAAAAGTGGCTGATTTATCAGTTAGTTCATATTCGGGAAACTTTAGAAGACTGTCATCTGACAAGAAACCTAATCAGTTCTAGCTGCAGTGTCGTACAAGTTGTTAAAATAAACACATTTTATATAAATTAAAAAAAATTAGTTATAGTTTTGCGGTGTTCGACAATTTATGACTGTGACGATCAGTTCAGGAACAGCATGAATCGATCTTCTTAATTGGAAATCAAGAAATACGAATAAAAGGAAAGATAAAGTCGGACTAAGTTTTACACTAGCTTAGAATATGCTCTATACAGAAATTTAAGTATTTTAATGCTGACTGTTCGATAAAACTTATTCGGGCTGACTTATTTAGACTGCAAAGATAAAGCAAGACTGACAACATATGTAAATGAGGAAAAAGGTGTCCTTGAATTCATTAAATGTGGCTCTAAGAAGCCTATCCAATCCTTGAGACTGCTCATGCATCTGGTCTCAATCATCAACAGAGCCAGGATCGAGTGGGTCTGTTTAGAGTCGATTTATGCCTGTTTTCTTATGAGACTTAAGCTGGACTCCAATTAATGGACTCCAATTCACCCCAGTAGGCATCTTCATCATAATCTTCGTTCTTTAACCAGCTGTAAGACGATCCTCAGGTTTGTCTTTGCACATAACTTCTTTATCGGCGACAAAGATTATTTTACCTAGCAGAAACTTGCGCCCCTTGTTCCAGATTAGTTGGTGTCTTATACCTACAACTCAATTGAGGATATCATGTGCTCTCCACTGAACTCCCTTTTCGCCTTAAATATCTGTGCTTCACAGATTACCTCCCAGAACTCACTGATCCCGTCTAGCAATGAGTAGGGGTAAAAGATCTGCCACGATGGGAAGGATTTCCCATTTTTCCCTCCACCCTTAGCTCCTCATTATTATTTAATACATTTCGAAATGCCTATTGGGAGCTCACCTCTCTCTCTATCTCTCTCTCTCTCTCTTTCTCTCGCTCTAGCTCCATTCGATTCTCTTTCATTATTTATTTCTCCTATTTTCATTGAACTTTATGCTATTTGATTCCAATTATCATATATAATTTTACATTTTTACTTTAAACAGTTCTTTAATATTATTTGTTATTTTTTCTAAAGAATACCTTTTTTCCCCATCGTCTTCTGTGAATATCTGGCCGGACGGGAAAATAAAATAGCCCATCATGTAAGCGATGTTATCTGAATTTTTCGTGTTCTGTTTTGGCTTTTAGCTTTTGGAATGCATGAGGAATACAATTAAGCTAACTTTAAAATCATATTAAGCGTAAAATTGTCTCCGGCCTGTTGTATTTGATAATCCCCAAGTAGGCAACTTCATGGTCAGTCCATGCACTCAGTCAATCAGTCAATCAGTCAGTCAGTCAGTCAGTCAGTTAGTCAGTCAGCAACATGTTGCAGTGAAAAGTGAGTCTGTTTGCATGAGAAGGAGATGTGGAAGGAGCGAAGCAACTAACCAAAAGCCAATGCCAAAGCCAAAGACAGCGGCAACAAACGCGAAAAGACGACAACTTTGGCGTCTGCTGACGACGTCGACGTTGCCGGCAAGCAGCGACGGCGACAGCGACGCATTTATATTGATTCGTTTTGGTCAGCAGGCAGCGGCAGTGGCAGCGGCAGCGGCAGCGACAAGTGCAGCTGGCAATTGCAAAGTAAACGCCGCTCGGCTTGTCGTCTGCGGCTTGGGTTGAGTGGAGGGCGGGGGGGAGGTGGCGGGGGTCTGGTGTCTGAGCCTCTGTCTCGGCCGCTTGTCTGGTTCGTTGTACTGCGGCAGCGACGCTGACTGCGCTGCGCTGCGGTGCGCAGCGCACACAGACGCTTCTTGGGCAGTTTCGAATTTGAGTTTTGGCCAAGACAACGCGAAATCAGTTAACAAACGGACGCGTTTTGAAACGGATGCGCCGCAGCAACTGCACGCAGATCTTGAACGAAGCGAGTTTCCTGCTCCTCGAAACGGTGCGAATGACTCTTCGGTCCCGGGCCCAAAAGTGTGTGTGTTGGTTGCCTCGCTTAAAAGTGAAATTTACTGAATGAAATGAAATGAAATGTTCGCTAGCCCCAAGCAATTGCCAACGGAATTGGGAATGGGAATGGGATAGCGTTAAAGCCAAAGTTTTATAATTCGCTTGTGACTATATCAGCCAGTCAAGGAAATGACTGCACATTTTTTAAACGCCGAGTGTTAAATCCAAAACCAAAAGAGAAGGATTATACGATTAAGTAGGCTCTATAGATCGACAGCCAGTCAATTGTGTTATTGTGTTCATTTCTAAGCGCCCGCATTGTATGGTAAATATTGAACTACAAGATTATATCTTCGGGCATAGATTAGTTAATTCAAAAGTTTACTAAGAATTTCATGGTAAATAAAATAAGACTGATATTACTTTACCTTATTGTTACTTTAAGATTAAAGAAAATCAACTCTTCAATTGAAATATAAAAAAAGAATCAAAGCTTACAGGGCAACATTTCTTGAAGTTTACGAATAAATAGTGTTGGTTAACATTTTAAATAGCAAGCTGTACCGATCTAAAATGATGTAACTTTTCATTTCTTACGTGTCCTCAGTTTCTTTTTATTACAAATTAATAGAAGATATTTTTTCTTGGATCTGTTGGTTAATATAGATATCGATCGAAAACCAACTAATTTATACTGATTAATCAAGTAAACTTTCCATAAAAGTAATAATAAAGTTAAAGATTTTTTATAAGAGAAAGAAACAAAGTGAACTTTGGTTTTGAGGCTTACAACTCTAAACCAATCATTAAAAGAGCGATAAGGTGTTACCAAAGTCTGTAGATGATAAAACTTATAGCAAAAAAAAAAACATTGGCGTTGAGCCAGTCAGATTTAAATTGGTTTGGTTTTATATTTTTGCAGTTCGAAAAGTCATTACGCGATGCTTAGCCTAAGATTAATGCAATGTTTCCATAGTAAAAAGTTGCCTCACTTATTTTTTTTTATAATTATTATATAAAAATAAATAAATTAATATATATTTCACAATGACAAAATGTGCACTCATATAAAGCAGCTAAGGCAAAGAATTAGGAAAACGCCTTGCTTCCGCAAACTCTTATCGATAATTAGTTCTATCGATTGTGTTCGATATATGCTTCCTAGCTCACGAACAACTATCGGTTCTTTTGTGTTGACTTTTGAGCGAACTCTCAGTTTTAGCGACGTATGTTGCACTTGCAGCGAAATCGAATGTGCAAAGAATTAAAACGCTGCTCATCAGCCAGCAGCAGCTGCGTCGATTGCAACAATTACAACGAACACAAAATACGCACACACATCGCTAATACGCAGCGTTGACAGCGCAAAGCGCCAAATGTTCGCATTCAAGTTGAGGGAAAAGGAGACAATGACAAACACTTGCAGCTGTCGATTTGTCCGCCTCTGTGTGCGTACGTGTGTCCGTGTGTGTGTGCGTATGTGTATGTGCTCTTGTGTGTATTTATCTTTCACTTAAAGCGAAGATGACATTCTTTAAATGAAATTAACTGCTAGCAGCAAAAACAACAACAACAACAATAACTGTTGCTGCTGCCGCTGTTGCTACTGCAAATGTTGCTGCTGCTTTGGCTGCAATTAGTATTTGTCTTTGCTAATACGCTGCCATGTTGGTATGCATCCCCCGTTTTGTTGTTGTTGTTGTTGCGCTTGTTGTTGACCAGTTGCTGTTGTTGTGGTCGCTTTTTATGTCACGCATAAAAAGTGTCGCACACTTGAATGAATCTTTTGGCTATGGTTTTGCTTGTCACTTAGTCGTCGTCGTCGTCGTCGTCGTCGTTGTGGTTGTTTGTATGTTTATTGCTCTGTCTGTTTGTTTGTTGGTTTGTTTTTTATTCAAGCATTTACAGCCCGCCTCATTGGCTTAAGCGTTCACTTAACAGCAGCCGTCACTTTGCATGCATCCCGCGGATTCGATTGGTTTTTGGGTTGGGCCATTGCCTGGCTCCGCTGCGCTTTGCAGCGCTCAAAGATGAAGTTGCAGATAGTTTGAAGTATCGAAAGTACATTAAACACATATGAAAACATTGCCCATACCCAACACTGGCAACCAAATACCCCACACGTAGCCACACACATAACATATTTAAGTCGATCTACCGCACTGATAAGTCGCTTTTGCATCCGATTCACGATCCTAAGCGAAAATGGGATACAATATATTTTCGCTGAGTGAAAAGCTAACTCCACTTGCAAAGATTACCAAACATGTTTATTGATATTAATATCATACCTCATTCCAAACTGACTACTTTGAGGTTCAGATACAATTGATACAATTTACACTTAGAGGTAGGCAGACTTGAACTCGAGCTTGGCTACTAAAAAGTGAAGAAAAGTATTCCCCAGTTATTTCTTATTGAACAAGCTTTAATATACATCAATGCAAATTTAATTATTTTAGCTCTAAAGCTGAGGAAGATTCTTAACACTTTTCCGAACGAGCGTATACGGGATTATGCGCCTTTATTATAAGTCCCTGACAGACATTTTCAAAACCAATTAAATCTTTTCACTTTGCGAACGTATATACAAGTTTGTAGACTTTGGCTTACAAGCTACTTAGATGCAGCTTACAAATTAACGAAAATAAATATAATTCAGCTGTGTTTTTATATAAACTTGTTGCAATTTGAAGTTAACAATGGATTAGCTGGATTACTTTATACAATTTAAATACCAAAATTAAAACAAATAATGATAAAAATAATAATATAATAATAATAATAATAATAATAATTGGTCTAAATACCAAGATTAATATAAATAATAATATAAATAGTAGCAAAAATAATAAAAATTGGTTTACCAAAATGAATACAAATAATAATAGCAATAAGAATAATAATTGGCTTATGCTGCTAGGATATTTTAAAAAGGATCCAATAAATAAGATTCAAATAGAAAAACCTACTCAAAGTTAAGTAAAGCAAGAGTTGAGCTTCTCTACATTATCAATGTCAAATTTCTTGCAATATTTCACAAATAATATTAAACATTTTCGGCATTGCCTTGTAAGAATTATGCCTTAAGGTGAGTTACACAAACGTTGCCGTCTATTTTTTCACACTTGGGTCCCAGCACTTGGTCTTAACTTGGTCTAAATGATATACGTTAGATCATCGACAGCTACAACAGCAGCTGACAGTCGCCAGCTGGAAGACTCGAGAGAGACTTCCTGCACTTCGTGCTGGCTTTTAAAAAAGAAACTCGTTTAACGACCAACTCGCAGCGCATTCATGTTAATATAATAAAAGTCAATTAAATAACACAAAAGCTGTGCATAATTAAATGTATTATGCAAAACAAATTGCAAGTGCGGTTAAATAACCCGAGGATAGTGTGAAGACTGCCTATTACTCCAATTAGGCTTTTTACTGGCACAAGACTAGGCCCAATTTAAGTATTACAAGCGAGTACTACCCGGCTTTGCACGGGCCAGGTTTTCACTGCAAACTCCATATAAACATATAACATCAAGTTTTTCGAAATTGCAGAAAAACGAATTCGTTAGATTCTTATGTAGAACAAGCTGTGATAGCATCTATTCCATCTATTCCATTCGTCCATAAGGTATCTAGAGTAAAAACTTTAGCTTCCCAGCTAAATCTGTCAGGAGAAACACTTTTCTTATATAAATGAGACATTATACCAAAGGAATAACCGAAGACAATGCAAATAATTCAAATACTCGTAAAATAATAGAACAGAAATCGAAGCTGACACAAAATATTCTCGACTTGTGGATTATCTTAGGCCAGATCTACTTTAGCTGACTTATCTCTCAGGTTACTTTTTTGTTTATTATTTGAAAAATGTGTGTTCAAAATTCAATTTCAATTCAATAATTAGTTTCTATTTACAAAAATGTGGCATCTACTTAATAACTCTAGCGGATCTATCTTTTTTCTGGTGTTCAATAATCCTCAGAGAGCGGCGACAAATTTGTAGTACAGCTTTTTACGCAGCTTTTTTATTTGGTATTAAAATAAAAGAATTACCGCCAATTCAGTGCATGCTTCGCCCCCAAAATAATAATCAGCCATCCTCGCTCGGTGGCCGTCGGTGAATTTTATTTGATTTTAATTGCCGGCCGTGCTGAGATGTTTGCCATTTAATGGCTTTATTTATGCGTGTAGTAATCAACTTAATTTTTACGATTGCCGCCGTGCAACAACAGCAACAACAGCAACAACAACAACAACGACGACGACAACAACAACAACCTGTGGAGCTGCAAAATAAATGCAAATTTGTTGTTTAATGTTTCAAAATCGAAACACTGTGCAAAAGTTTCACTTTCAACGGGAACGCGTCCGATGACAGCGCGGAAAAGCGGAACGAGATCGTCGAGAGCTGAACGCAACCCTAAGGACATGTCCCAAAACAAAAAAAAAAAAAAGGCACAGCAACAAAAGAGCAGCTAGCGTTGAGTCCATTTAAAGGGGACCACCCAAAAATATAAAAAAAAGGCCAAAGCTGAGGTCTCATGCGATGTTTTTTTAATAAAGTTGTCAGTTATGAGTTGGTCGTTCCTCTTTTTCCCGGCAGACAATCTCTGACACATTGCTACAGCTTGTAATCAAAACTTGACACAACTTTGAGAGCACCGAGTCTTATTAAAAAAACGAGGAAAAGTGCACTAGTCGGGAGACTGAACCGACTGAAGCTAGCTTCCTTCCATTAAAAATGGGGTATTCATTAATCGGGCAGTCCGGAGTCCGGGTAATGGATCACTCTTGTTTTGTTTTTATCACGCCTGGAGCATATTGAAGATTTCTAATTTATTTTTATCTTATTAGGATTTCTAATTGCAGTTTCAATTTTAAAAACCAATAATAGTCATACCCATTAAAAAAAGGGGTATCATTATAGTTTTGTTTTGTTTTTATGACGCCTGGAGCACATTTATTTATAAGATTTGTAATTTATTTTTATCTTATTAGGATTTCTAATTGAAGTTTCAATTTAAGCAACAAAATATCGTGAAGCAAATAAAAAATCAATAACGTAAAGAAAATCTAATTCAGCTACAGGCTGATCCAGATTTCCAATTCGAGAGTTGATTTATCAATTGTGTATCAAGTTATTAGACTAATATGTAACTATATAATGGGAGAGACTAATGATATATAATGGGAGAGTAGACATCATAATGTGAACCCCACAGGAGACTTTTGATGATGTGGTCAAAAGCTTTGCATTTTCAATGTTTTTTTTTATTAATAAAAAATTAAAATGTAATTTGAAGAACATTTTAGATAGTCAAAGTCTCCGCTATTGATAAGTTTTCGAAATGAATAGTTAGTTTGTTGTCTAAGTCTTTTGTTTATTTTCACCTTCAGTTCTCCCGTCTTAAAAAATTCTTCATAAATTGTAGAGCACTTGGGATGAAATGCTTTTTGAGCACAGTATCGCAAACCATATAGAACGTTTGTTGTCTAAGTCTTTTGTTTATTTTCATCTTCACCTTTCAATAAAAATCGTTATAAATTGTAGAACACTTGCGATGTAATATATTTTGAACATATAAAATATATAGATAATGTCAAGATAGATAAACCATTTTATCGACTGCAAAGCGAGTTTGTTGCCCGAGTCTTTGGCTTGTAATCGATCGATTGAATCATCCGGAATGCATAACAAAACATAATTCGTATTTACATTTGCAGATAACCCGCGCCGTTCCATGATGATTAGCGAACGCCACAAAACCCTCAATTTGGTAACAATAATTTCTTGCTGGCTTTGCCTGTACGCCGCATGCCCCGCCACCTGTGCGGCTGACGAGGTGTTCGAGGTCTTGCCACAATCGGCGGCAGCAACAGCGACAGCGACGGGCAAGAGTGGCAGCCAACAGGATGAAGTGAATGGCTTGGCGTTTGTAACGCCCAATGCGACAACAGGTGAGCGGGAATATGGGTGCGGGCTGCGGGGGGGCTGCGGGCTGCGGGGTGTGCGGGCTGCAGCTGAAGAGCTGCCAATGAACCGCATGAAATGCCGCATGCCGCAAATATGAAAGATTTGCACTTTGATTTTGTTTTAACCGCCAAATGCCGACATAATTGACACGGCCACAAGATCGCGGGACGAGACGCGACGCGACGAGACGGAATCAGCACCTGTCCAGCTTTTTGCTCCGTTTGAGCTGGCTGCGCGTGAGGGGCTGGAGGATCAGGGGCTGGTGGCTGACTATTGGCTATTTTAATGGCCAGCATTAGGAGATCGAAACAATTTTAACGCAATCATGCGAGCTATTTTAATGTGGCGCAGCCAAATGAAAGTGAAAACGACTTGAACTGTGCCGGCAATTATGCAAGGATAAATGGCCAAAAACATATTCGCCGTGGCCAGCTGCGATTGCGAGCGTAGGCAGCGAGCCGCCCGCCAGCGGCATTTAATCTTTGCCAATTTATATGCGTCCAGCCCAGCTGAAAAACCAATTGAGCCAAAACAAATCGAAAATTGCCAGCGCATGGCCAGCAGATCATTTCCGCCAAGTGCAGGTCCTCACCTTGATCGACGTCGCATTCAAATGGAAAGCGATTTGTCTGGTTTTGGCCAATAACTTATACGACTAACTCCAAGACTTCCAGTCGGTCTCTCGGCTTGGACTCAGTCGCCGTCATCACAGATCAGTCAATCAGCCAAGTTGTTTGTTTGTGGCTCTCTTGATTGCCTGGCTGCGGCTGGGGCTGGGGCTGGGGCTGATGCCCTCCAGTCATCTGGCCGTGATCTTCCAGGTGGTTGCCAGGTGCGCAAAGTTATGTCTTGAACTCTGTGTGACCTCGGCCTGCCCACACTTTGATGGATTCCAAGTTGACTGCAGGAGGAAAATGACCCCCACGAATCAAGGGCTCAGCTAGCAGAGCAAACCTGATGTTACTCTCCATCTGAAATACTAGAAATGAAAATAATAGCTAGCATGTTTAACCAGGCTGCAGATCCCATTCTAGTAAAATTTATGGAAAACGTTTGCCTGCCTAAATTTGCGAAGTTTTTTTTCAAGCGCAAAGCACAATTTTCATTGCAAGTACAATTTTGAATGCCAAAATTGATTGGGATTAGATGTGTTAAATGGGATCCGAAAATTTGGTTTATTTATTAATATTTATATTCCCTGCGTGATCTAACATATCAGGTTTATATATAGAGACAAGCACTGGAGGATTATATACGTAAATATGAACGATTAAAGGGTAGCAAATCCATGCAAGAGATTCTTAAAAAAAAAACAGTTAGTAGCCAGGTGGGAAAGCCACCTGCAAGCCATTTGGTGGGAGGGGGATTATTAAAGCAGCACAAATTGACGAAGCTCTTCATTCGTTTCAGCACCACGGCTGGATCCGAATAACAACAACGAGTGGCGACCTTTGGGCCACGGGGATCCGCTGCAAAAGGATCCCACCTATGATTACAGTCCGCCCGCGCTGGATCGTGTGCGCTACTGGGCGGAGAACAATGCGAGCAGCCAGGATGCCAGACAGAAGCAGCTGCCGGCGGAGTTGCTGCGCAACAAAACCAAAAGTGAAATCCTATTGCTGGGCGTGCCCGGCGAAAGGGAGCGCTCCCGGCCGGCGCAGCCCAAGCAGCCGCAGGTCAAGTACGCGCCCATCCGCAGAAGCTACTATGCTCCTCCCCAGCAGCAGCAGCAGCAGCAACAGGTGCAGCAGGTGCAGCACATGCCGCACACGCACCTGATGCCGCCGCCAATGCTGATGAAGGGCATGGGTCATGTGGAGTATCGCCACTCGCCGAGCAGCTCCTCCTACATGAGCATGAACATGGGCTACAGCTCGCCCAGCAAGCTGTCCAGCTCCACGCATTACTACAGCAGTCCGTCGGCCGCGACGACGTCCTGGTTGAGCCACTCGCCTAGCATGTCCGAGATGCCGCATCGCATGAGCTACATGGACGCACATCAGCAGGAGTCCATGCAGCACTATTCCCTCTCCAGGCCGCAATCCTTGAGCTATGCGCCCAACTCGATTCATGCGCACTCGACGACGGGAGCCCGCAAGCCCTGGCTGCACGAGCTGCTGCAGAAGGAGCTGGTGGTGAAGTCGACCATCAAGCAGCGCATGAAGCCCACCATGCCGGCCACCAAGTATCTGATGGGCACCACCAGGCCGCAGCTCCCGGCCGCCAGCCCCACCCACGCCCCATTGAACTATGCGCCGGTGACCTTTGTTCCCGGTCCGCCCACTGTGGCCACGCCCACAACAAGCAGCACACGCCCCGAGCTCTATATCGCGCCAAGCACGCTGATGTCAACCGGCAGCTCCGGTTTTCGACCCATGACAACGACTACGACGACGACCGCGACGCCCATTTATCAGCGTCCGGAGACGACGTCGACGACGAGCAGCTCCCGGCTGATGATACCGCAGACGAGCAACCTGGCGCAGCGACCCACAGTGGCACCTGCCCCGGAACTAACCACCGATGCGCTCTTCTCGCACTACAAGCAGCCACCGAAGCCGCTGCTGGGACCGATGTACCTCATCATCGAGGGCCACTCCAAGGTGAAGACCTATGGCCAGAACGAGCTGGATCCGCACAGTCCCAAGATTGTGCCCGTCATCTCGAAGCGGGAGCCGGTGGTGCGCATTGCCGATCCCAACGAGAAGCGCGGCACCGTCGAGACCTACCAGGTCAAGCATTTGCATACCAAGACGACGCCGCTAACGACGACAACAACAACCTCCACGACGACGACGGCGAGACCAAGCACCACCGAGGGGAGTTCAATGAGTCCCAGCACAGAGTTGCCGCCCGTTGGCGGCGTGCATGATCTGCTCAGCTTGCTGGACAACATGTTTGCCGATGCGCACGATATGGCCGCGACAAGCACCACAACAGCGGGCAGCTCCTCCCTGGCCACGCCCTCGGCGAGCACCGTCTTAAAACCGGTGACAACAACGAAAACAAAGCTGCAGCCGCAGCTGCCGCAGCTGCCGGAGCCGCGCATTGGCAGCCAGGCGGGCAGCATCGAGAGCCAGCTGGAGACGGAGGTCACAGACGGATCACAGCTCGCGACCAGCACGGAACCCGAACAGCCGCCGCGCGCCACCCGCCAGATCTTTGACTATGATCAATTGCCCGAGTCGCGCATTAAGGCCGAGGCCCCAGACGAACTTGACTACGAAGCCGATTATGATGACGATGCTGATGAAGCTAATGATAATGATAATGATAATGATAATGTTGATGGGGAGGATGTGAGTGAAGATAGTCAACATAATTTACTCAAACGCATCGATAGATTCGTCGATGATCTGGATGATGGAGACGATGATTTGGACGATTTGATTGATGATCACGATAATGATGCTGATGATGATGATGTTGACGATGGTGAGCAGCAGCAGACAGAGGAGAGCAGACAGCAGCAGCAGCGGCAGCACCATTAACATCATTATAAAAATATTTCTCTTAAAACTGCGCTCTATACCAAATCTATCAGAAATTTTTCTTATTTTTATTATTATATTTAAATGTAAATAACTAAGCTTTAAAGGAGTTGATCGTTTTTTTAGTTGTTAAGTGTGCAATAATTGACAATAAAAATATAATTTATGTTAGGATTATTTTTTAAAATCGCGTAAGCTATTCAAATGGTGCATGTCATTGCTAACGTAGAAAGCAGTTGCAGCGAATACATCCACCAGTTCGAAAAATCAAAAGTTGCTTTAGCAAAGACTCGGACCGCACACAGATCGAAACTATTGCTTACAATCACTCTTTTACAGTGCTCGGCTCTCTTGACTTTTTGCAACTGCAAAATATCAAGCCAACTGGATATTGCTGCGTGCTCACTGCGTTAGCTCTCTTTCACTATCGCACCGCTTGTACCCGTACCCGTACCCGTACCCGTACACATGTACATGTAGATTGCCGCTCTGCAATTTTGCTTTGTTTATTTCTGTTTCGATTTTCCAAGCAGCAGTTGAGAATTTGACGTCGAAGCGAACGGTAAAACAGACCGCTTCCAACGTTCTCTGGAAGAAGCTCCATGCGCGTCGTGGGTGACAAATATCAACAACAACAACACAGCAAAATTGTACGCCAAGTGCTTAAATTAACTTGAGAGTGTAAATTCCAGTCAAATTAGATGTACTAAAATCTGTGAGTGCAAAGCATCGCATTTAGGCGATGATTTTGTGCGTTTTATTTGTTTGTTATTTACAAAGCAAAACTTACCGCTTAAAGCGTTGCTGGCCTTTTATTTTGTTTTTGACTTCGCTTTCGCTTTTGTTTTCATATAAAAGAGCGAGCAAGAGAGAGACAAACAAGAAAGCAAAGTTGAAAGACCCATGCATTGAAGTGTAAAGTGTTGCAGTTTTCTGTCCTCTCTCTCTCTTTCCAATCGGAATACATTTACCTATAAGCAGCTACAAAAATTGCCCAAAACACGTGTAACAATTGTCCCTGTCTTCTGAGTCAGTTGATGTGACAAAACTCTAAAAAAAAAAACAGCCAACAACTATGCAACTCACCCGCACATTTGGACTTTGAAAATGTGACTAAAAGTGTCGGCGCCGCATCAAATTCTGATCAGACTCTGTACGTACATATACAAATGTATGCGTGCGTGCTTGAATAACCTTGATTTGTCTGCTAGCGTCTTGTTAAAGAGCCATATTAAACATACGAAATAAAATGTTTTTGCTTGCTGGCTGTTAGTTGTTGGTCTCGTCAAAACACAACAAAAGAGAACAAAAAATAACAGCCAAGCAAACTTCTAAGCCAACAGACAACAAACAGGTTCGGCGATCGGGCGTGCAAAAACACAAAGAGAGCACAGATAACGAGTGAAAGAGAGGATTGCGAAGAGCAAAAAGGGCATAATGCATAAAACGAACCTTTTTGGCCACAGCAAATCCAACTAGAAAAGTCAAATTGAACTATGTAAAAAAAACGCTGATATGCTTGTTACGAGAGTTTATCAGCCAAGTGTCAGACATTGCTGATAGCGCGTCGGTGCGAGCAGACAGCAGACGCCGGTTGATAAGCCGCCAAATTCATATATTTTTCGATTGCGTCGCTAAGCATCCGTTAACATTGTAATAGTGTAATAAATTAACATAGCCGTTCGTCAGAGCGCCCACGCATGTGTACATACATATGTCTAACTAGATTTCCTACAAATATGTCCAATTTTAATTCACCCAATGTCTAACGGAACTGAGGAAATGTAAAGCAATTCACGCTTATCGCTGCATCTCACTTGTCTAGGCAGCGAAATTGACCTGCATTACTGACCTACTTTACCTGTGGGGCTCACTTCTCGCCGAAAGACGGCTTTGGCGACCGGTTTGCGGCTGTAATTAGCTGGCCATGTGCTTCGTTTAATTGCTAGTAAACACAGCAAAAAATAAAATGTATATAAAAAGTGCCTCACTCAATGCACAATCAATTTTCCAGCGCATTTCAGTCAAAAATTACGTAATATGAGCATATACATATTTCCAATTGCAGGCCCCATGCCCTTAACAGGCACCTCTTTTTGGACTGTATAAGACTACTGATATAAGATATCAAAATGTCAATGCCCCGCTTTACATTATAAGTAAATATGAACATAGCGTTCAGCCAAACCGCAGCACGCATATAAATACATATACACTCATACATATAGACGCATGTGTATGTAAGTTGTAAATGCACATGTGCTGCTGCCCGTACAATTACACCGCAGTCTCATTTTTCTTCTTGTCTCTGATGAGCCATGAATCCAACTTAATGAAGTCGCGTCACGATGACTCGACTTAATACGCACACACAATCACACACAAGCACGCACACGCACGCATTAAATAATGCACGTCGAGCACATGAATAAGAATTGCATTTAGTATATATGCATATGTATGTATATAAGACCAGTTCAATGCATTCCCATTAAGATAAAGTAACAGAGCGTTTTATCTGATGTATGTACATATGTATGTAGGAGGAAGTATTCAAAAGGTGTGAAAAGCTGCGATATTAATCGACGGTCCTTATCATTGTTTACGTACTATAAATTTAAATAATCAAAAGTAATTTTATTCAATTAAAATTTTGTCTATTTTATTTTTGGTCTACAAATGACGTAGAACATTGTTACTCAAGCATTTAATTTCTGTGATAACCCAACCGAACTGTGATTCAATGCTAGATTTCTTTAAAAATAAACCAGATCATGAATATATATATTCAATAATTGTTTAAACAAATTTCTAATCAAATCTTGTTTAGAGAAGGCGTCATAAATAATAAACAAGTTACGTGAATGCGGACGCATTTCGTATCAAAACTAAAATACAATTTTAAATGCTTAGTATACAACTTAAGCATAGTCGTGGATATGTGTGTGTGTGTGTGTGTGTGTGTATGCTTGAATAGGCCGCCATTTGTGAATGTATAACAAAAAGAGCCGGCAATCAGTTGGAATTCGTTTAAGTGCATTAGATTAATACTTTAAACCAGCTGGCACAAAGTCATCCAATTGAAAAGAATGTCCAAAATTGTTTTGTTTGCCTGAACTTCTGTGAATTGTGTAAAACAGCAAAACAATTTAAATGAAGAATCCAATTAGCTTTTAGCTTAAAGGACGACAAATCTTGGAAACGGCTTGGGCCAATTCAAATTAGAAATTTAAATTAAAAAGCTTCGCAGCGTTCTTTTGATGTTCTGTTAATAACTAATCCAATGTTTAGTCAACATAAACTTAATTAAATACATTTGCAGCCGAGGTTTAAAAGTTGCTGAAAGCGCCAGAGATTAAGGATTCTAATTCAAGAAAATGTTAGTTGGGCTTAAAAAGCAGCACTAGCAAAAAATTAACTTAAAAGTGCGCTGAAATAAATTTGCAATTGGAAAGCTCAGTTTTTCATTTTAATTTCTTCCTCATAAACTGTTCTGCTGGTTTAATCCATGGCTTTCACTTTAAGGCCATGTCATTGAGCAATACTTGGCAGGCATTAGAAGTCGTTTGCTTAATTAGAATTTGCAATGCAAATTGTGTGTGTGTGTGTGTGCGTGTGTGTGTGTGTGTGTGTGTGATCACCTCGCGTGTTAAACTACGAACTGTACCTAATCTCCCCCATCGCGTAATTCTAGAAACAGAGGCAAGCGCTTATCACAGTTCAGCTTGAAAGCCAGTTAACAGCTTCCAGTAAATATATTGTAAATAACAGTTTACCTGAACAACTCCCCCCCCCCCCCCCCCCCGGCCCCTCCTCTCTCCCAGGCAGATGAACTTCAATCATTGCGAAGCAGATGTAGTTTTATTGTGATTAGTAAAGTGCTTAAAACTTGTTCTATCAAGTAAACCAACTGTGAAACTAATTTCGAAAACAAAAACTTAAATTCTTTTAATAGTTGATAATGCGATATTTTTATGGAAGCGTGCCCCCTGAGTGCGAATATTTTTACAAGCAAAGTTTAAAGCAAATCGCCAATTTTTCTTATCAAATTATTGCATTTTTAGTGGCGAAAAAAATGTGCGCGATAAGATTTGATAAAAAAAAAAATTAGACCATTCGTTAAATGGGACAACTTGAAATGGAATCTAATCGAGGTTTCTCTTAACAAACAGCCGGGCAGCAACTGAGAGCCATGACAGCGACTAAAGATCACAAGGAGCAGGGCCCAACGACAGCAACAGCGACTAAAACGCAACCGGACCAGAAGAATGGCTCAGCGGGCGGCCTAATGAAGCGTCTGCGACGTTCCGCCTCGGTGACGGAGCACAATCTGAGCAGCCTGCGGGATCGCAAGTCCACGCAGAATCTCTTCGATCAGCACGGCAATCCCATTGATCTCCGGCAGTATCGCAAGGTGCTGGACAAGGACGAGAACGGCAATGGCACCAGCGAAAAGAAGCTACGCTATAGACGCACCCAGAGCGTGACCCGCGCCGAGGAGATTACCAACAAGGAGGCCAAACAGCGCAAGGCTCAGCCCGACAAACCGTAAGTGAACAGGCGGGATTAACCCTTTGTGGGGCAACTATCTAACTGTCATTTTGCAGCATACATCGGCCCCGCGACTCGCTCTTCTCCTGGAGCTCGGGCTTCACCAATTTCACGGGCCTGGTCAACTGGGGTTTCCTGCTGCTCTGCATAGGCGGGCTGCGCCTCGGCTTGGAGAATCTGCTCAAGTGAGTACCAGGCATACAAGGAGTAAGATGGGTTCTACTAATAGCTGGTGAATGCTTTGCAGATACGGCGTACGCATCAATCCCATTGACTGGTATTTCTTTGTGAGCGGTCGCAACGAGGGCGAAGGCCACAATGCCCTGCTCCTAATCATCTGTAGGTGTGCCTAGAAAACCCCAGACGAACTGCATTTATAGCCCATTCATTTCTTTACAGACTCTTTGGTGCACATATCGCTCTGTCTGGCTGTCGAAAAAGGCTTGGCCCTGGTAAGTAGACACTCGCCTCAGGCTTTACTCACTTTGAAGCTTCCTTCTGCGCAGCTGTGCCAAAGGGCGTCCGAACATGTTCTTTAACCTCCACATATTGCTTCGGCACGTTTTCAAAAAGGTCGATGCCAAAAGATCCTATTTCTAATTTGGTTGTTTCACAAAAAAAAAAATTGAACCGTTTTAGACAGCCAACTCACAGCAGAGCGGATATAGTCTTAACTTGCTCCGAAAGTCCCTTTCCAGTAGAGATTTCTAGGCGCAGATCATTGAACACAGATAACGCTCCCAAATTAGAGCAAGCATCTATCTATCTATCTTTGAGAAATGTAGCCCAACAATAAGTTCTATAGAACTCCTTAATTCTTTTAAATGTATCCTTACAATCAGGGCTGCAAATGCAGACAAAAAATTGTCGATCGTTCAGTATACAGTTCGACCCTAGTTCCGACCTTTAGGCTCGTAAACCTGGCTTTAATTTAGAACCAAACCTTCTTTTTGTTTGACCAGGAGATTGCCTAAACCCAACGCCCGCTTGTGGTGCGCCCCATTAAACTTTTCTTTGTACGTTTCAAACATAACTATATATTGATTACAATATTACAATTGTTACACTTATAAACAAATCTTGTATGACAATTAATAATTCGTGCTCTGTGTGTATATGAGTAAAGTATGGTGTGTGTGCGTGTGGCAGACGCACCCGATGTGTGTCACGTAAAAGCCTAGGCAATGCGTACGCCCGCCTGGTCGCAATATTTCTGCAGCATTTGCTTGTATTCGGCTTCAAGCGGTGCCAGCAAAGTGGTCAGTTCTCCTGGTGGACGCCTTTGCGACAAACTGGACAACGAGCTGGCCAAGAATTGGCGGGCATCAGTTACTTCGGCTAGGTGATCCACCTGCTTGGGCTGGGCAAATGTGAGCTGGGAGAAAGCTGCCTGATAGCCCGGTTCGGCATCAACTGCAATATCTGCCTCAGCGGCAGCGGCATCTCCGTCCAAGTAGGGCAGCTTCTCTGGAGGCCGTTCGAACAGATCAATGAGTGCGTGAAGTAAACGTGGCCAGTACGCTGTGTATTGACCGGACACTAGTTCGGGACATTCGGTGAGCAGTTTGCTAACGCCCACAGCGACCAATTTACGCTCCAGTTCCTTGCTGACCTTGGCCATATCCGTGATAAAGACGCGTTCCAGCAGCATGCCGAACATGCCCGGCTGAATATCCTCGATAAGTTGCACCAGAGGACTACCTCCAATTTTGACCACGTAGAAGCTGAAGAACACAATGATGCCATTCAGATACTTGGCGGTCTTTGACAGCGACAGTCGCTGAAATAGTAAGCCAAAGATTTGGCGCATGCTTGACTGCAACTCGTCGGCGTTATAATAGAGCAATAGATTTTGTAGCAGATAAAAGCCTTCGTGATCATTTGCCTTGGATGCAATCATTTTTTGAAATATGCCCAGAATGCCATTCTAAAAAAATGAAGATTATTTAATGGGTGCGATTCGTTTGTGCTTCTGCATGTTGTTTACCAATTTGCCGAGCGCTTGAATCTGTGCGGAGCCTTGTTTGATGAAGATCGACAGCAGGCGTATCAATGGCGTCACATTGCCCCGCCGATCCCACAGAGGCGGCGCCAGCAAGCAAGGGAACAGTGCCCAATAGGGTTCCGGTATGGGTCCAGTGTTCTCGCGCACCTCCAGCAGAACCGATAGCATTTGAAATACATAAGGCATAAACTCGGTGATGTCCTGTTGCAAGATGCCCTGGAAAACGGGAAATAGCGCTTCCTCAAACGAACTGACCGCTGAGGGATCTGCCTGGCAAACGATTCTAGATAGAACGCAACGGTTAATTCCTTTACCGATATTTTAAAAATTCTTGCAAACTTACTTAATGGAAAGCGACAACGTTTCGAAGAGGTAGTGATTAAATAGCGGGCGAGACGGATTCTTGGCGACAAATGTGAGAATTTCGGTGAGGCGCGGCAGAGCCACGGCCATATAGGGCATAGCGGCCGCCTGCAGCACATGGAAGCTCCGCATGATGGCTAAGCAATGAAATAACGAGATTATTTAATGGTCTTATTCATACATTTGTGACCTTAAACTCACCTTTCATGACATACTCATTCTCCGCTGAACCAGTCAGCGCGAGCGTTGCAAACAGTCCGCTAACCAGTTGATTCGAGTGTGGAGCAATAACTTGTGGCCCGAACAAAAGCGCATTGCTTCCATCACGCATGGTCAGTATCTTCTCCAGCGAGCACGCAGCATAGCTGTGCACCACAATGCTCTCCGCGGGCAGATGGCGTATGAGATGCGGCAAACAGCCAGCCAGCGTCTGTGGTCCCAACAGACTACGAAAGACCATTACATATTTAATGGCAGCTGCCTTGAGCACTGGAAGCTCATTAACTGGGAAAGAAAAAAAGGATAAAGAAATAAATACGTTACGGCTGCAGAAATCTTCTTAAAGTAAATTCTTGTTTTGATAAAATTGTCCCACATTCTGATAAAACAAAATTAAGCCCATTTAAAGCATAAAATATAGTTAAATTGGATGTTATCTCATCACAATTATATCTCTTGATAGAGTCGAGCTTTAAACAACTATTTTTAAAGTATAATTACCATTGGGTCGCTCCAGTTCGGGCACAATGTGCTCGGCGCAGAACTGCGGCAACGGCACCAGCTCCGAGCTTTGTGTGATGCCATGTTTTTGGGTGCCACCGCGCGATGCCCATGAGGTGACCAAATAAATGGCCGTATCCTTGGCACGCCAATTCGACCTAGAGTCCTGCTTGTACTTGCCCAGCAAGATTTCCAGGTACTGGCCAAATATACCAAAAATCTTTTGCTCAAAATTTATGGAGAGTGTCTTGACCAAATCACAGGCAGCGCGTCTTCGCGTATCAATGTCGGAGCCCTCAATGTCACGACGTATGTACTCATCCGGACTGTCCTCGAACAGTTCCTCGTCGGAAGGCCTGATGTCCAAATTGGGTATGACCACTTTCTCACATATGCGCGCCAATATCTCTGGATTCTCAAATATGCCATGGTAATGCTTGCGCTCAGCGACAACCGAAAGAAATTGCAGCGCATTGGATACGAGCTAAATAATTAGGAACATAATATTAACCATGCCATTACAAAGTTGAAGTTGACAATTCACTTACCGAATCGTATTTTGTGTGCAGACTGGTCTTCACCAGCAACTCCCACACCGCAGTTACAAACTGTTCCATATACGGCTTGAACTCCTCGTCGTATTTGCGCGCATAGAGACAGATGTTCTCACAGACCTGGGAGCGCAGATGCTCCAATACGCCGGCATCCTCGTCGTCATCGGTGTGCAGAATGGCCACATCGACGGCCAGCTGTTGCAGGAATGCGCCCATCCATGTGCTCATGTTGTCCTCGAAGAACTCGGGCAAATCTTGCGAATTGAGCGAAAAGAAAACCTTGTTGACCAGCACCAGAGAGCTATAAATGACTTTTAAAGCCTCAGCGTTGCCCTCGTGCAAAGTGCTTAGCTGCATGGTCGCCTGCAATAGATCTGTCAATGGCTTGGCCATACGGTCCAGTACAAACTTGATTTCTTCCCACAAGGTTTGCGATTTAAACTCGTAGCGATAACGCTTGAAGAGCGAATGCGCCGTTTGCAATATGCCGTTGATAACATTGAAATCGCCAGAGGCGAACTTCTCCACCATTTCGTCGATTAGCTGCGGCCACTTCTTGGGAAAATCATGTTTCCCGATGATGCTCACCGCATCGCTCAGTTGTTTCTGCAGCGCCGTAGGTGAGTGCAGCATCAATGTGACTATCAGCGTCTTGATCGTGTTGCGATCGCTCGCGTGTATGCGATCGGGTTCGTCGCTGTCCTCGTGCGCCGCCCAGTTTCGTTTCACGTAGTTCTTAAATGCAATGGCGCCCGCCACCCGAATGGTCATGTCCACGGTGGTTTTGTCGATCAGGTTAAGCAGCAGCACCGGATAGTTCTGTTGCAATTCCGTTGATTCCAGCAACTTTTCCGCTGCATGGTAAATAAATGTTATATTAGGCAAAGGCTTGCTTGCAAATAAGAAAGAGAGCGAAAGAGAGTTGCCCACAAATCAACTCTCACTTTTTTGCCGTTGATTTTGTAAACCGCTAAGGTGCCGCCGTTTTCCCGCGCGCGCTCAACCACCTTATGCTCCCTTTGCACTCACACACATGCATGTTCTCTCATACTCACCGGGTCTGCGGACATTTGGGTCCGCGCTGAGCGTCTGTTGCAAATAACCGGCAAGCAATTGCAAATTGGCTTCGGTGACTTCCATTTCGTTGCTATGACTATTTATTTAAATTTGTATATCACGTTCGCTGTTGCGATTTTGATTGGGCTGATTGAACACTATTTTACAACATATAACGAAATTGCGCACACAAAGCAAATACGAGCAAGCGTCGTGCGAAACGATGGAATGACGAATGTGCCAACGGCGGTGATGGGTGTTTAAGCGATGATCGATAAATGAAGCTATCGCCACTGGCATTAACGATACATCGAGCGCGCAATAATATTGGTTCATTTAATAGCGATTAATTGGTGGCAATAATTTTGAAATCATATACTTTTTTTTGCAGGAAATAATATCCGAGGGGCTTGGCATGGTTATTCAGACTATAAATATAATTGTATCGGTTTGTTTGCCTGTGGTGATTATACATCTTAAAGGTTCCGCCTTTAGCATAAGTAAGTATGCAGCCTGATTATTTTTTGAGAATTGTCTGTTAAAAATTATTATCGCTTATAGTGGGTGCAACAACTGTGTGTTTCTATTATTCTGTGCTGTTCTTGAAACTCTGGAGTTACGTGCAGACTAATATGTGGTGTCGGAAGACCTACTACCAGCGGCAGCAGCCGCGTGAGCGACGACCAAGCATCAGTCTAGCCGAGCTCAGTAAGTGTTTTTCTTATTCAAAAAGTTATTTTCTGATTGTTTTGGAATTTAGAAAGAAAACATCCCACTGGTGGCGACGATGACGAAGATATAACCAAGCTCGTACAATATCCAGAAAATTTGAGTTACAAAGACATTCTGTACTTTTTATGCGCACCAACTCTTTGCTATGAACTCAATTTTCCACGCACTTCGCGCGTTCGCAAGCGTTTCTTACTGAAACGTCTGTTAGAAGTGCTTATTGGGGTGAATGTGTTAATGGCCTTGTTCCAACAGTGGATTATACCCTCGGTGCGCAATTCTTTGATACCCTTTTCTAACATGGATATGGCATTGGCCACTGAACGTCTGCTAAAACTTGCGGTTAGTATAATTATCTTTTACTAGATATATATCTGATTTTATAAAAATATACATATCGTTTGACTTTCAGCTTCCTAATCACTTGGTCTGGCTGTGCTTTTTCTATCTGTTATTCCATTCATTTCTGAATGCCATCGGCGAAGTACTTAACTTTGCCGACCGCAACTTTTACTGTGACTGGTGGAACGCCAATAATATTGATACATTTTGGCGTACTTGGAACATGCCGGTGCACAGATGGTGTGTGCGTCACCTGTACATTCCCGTCGTACAAATGGGGTATTCGTCGCGTCAAGCATCCACGATAGTGTTCTTATTCAGCGCATTTTTCCACGAGTACCTGGTAAACTTCCCGTAAAACTTTTTCTGCATTACAACTTTTATTTATACATTTTCCCTGTGTTCTAGGTATCGGTACCCTTACAGACCTACAAAATTTGGGCATTCCTTGGTATGATGGGCCAAATACCGCTATCAGCTATATCGAGGTATATTGAGCGTCGATTGGGTCCACGCATGGGCAACATTATCGTTTGGGCCTCCATTATCTTGGGTCAACCACTGTGTATCATGGCGTATTATCATGACTACGTCGTAACACATTTCCAGAATGCGCTTAATAGCACTGACCATAGTTAGACTTTGGGTAATATAATCTGGTCTGTACTTTTTTAATGATAAGCCACATGCAAGTTGAGGAAACTTGATGCCACATACAAGTCAATTTTGTAGTTTTGAACGAGAAGTACTGAGTAACATAAATCGATTGTTAATTAATGCATTTGTTAATGATTTTAGGCATTATGTAAATAAAGAGAATGGATATTGAGTTGCATTAGTTTTAAAATTGTATTTGCCAACGGTTTGTAACTAGTTCTATTAGACTAGATCACATTTGGCGCTCCGCAACAGCAGTTGCCTTTTGACAATAGTTCATCACTGCCGTGTTTGGTCTTATCGATGTATTTACAATACTATCGATAAGTGCCTGCTCTACTTAGTGGTAACAACTTTTCTCTCCTCCACCAGAGCCAAGCCAAAACATATTCTACTTTTTCTCATAAGAAAAGCAATTTATTTGTAGTGTAATCTACAATTTTAGGTGCGCGTGTTGAACTTGTTGTGTGCATTTAATTTGTTACTAAAAATTGAGATCATTATATCCGTTACATTGTTAAGGTAAGCGCGAATCCTAATTGCAAATTGGTCAATAGCTCGTCGGCGTTTTCGCGACGCCCGGCACAGACACAAACATGCATATGTATGTACAAGACATACGTACACGCACACATAGGTTATCTTCAAATGTGTGTGTGTGTGGTTCTCGTGCTTCTAAAAGAAAATTTATATCGGCTTGCAAACGGCGCAATCCGTGTGAGTGAAAAGCGAAGCTGCTTTAAATTAAAATGCTATTAATTTACAGAAGCGTTTGGCGTTGTCAGCAGCACCGACTACTCCAACTCTGCAAAAAATCAGCGGTCTACGTTAGTGCAAAACCAGCGCAACATCAAACTAATTTGACATACACCACCAGCAGCGACGACCCGGCAGAGGCAGCGAATTTTAGTCACGTAAGTGCGGCGCACAGCTAGCTTAGCATCCAATCTCATGTTTTCTTTTTTACAACAGATCATGAGCGGTCGGTATCGCGGTGGGGGCGGTGGCGGAGGCGGAGGAGGAGGTGGCCGCTATGGCGGTGGGGGTGGTGGCTATGGTGGCGGCTACAACGATTTTGATAACTATCGTGGCGGTGGAGGATGTGGAGGAGGCGGTTACAATGACAATTTCGGCCCTGGTCCGAATCCTTTCAATAGTAAGTAATCTATTTCAATTTAATATTATGAATTTCAACAGCAATTTGATGCCTGCACATTTGACAAAAATGTCAACAACGATATCGTTATCGAATTAAGCTATCGAGGTTTCTTTGAAAAAGATGTCATTGCTCAAGTAAATTAAAAGAGCTTTGTCAGACATTTTTCAAGTTTCTATTATAGCAAACAATTAAAACAAATTTGTTTTCTGCCTAATTAAAAGAATGTATAGATTTTCAAAAGGTTTGTATAGTCTTTCAGAGGCGTCTTTATTTATACCCTTGTATAGGAAGATAAATCCTCGACCATCAAGTATATATGTATACTCTTTAATTTATCTATTTCTTTGAAACTATCTTCAATTAAATTGCTTCTTTTTTTTTTTTTAAAGTGGGACCCAACATCTCAGGCAATGATCTGATGCATCTGATGAGCGCGATGGCCAGCAATTTTAGCATGAACTCGCAGCCTCCACAGCCTATGCGCCAGAGCTGTGGAGAGCTTCGGAATCATCACTGCGGTATGTTTGTGGAGCTGTCGGGGCGCCTGTTTAAAAAACGCGTAAACCGTTTTGCTGAGTTACGCGATCGCAATGGTGGCGCCTGTCAGCTGGTCGTGTTGGAAGACAAGCATCCTCGTGTGGCTCGTCGCATGAACAATATGCCCGAGAACACAACTCTGACCATTGTGGGTCAAGTAATGAGAAGGCCACACAACTCGTGCAACCAGACAATGCCGACCGGCGAAATTGAGGTGGAAGTGCAGGACATACTCAGCATACATTTCCCAGCCAGCGGCACGAAACGTGCTGGCGACAAGCGCACTTACAGCACCATGGCCCAGCAACAGAGCAGCCTGGGCATCACTAGCACCGAGTACAAAATTGCCAGTGAGTAGCGATGAAACGTATAACATGTTTACCAAAGCTACAAATAATGAATATAATTTGTGTTCCTTGCAGAGAACGAGAATATCTTAAAGTACTTTGAGAATCGCGATCTCACCTGCAATGATTTGCGACGCGATGATGTCGGTAAAACAGTCACATTGGTGGGCTGGATACCGTCGACCAAAAACAACAAGTTCTTGCAGCTAAAGGATGGCTATGGTCAGACTCAGCTCATGATTGAAGATCAATCTGTAAGTAAATATCTAATTTTGGCTAAATAATGATTGGAAATAAGGTTGCAACATATCAAACAATTTCTAGCAATGTTTAATATAATGGTTTGCTTAATTGCTTCAACTCGAAAAATGGGGCAGTTATCCTAAATGGGCAACTAAATTAAATCACTGTTTTTTTTTTGTATCTGTAATATTTTTATATATTGAATAACTTTTCTTCAACATTGTGCAGGTCATTTAGTAGCGCTGAACAACCTTAGGTTGTCGGTGTTTAAGATGGCAAAATATAACTAGTGATTCATACATTGCAGTCAAACCGAAGCAGAAAAGTTAATTTTAATGCAACCAGGTTAAAATTTTCATTGAAACTATAATTGCTTTGCAAAGAATTAGCATAATTGGGTAGCTTAAGCTATCTTCTAGTCTAGTTGAGAACTTATGGCGGAGGTTGCTTTTACCTACTACGTCAGACAATTTCTAGACAGACATAGAATATTTGTTTCGTAGTCTCGTCTGTTTACAAATTAGAAAGAGGCACATTTTACTTAGTTTTGTCCTAGTTTAGGACTATGAGTTAGGAATCCGAAATGCCTTACTTGCATCTAAGTTCTATGGCGATAAGGATACATAAGGATTCCAGGCGATTTGAAGAGGTTCATGCCCCGGGATCTACCTAAGCATCAATCTCTGAGAACCTTGAGGTCGTAATTTTAGGGAAAATCCAATTATCTACCAACAATATTAAAAAAGTCCTTCCACGTCCTTTTAATATAATTATTGCTGTTCTTTATCTTAGACATTTGCTAATTTATAATTTTATTACTTTACAGCTAATGGACACATTCCTGTCCACACCAGAGCAAACGGTGCTGCAAATTGTCGGCAAAGTGCTGGGCCGGCCAAAGGCAAACATAAACTTGGTAGGTGGATGGGTTAATTTAGCCATTCCGAAAGCGCCTAATTTCTGATCTTTTTTCGCTAGAAATACGACACTGGCGAAGTGGAAGTCAGTGTTACCAATGTCAAGGTGTTAAATCCCGACGATCCCTATGAGGGTCCCATTAAGGTAAAAGAGAAACTGCAGAAGATGTCAATTGATGATCTCGATGCCGATGAGGCTGCTGCTGTTACAGGGAATCCTAGCAGCGCCAATAATGGCGATGGCGATGCTCATGGCAGCGAATCGGCTGCTCCCGGCGCAGTCCAGACGACTGCCGAGCAACAGCGTGTAAAGGTGGCGGACACCAACAAATTTGCAGACCGCACACACAACTGCGGCGAACTGACATCCAATGAAATTAACGAAAAGGTGGTAATATGCGGCTGGCTGGAGTTTCAGCGCATGAACAAATTCTTCATACTGCGTGATGCCTACGGCCAAACGCAAGTGCTCATCTTGGCCAGGACAAAGGGCCTTGAAGAGTATGCCGAATCTGGCGTGCCCATTGAATCGATTGTGCGCGTGGAGGGCACAGTCATACCACGCCCAGCGGCCACCATAAATCCAAAAATGACCACAGGACATGTTGAAATCGAGGCCGACAAAGTCGACGTACTCAATGCGGCCAAGAAGAATCTCCCCTTTGAGATACGCAAATTTAATCGCGCCGGCGAACGCTTGCGCCTCACGCATCGTTATTTGGACTTGCGCTTTAATGATATGCAGCATAATTTGCGTTTGCGCTCGGCGGTTATTATGCGCATGCGCGAATATTTGATTAACTACTTGGGCTTTGTGGAGGTGGAGACGCCAACACTGTTCCGTCGCACGCCCGGCGGTGCCCAAGAGTTTGTGGTACCCACACGCAAGGCGGGCCACTTCTATTCACTCGTTCAGAGTCCACAGCAGTTCAAGCAGATGCTAATGTCCGGTGGCATCGATCGCTATTTTCAGGTGGCCAGATGCTATCGCGACGAGGCCACACGCCCGGATCGTCAGCCGGAGTTTACACAGCTGGACATTGAATTGTCGTTCACCAGTCGCGATGACATAATGCAACTGATCGAAGAGACACTGCGCTATTCGTGGCCCAAACATTTGCCCAAGCTTCAGACGCCATTCCGGCGCATCACCTATGAGGAGGCCTTAGAGAAATATGGCACCGATAAGCCGGACACACGGTTTGGCTTTCTGCTTAATAACGTCTCGGACATCGTCGAGAAGAGCGAAAATTTCAAGGGAAAATACGAGGACTTTGGCGCCTATGCCATTGTTGTACGTGCCAGCGAGGCTTTTTGGAATGGTGCCGCCCGCAAGCATTACGAAAGCCTGAGCAAAGCGTTCTCGGGCACACTTTTTGTGCGCAAATTTAACTTTGCCAATGACGTGCAGGAGAGACTCACTAAATTACTGGGAACTGATGTGGCAACCGAGATTATTGAGAAATTTGATTTGGAAGAGAACGATTTGCTTTTCCTGTGCATTGGACCCAAGGTGGAGACGGTTAGTAACGCGAAACAATTAGTGTTATCTTGATGCCATCTATAGCTTCGTTTTTGTATTCTCCACAGCGCAATATTCTGGGTCGCATTCGTCTGGACTATCACGAGTTTCTCGTGGAGAATGTAAAGACCAAGAAATCCAACGACTATCGTTTTCTTTGGGTTGTCGATTTTCCACTATTTGAGCGCAACACTGCCACAAATCAGCTGGAGAGTGTGCACCATCCGTTCACGGCGCCGCTTGTCGAGGACTTGGATAAGTTTGCAACCAGTTGCGACAATCTTGAAACCATTCGTTCTGAAGCCTATGATCTGGTGCTAAATGGACAGGAGGTGGGCGGTGGCTCCATGCGCATACACGATCGCGATATGCAGCAGTTCATATTGGAGCAAGTCCTTAAGATTCCCCACGATCATCTGTCGCATTTGTTGAGCGCCCTGGAATCTGGCTGCCCCCCTCATGGTGGCATTGCTTTGGGCCTGGATCGTCTTATAGCTATACTATGCCGTGCGCGTTCTATACGCGATGTGATTGCATTCCCCAAGTCATTAAACGGACGGGATCCGCTCTCTAATGCACCAGTGCCCATTTCAGAGGACGAGATGAAACTCTACCACCTCAGCGTGCAACAGGCTGACGCGGAGGAGGACGGTGCTAGCACCAATGATACAGCACATGCTCAGGAGGATGATGATCCAGACGCAGTGCGCGCACCACCATCGCCCATGTCGGGCACCAGCGACACGGAGCAAGCCAGCATGGATGTCGATGTCAAGAACGAGCCTGTCGACGAAGTGTCAGCTCCAGACGCAATAAATATCGACGATAAACTTGAGACTGCGCCGCAAGCTCCACCACTCTCGCCAACAGCCATAAAAGAGGAGCCAGCCAAAGAGGCCACAGATGAAACACCAACCGCAACACCAACACCAACAGCAGGTGCAGCAGCGCCAGCGCCAGCGGCGGCGGCGGCTTCAACAACGGCGACACCAGTGACGCGTGCCAAACGCGTAATCAAAAAAAAAGTGTAGGGCGCCCCATTTCGCAAAACGGGCAATAGCGGAGATAAGGATACGACTTAGCATTTTATCCATAAGCTCAAATAACACATGTAACGGCATGTTCAGGATGCCGACAGAAAGTCAACAACCAACGAAGATGTCACCGTTCTAATGCCTAAAGTCAGTCAAACCAATGCAGTGTGGCGCCGGAGGGCGGACCCTATTAAATTGTATTGTAAATGCCATTGGCGCAATTTTATGCTCAATGGTATAATTTCCCATCTATCCTTATAACCCTCTCCTAAGCGGATGCTCTTCGCGCGCCCGCCCACCAACATTCGTAAGTCCATTTTTAATTATATGGCGATTTATTACAATTTACAATATAATTATGTACGAACTGCTATTGTATTGCGATTTGTTTTAAAATACAATAACTCCATTAATAAGGTGTCTGCATTTACTTGTATTACATTCTCGTAGGGGTACTCGGCCCAGAACCGGGCAAAACTGTTAAACTAATGCATATTACTAATCCGCTTCTGGCATAGGTTTGGTTCTAGCCAAGGCTGCAAACACCCAATTTTCTATTTATCATAAACCAAACCTTAAATTATAGATTTGTTTGAATAGAACAGCAGAACATATTTTTAAAAAAGTAATTTTTCTATTTGAAAATTTTGATAAACTTGCACACTGCACTGCCGATATATGAAAAAAATAGTTCCAATTAATAAAAAGATTGTGGAATTTAAAATAATAATAAATTGAATTGCTCTACTTAAAATTGTAGGAAATGTGGCTTGGTTACATTGGTGTGGAAAACCAGGTGAACCGTTACTTGCTTGGTTTTAGCTATTAACTTTCTTAATATATATAAGATATATGATATAAGCAGGGATAAGCAGCGACTTTAAAATAATGTCGGAAAACGTACGAAACGAAAAACGAAATCTTACAAAAAAAATGTTTCAGTTTTTGTATCGAAAAATTTCCAAACGGAAACTATGAAGTCTTGTTGAGAGTTAAAGGGATAAAAGCCTAAATAGATACTAACATGGCGCTATATAATAATATTATAATATATAATAGTATATGGCTTACTGGCAAGGGAGGATAGCTAAGTATAGATGAAAGCTAGTGCACCTTTGGAATGCTGAATACGTTATTGTCTATATAGCCAAAGGTAAGATTGCGCCTATAGGCCCACCAGTCGAGTGGCTTATTCAATTGACGATCATCCAAGTCTGCAGATTCCGTCGAATACTGTTCCTGCTCCTCAACAGAGTCGTCGCTTTCGCTGTCCTTATGCGGCGGAGGACTGTAGCTGGTCCAATTCTCATAGAGATCGTGGGCAAAGGGCTCGGATGGCAGATTGTTAAAATTTGTGGCCAGCTTGCCAAACTGATCGATGTGCTGTAGCAGCGGATCAACGCTCTGGGCAGGTATCTTGAGTGTCAGCGAGGGTGTGCGCCGATGTTTCACACCGAGCGTAGGCAAATCCGTCCACTTGCCCAGCGCATAAGGTGAGGTGTCGTTAGTGTCTATCAGAAACATGCCACGCGTGCTGTGGCGTATGTTGTCACCGGCCTCCAGCAGATAGTTTGTGGGCGGACACATGCCCAACAGATAGGGGATGTAGCCACTGCAGGCCCAGCCCCAGAAGCCTTTGGGTGAGCGTATAGACTCCAGGTAATAAGCCATCGCCCGCTGATGGCTGCATGCAAATGAATCTGCGAGAGACGTTCGTGAATTAATCAATTTTTCTCATCTTATCTTTAGCAGTTGCACCCACTCATCCACTGCAGTCCCGTGCAGCCAGGCTGTGAAATGCCACCGTTCATGTAGAAATCTGCATGACCGCAGCGCTCCAGCTTGCCCTGGACCAGCGCGTTTGTGTGTATGACATCGACAAAGTCGGCATCGCTGGGATCCAGCTTGTCATCGAGACCGGCGGTAATAAAAAGCGGCATCGCAGGATCCAGGCCAGTGACGCGGGGCAGCTTAAAGGATTTCAACTGGCGCGCTATATAGTTGGGCACCTGGGCGCCCAGCGAGAAACCAATAATGTGTATATCTGTGTTGCCTGCATCCACCAGACGCTCCACCAGCTGCGCTGCACAGGCTCCCGCTTGCCGCGTGTTGTGCACGGCGCTTATGTAGCAAGGCCCGGGCGCCAGCACGCTCCAGTCCACATAGATTATGTTGTGGTCCGCTTTGGCCAGGTATTCTAAAGAGAATTTCAAGCAGATTAATAATTGGAACCTTTTCATCGTTTGTTTGATAATGTTATAGAGGAAGTCTTTATCAAAGCTCCAGCTCTTGCTGATGATGTTATGGTCAAATTCGAATAGGTATCTTAAATTTGTTTGAAGACTAATTTTTATTATTTTCATTTTATTATTTTGATCGGCGTATTGAGATCTTATAGAATGTGTGTGATAAATATAAGATCATGATTTTGTATACCCTTCAGGGGGTAGAAGAAGGAGGCAGGACCGACTCAAAAAAGTATATGTATATGCTAATATTTTGAAGGGAGTGTGAGGAGGTAAAAAAAAGTAAAATATTCTTGATAAGTGTGTACTCCCTCGGAGCCTGCATACGAATTATGATCTTCTGAGTTATCCTTTAAAACCAACCAATAATTTATAAATGAGACGGAATATCGACAAAGGGAGAATATTTATTTCAAATTTCAAGTCTGTAGCTTCATTTGTTAATAGCGTTCATTCGGACGGATAGGCGGATGCACTACGGACGGACGGACATACGGACATAGCTGATCAAGAATATAGATATATGTTTTATGGGGTGCCAATATACCCTTTTTTAGGTTGCAGCTAGATTTGTGACATGGTCTAACTTCCAACTATATTCTACGCTAAGAATAATAATAAGAATTTTTCAGAATTTGAGAAAGTGTCCTATTTAAGGGCAGCCAGTAAATTTCTTACACATGAGAAATACCCATGGCACGCAGTTAATTTTTTATTGCTTTCTTTTACTTCTGCCCAAAACTATTTTTAAACTGAGAGCACGAAATCATCTTCATGTAACTGGAAACTAAATGCAACACTTGGGTTGTGTTTTGGGGTCCGGTTCTACGAAGTTTACTAAATAATTTATGGTAGAATTATTTGCTCACCATTTCGCATTTGTTGGAGCGGGTTGAGAAACATGTCGGAGTTGTAGCCATGTATAAGTATCTTGGTGGGATGTCGTGGATTGAAATAGGAGTCGGTGAGATTCGACCGTTCCGCCGTCTCATCAATGTGCAGACTCTGACGATCCATGACGTTGTGACGCGTGTAAATATAATATTTAACATCCGGATCGGGACAGCTTCGTCCTATGGCCCATTTACAGGGTCCGACGGTAATATCCCGATTGCTATAAGGCTTCGATGTCACCGTGGCAGCAGTTGTTTGTTCCGTAGGATTATCCAAATGTGGCGCGGATTGGGTTATAAAATCAAACACAGACGCGCCACGGCAGCTGCAGACTGTCGGAAGAGTTGGTCTGATTTTGGTATTGGTTTTTAAGATCGGCTAGTTACTTACCCAAGAGCAGGCAAGCTACCGCCAGCAGCCTGAGACTCATCTTGAGCTCTTGTTTTTAAATGCAATTGCAATTAACTTATTTAAATTACAGCGGCACAAGCTGTGCATTGTCCGGAAATGTTGGAGAAACTGAATGCCGGCCCTCAAGCCGATGACCATTTTGGCCAATGCGTAGTAAGTAGTAAGCAGTCAGGCAACGAATGATTGTGTGTGTTTTTTTTTATTATAAAGTGAGAGTTGCGAAAGAAACCAGTATGAGTGCCCTTTTCGGGAGGAAACGACTAGGAGATGCCCCAGGCCCAGAGACAAGCTGCCGTTACAAAAATTCGAATTTTCCGATAAATATAACTTGGAATTAATTCAAGTAACCTGTCTTAATTTATTGTTTTTAGCTCTTGTTACTACCCTGTTAATAAATCGATGCTTATCGATGTTATGGAAATGGAACAAGAATATATATTTTAAATTGAAAATCTCTATCTGTTTCAGTTTTCGAGATTGGCAGACGGAAGCGCACGGCTAGATCAACTCAGCTGGTCGCCCTGATCAGGAATACTTTATGGAGTCTGAGTTTCTTCCTTCCACCTGTTACATACATTGCCACAAACACAGTATACCCACTTTTATCAATTTTCGATGGGTTCAGGGTTTTAAAAAGTGAAAACATTGAGAATAGGTGGATTAGCTAATTGTGAATTAAACCGAAGAGAGACCAACACAAAGACCTCGGCGTAGACTTGATCTGCACTCGCACATACACGCACGCACACACACACACACACACACACCTGTGTGCTGCGTACGTGTTTGTTGTTTCAATTTTTACGCGATGAATGAAAACTTTGTTCACGGGCACGTCGCAAAAGGGAACGATCGGGTAATGTCTCTTGTCTTTAACTTTTATAGCGCTACAAGCTATCAAGTGTGGAGCTTCAGCTCTGTTGACTTAGGGCTTACCAGGCAAAAGTCCAAACACCAGATAGCATTGTATTCTTTTCCGACCCACGCCAACAACAGAGCCCAATAACATATTTAAATTTGGGTTTGTTTTTATTAACCCAGTTGGTTCGGCATAATCCGGCATAAGCCAATTGAAACACTTTTTTATGGGATTCGTAAATGCATGTTTATAAGATGCTGAATATCTGATTAATTGATTGTTCTCGGGTCTTATTTCTTGTATGTGGGAATATATTTGTAAATGTGTGATTGTTGTCTATGTTTTGAGAAACTCGTTAGAGAGATATCAACTTAAGAAACATCTGTCGTATCGCCCTCGCCGCTCGGAACCATTCTGTCCTTCCTCGATTAATAAAAAGAGATCGGGCCGCATTGGACGGTTTTGTGGCTGGTTATTCCCCTGATCCATTAAGTTGTTTATATCGCATATCAACAAAATTGTTGAATTTTTGAATTGATTTCTTATTAATTAAATTTCAAACTTTTTACAAAAATTTGGTCGCCACTTATGTAAGGGATCTAACCTTTTCTTTTATTGTTGAATTTAGTAATATATTTCGAATTTGAGCCAATCGATAGTACTGATCTTTACGAGCCCAAATGCTATAAAATTCCAAAATGTCCCTTGATGGAAGGGATCCGTACGCATTCAAAAAGGTATACATTTTCAAAATCTGACGATATTTGCCCGAGATATTGGAAAAAAATCATCAAGAAACTCATGATTCTTGAACCAACCCCGATTTAAAAAAAAAACATAATGTGACCAATTGTTTTTTTTTTTTGCCGATTTTGCCAAAATTTAGATTTACATATTTTTGATGCTAAAATGTTTGAATGCCAATTGATAGTAGGGATCCGTACGAATTCAAAAAGGTATGACATTTCAAAATCTGACAATATATACCCGAGATATTCGAAAAAAAATCATCAAAAAAGTTTTGATTTTCGAACCGACCCCGATTTTTTGAAAAAACGTGATGTAAGCCCTTGCCATTTCCCAAATCGCACATTATTTGGCCGAGATTGTCCTAAAAAATCATAAAAAACGGTTGACTTTACAAACGAATCGGTTTTTGGTCAACCACTTGTTTTAACCCATCAATTTAAAAAATGTTTGAATGCCAATTGATAGTAGGGATCCGTACGAATTCAAAAAGGTATAACATTTCAAAATCTGACAATATATACCAGTGATATTCAAAAAAAAGCATCGAAAAAGTTTTGATTTTCGAACGGACCCCGATTTTTAGAAAAAACGTGATGTAACCCCTTGCCATTTCGCCGATTTTGGTCAAAATTTAGATTTTCATTTTTCTGATGCCAATCGAGAGTAGTGATCCTTACGAGTCCAAATGGTATAAAATTCCCAAATCGGACATTATTTGGCCGAGATATCCCAAAAAACGTCAATAAAGGTTAACTTTACAAATGAGTCGGTTTTTAGTCAACCAAATTTTTCCACCCATCGATATTTAAAATATTTGAATGCAGATTGATAGTAGGGATCCCAACGAATTCAAAAAGGTATAACATTTCAAAATCTGACAGTATTTACCCGAGATATTCAATAAAAATTATCAAAAAAGTTTGGATTTTCGAGCCGACCCCGATTTTTAGGAAAAACGTGATGTAACCCCTTGCCATTTTGTTGATTTTGGTGAAAATTTCGATTTTTAGGAAAAACGTGATGTAACCCCTTGCCATTTTGTTGATTTTGGTGAAAATTTCGATTTTCATTTTTTTGATGCCAATCGATAGTACTGATCCTTACGAGTCCAAAATGGTATAAAATTTCCAAATCGGACATTATTTGGCCGAGATATCCCAAAAAACGTCAATAAAGGTTAACTTTACAAATGAGTCGGTTTTTAGTCAACCAAATTTTTCCACCCATCGATATTTAAAATATTTGAATGCAGA
The DNA here is from genome assembly GCA_035045885.1 of Drosophila borealis. Lineage (NCBI taxonomy): Eukaryota > Metazoa > Arthropoda > Insecta > Diptera > Drosophilidae > Drosophila > Drosophila borealis. The sequence goes on along the minus strand of JAWNOR010000283.1, from coordinate 47,001 downwards.
TTGATAGTAGGGATCCCAACGAATTCAAAAAGGTATAACATTTCAAAATCTGACAGTATTTACCCGAGATATTCAATAAAAATCATCAAAAAAGTTTGGATTTTCGAGCCGACTCCGATTTTTAGAAAAAACGTGATGTAACCCCTTGCCGTTTTGTTGATTTTGGTGAAAATTTCGATTTTCATTTTTTTTATGCCAATCGATAGTACTGATCCTTACGAGTCCAAAATGGTATAAAATTTCCAAATCGGACATTATTTGGCCGCGATATCCCAAAAAAGCATCAAAAAAGTTTGGATTTTCGAGCCGACCCCGATTTTTAGAAAAAACGTGATGTAACCCCTTGCCATTTTGTGGATTTTGGTGAAAATTTCGATTTTCATTTTTTTGATGCCAATCGATAGTACTGATCCTTACGAGTCCAAAATGGTATAAAATTTCCAAATCGGACATTATTTGGCCGAGATATCCCAAAAAATCGTCAATAAAGGTTAACTTTACAAATGAGTCGGTTTTTAGTCAACCAAATTTTTCCACCCATCGATTTTTAAAATATTTGAATGCAGATTGATAGTATCCGTACGAATTCAAAAAGGTATAACATTTCAAAATCTGACAATATATACCAGAGATATTCAAAAAAAAGCATCGAAAAAGTTTTGATTTTCGAACGGACCCCGATTTTTAGAAAAAACGTGATGTAACCCCTTGCCATTTCGCCGATTTTGGTCAAAATTTAGATTTTCATTTTTCTGATGCCAATCGATAGTAGTGATCCTTACGAGTCCAAAATGGTATAAAATTCCCAAATCGCACATTATTTGGCCGAGATATTCCAAAAAATCATAAAAAACGGTTGACTTTACAAACGAATCGGTTTTTGGTCAACCACTTGTTTTAACCCATCGATTTTAAAAATGTTTGAATGCCAATTGATAGTAGGGATCCGTACGAATTCAAAAAGGTATAACATTTCAAAATCTGACAATATATACCAGAGATATTCAAAAAAAAGCATCGAAAAAGTTTTGATTTTCGAACGGACCCCGATTTTTAGAAAAAACGTGATGTAACCCCTTGCCGTTTTGTTGATTTTGGTGAAAATTTCGATTTTCATTTTTTTTGATGCCAATCGATAGTACTGATCCTTACGAGTCCAAAATGGTATAAAATTTCCAAATCGGACATTATTTGGCCGAGATATCCCAAAAAACGTCAATAAAGGTTAACTTTACAAATGAGTCGGTTTTTAGTCAACCAAATTTTTCCACCCATCGATTTTTAAAATATTTGAATGCAGATTGATAGTAGGGATCCCAACGAATTCAAAAAGGTATAACATTTCAAAATCTGACAGTATTTACCCGAGATATTCAATAAAAATCATCAAAAAAGTTTGGATTTTCGAGCCGACTCCGATTTTTAGAAAAAACGTGATGTAACCCCTTGCCGTTTTGTTGATTTTGGTGAAAATTTCGATTTTCATTTTTTTTTATGCCAATCGATAGTACTGATCCTTACGAGTCCAAAATGGTATAAAATTTCCAAATCGGACATTATTTGGCCGCGATATCCCAAAAAAGCATCAAAAAAGTTTGGATTTTCGAGCCGACTCCGATTTTTAGAAAAAACGTGATGTAACCCCTTGCCATTTTGTGGATTTTGGTGAAAATTTCGATTTTCATTTTTTTGATGCCAATCGATAGTACTGATCCTTACGAGTCCAAAATGGTATAAAATTTCCAAATCGGACATTATTTGGCCGAGATATCCCAAAAAACGTCAATAAAGGTTAACTTTACAAATGAGTCGGTTTTTAGTCAACCAAATTTTTCCACCCATCGATTTTTAAAATATTTGAATGCAGATTGATAGTAGGGATCCCAACGAATTCAAAAAGGTATAACATTTCAAAATCTGACAGTATTTACCCGAGATATTCAATAAAAATCATCAAAAAAGTTTGGATTTTCGAGCCGACCCCGATTTTTAGAAAAAACGTGATGTAACCCCTTGCCATTTTGTTGATTTTTGTGAAAATTTCGATTTTCATTTTTTTGATGCCAATCGATAGTACTGATCCTTACGAGTCCAAAATGGTATAAAATTTCCAAATCGGACATTATTTGGCCGAGATATCCCAAAAAATCGTCAACAAAGGTTAACTTTACAAATGAGTCGGTTTTTAGTCAACCAAATTTTTCCACCCATCGATTTTTAAAATATTTGAATGCAGATTGATAGAATTCCGTACGAATTCAAAAAGGTATAACATTTCAAAATCTGACAATATATACCAGAGATATTCAAAAAAAAGCATCGAAAAAGTTTTGATTTTCGAACGGACCCCGATTTTTAGGAAAAACGTGATGTAACCCCTTGCCATTTCGCCGATTTTGGTCAAAATTTCGATTTTCATTTTTTTGATGCCAATCGATAGTACTGATCCTTACGAGTCCAAAATGGTATAAAATTTCCAAATCGGACATTATTTGGCCGAGATATCCCAAAAAAACGTCAATAAAGGTTAACTTTACAAATGAGTCGGTTTTTAGTCAACCAAATTTTTCCACCCATCGATTTTTAAAATATTTGAATGCAGATTGATAGTAGGGATCCCAACGAATTCAAAAAGGTATAACATTTCAAAATCTGACAGTATTTACCCGAGATATTCAATAAAAATCATCAAAAAAGTTTGGATTTTCGAGCCGACTCCGATTTTTAGAAAAAACGTGATGTAACCCCTTGCCGTTTTGTTGATTTTGGTGAAAATTTCGATTTTCATTTTTTTTATGCCAATCGATAGTACTGATCCTTACGAGTCCAAAATGGTATAAAATTTCCAAATCGGACATTATTTGGCCGCGATATCCCAAAAAAGCATCAAAAAAGTTTGGATTTTCGAGCCGACCCCGATTTTTAGAAAAAACGTGATGTAACCCCTTGCCATTTTGTGGATTTTGGTGAAAATTTCGATTTTCATTTTTTTGATGCCAATCGATAGTACTGATCCTTACGAGTCCAAAATGGTATAAAATTTCCAAATCGGACATTATTTGGCCGAGATATCCCAAAAAATCGTCAATAAAGGTTAACTTTACAAATGAGTCGGTTTTTAGTCAACCAAATTTTTCCACCCATCGATTTTTAAAATATTTGAATGCAGATTGATAGTAGGGATCCCAACGAATTCAAAAAGGTATAACATTTCAAAATCTGACAGTATTTACCCGAGATATTCAATAAAAATCATCAAAAAAGTTTGGATTTTCGAGCCGACCCCGATTTTTAGAAAAAACGTGATGTAACCCCTTGCCATTTTGTTGATTTTGGTGAAAATTTCGATTTTCATTTTTTTGATGCCAATCGATAGTACTGATCCTTACGAGTCCAAAATGGTATAAAATTTCCAAATCGGACATTATTTGGCCGAGATATCCCAAAAAATCGTCAACAAAGGTTAACTTTACAAATGAGTCGGTTTTTAGTCAACCAAATTTTTCCACCCATCGATTTTTAAAATATTTGAATGCAGATTGATAGTAGGGATTCCATACGAATTCAAAAAGGTATAACATTTCAAAATCTGACAATATATACCAGAGATATAAAAAAAAAAGCATCGCAAAAGTTTTGATTTTCGAACGGACCCCGATTTTTAGAAAAAACGTGATGTAACCCCTTGCCATTTTGCCGATTTTGGTGAAAATTTCGATTTTCATTTTTTTGATGCCAATCGATAGTACTGATCCTTACGAGTCCAAAATGGTATAAAATTTCCAAATCGGACATTATTTGGCCGAGATATCCCAAAAAATCGTCAATAAAGGTTAACTTTACAAATGAGTCGGTTTTTAGTCAACCAAATTTTTCCACCCATCGATTTTTAAAATATTTGAATGCAGATTGATAGTAGGGATCCCAACGAATTCAAAAAGGTATAACATTTCAAAATCTGACAGTATTTACCCGAGATATTCAATAAAAATCATCAAAAAAGTTTGGATTTTCGAGCCGACTCCGATTTTTAGAAAAAACGTGATGTAACCCCTTGCCGTTTTGTTGATTTTGGTGAAAATTTCGATTTTCATTTTTTTGATGCCAATCGATAGTACTGATCCTTACGAGTCCAAAATGGTATAAAATTTCCAAATCGGACATTATTTGGCCGCGATATCCCAAAAAAGCATCAAAAAAGTTTGGATTTTCGAGCCGACCCCGATTTTTAGAAAAAACGTGATGTAACCCCTTGCCATTTTGTGGATTTTGGTGAAAATTTCGATTTTCATTTTTTTGATGCCAATCGATAGTACTGATCCTTACGAGTCCAAAATGGTATAAAATTTCCAAATCGGACATTATTTGGCCGAGATATCCCAAAAAATCGTCAATAAAGGTTAACTTTACAAATGAGTCGGTTTTTAGTCAACCAAATTTTTCCACCCATCGATTTTTAAAATATTTGAATGCAGATTGATAGTAGGGATCCCAACGAATTCAAAAAGGTATAACATTTCAAAATCTGACAGTATTTACCCGAGATATTCAATAAAAATCATCAAAAAAGTTTGGATTTTCGAGCCGACCCCGATTTTTAGAAAAAACGTGATGTAACCCCTTGCCATTTTGTTGATTTTTGTGAAAATTTCGATTTTCATTTTTTTGATGCCAATCGATAGTACTGATCCTTACGAGTCCAAAATGGTATAAAATTTCCAAATCGGACATTATTTGGCCGAGATATCCCAAAAAATCGTCAACAAAGGTTAACTTTACAAATGAGTCGGTTTTTAGTCAACCAAATTTTTCCACCCATCGATTTTTAAAATATTTGAATGCAGATTGATAGTAGGGATCCCTACGAATTCAAAAAGGTATAACATTTCAAAATCTGACAATATATACCAGAGATATTCAAAAAAAATCATCAAAAAAGTTTTGATTTTCGAACTGACCCCGATTTTTAGAAAAAACGTGATGTAACCCCTTGCCATTTCGCCGATTTTGGTCAAAATTTAGATTTTCATTTTTCTGATGCCAATCGATAGTACTGATCCTTACGAGTCCAAAATGGTATAAAATTTCCAAATCGGACATTATTTGGCCGAGATATCCCAAAAAATCGTCAACAAAGGTTAACTTTACAAATGAGTCGGTTTTTAGTCAACCAAATTTTTCCACCCATCGATTTTTAAAATATTTGAATGCAGATTGATAGTAGGGATCCCAACGAATTCAAAAAGGTATAACATTTCAAAATCTGACAGTATTTACCCGAGATATTCAATAAAAATCATCAAAAAAGTTTGGATTTTCGAGCCGACCCCGATTTTTAGAAAAAACGTGATGTAACCCCTTGCCGTTTTGTTGATTTTGGTGAAAATTTCGATTTTCATTTTTTTGATGCCAATCGATAGTACTGATCCTTACGAGTCCAAAATGGTATAAAATTTCCAAATCGGACATTATTTGGCCGCGATATCCCAAAAAAACATCAAAAAAGTTTGGATTTTCGAGCCGACCCCGATTTTTAGAAAAAACGTGATGTAACCCCTTGCCATTTTGTGGATTTTGGTGAAAATTTCGATTTTCATTTTTTTGATGCCAATCGATAGTACTGATCCTTACGAGTCCAAAATGGTATAAAATTTCCAAATCGGACATTATTTGGCCGAGATATCCCAAAAAACGTCAACAAAGGTTAACTTTACAAATGAGTCGGTTTTTAGTCAACCAAATTTTTCCACCCATCGATTTTTAAAATATTTGAATGCAGATTGATAGTAGGGATCCCAACGAATTCAAAAAGGTATAACATTTCAAAATCTGACAGTATTTACCCGAGATATTCAATAAAAATCATCAAAAAAGTTTGGATTTTCGAGCCGACCCCGATTTTTAGAAAAAACGTGATGTAACCCCTTGCCATTTTGTTGATTTTGGTGAAAATTTCGATTTTCATTTTTTTGATGCCAATCGATAGTACTGATCCTTACGAGTCCAAAATGGTATAAAATTTCCAAATCGGACATTATTTGGCCGAGATATCCCAAAAAACGTCAACAAAGGTTAACTTTACAAATGAGTCGGTTTTTAGTCAACCAAATTTTTCCACCCATCGATTTTTAAAATATTTGAATGCAGATTGATAGTAGGGATCCCTACGAATTCAAAAAGGTATAACATTTCAAAATCTGACAATATATACCAGAGATATTCAAAAAAAAGCATCGAAAAAGTTTTGATTTTCGAACGGACCCCGATTTTTAGAAAAAACGTGATGTAACCCCTTGCCATTTCGCCGATTTTGGTCAAAATTTAGATTTTCATTTTTCTGATGCCAATCGATAGTAGTGATCCTTACGAGTCCAAAATGGTATAAAATTTCCAAATCGGACAGTATTTACCCGAGATATTCAATAAAAATCATCAAAAAAGTTTGGATTTTCGAGCCGACCCCGATTTTTAGAAAAAACGTGATGTAACCCCTTGCCATTTTGTTGATTTTGGTGAAAATTTCGATTTTCATTTTTTTTGATGCCAATCGATAGTACTGATCCTTACGAATTCAAAATGGTATAAAATTTCCAAATCGGACATTATTTGGCCGAGATATCCCAAAAAATCATCAAAAAAGTTTGGATTTTCGAGCCGACCCCGATTTTTAGAAAAAACGTGATGTAACCCCTTGCCATTTTGTTGATTTTGGTGAAAATTTCGATTTTCATTTTTTTGATGCCAATCGATAGTACTGATCCTTACGAGTCCAAAATGGTATAAAATTTCCAAATCGGACATTATTTGGCCGAGATATCCCAAAAAATCGTCAACAAAGGTTAACTTTACAAATGAGTCGGTTTTTAGTCAACCAAATTTTTCCACCCATCGATTTTTAAAATATTTGAATGCAGATTGATAGTAGGGATCCGTACGAATTCAAAAAGGTATAACATTTCAAAATCTGACAGTATTTACCCGAGATATTCAATAAAAATCATCAAAAAAGTTTGGATTTTCGAGCCGACCCCGATTTTTAGAAAAAACGTGATGTAACCCCTTGCCATTTTGTTGATTTTGGTGAAAATTTCGATTTTCATTTTTTTGATGCCAATCGATAGTACTGATCCTTACGAGTCCAAAATGGTATAAAATTTCCAAATCGGACATTATTTGGCCGAGATATCCCAAAAAATCGTCAACAAAGGTTAACTTTACAAATGAGTCGGTTTTTAGTCAACCAAATTTTTCCACCCATCGATTTTTAAAATATTTGAATGCAGATTGATAGTAGGGATCCGTACGAATTCAAAAAGGTATAACATTTCAAAATCTGACAGTATTTACCAGAGATATTCAAAAAAAAGCATCGAAAAAGTTTTGATTTTCGAACCGACCCCGATTTTTAGAAAAAACGTGATGTAACCCCTTGCCATTTTGTTGATTTTGGTGAAAATTTCGATTTTCATTTTTCTGATGCCAATCGATAGTACTGATCCTTACGAGTCCAAAATGGTATAAAATTTCCAAATCGGACATTATTTGGCCGAGATATTCCAAAAAATCATCAAAAAAGGTTGACTTTACAAACGAATCGGTTTTTAGTAAACCAACTTGTTTTAACCCATCTGATTTTGTAAAATTTCGATTTGATTTTATGCCAATTGATAGTAGGGATCCTTACGAATTCAAAAAGGTATAACATTTTCAAAATCGGACATTATTTGCCCGAGATATTCAATAAAAATCATCAAAAAAGTTTGGATTTTCGAGCCGACCCCGATTTTTAGAAAAAACGTGATGTAACCCCTTGCCATTTTGTTGATTTTGGTGAAAATTTCGATTTTCATTTTTTTTGATGCCAATCGATAGTACTGATCCTTACGAGTCCAAAATGGTATAAAATTTCCAAATCGGACATTATTTGGCCGAGATATCCCAAAAAATCGTCAACAAAGGTTAACTTTACAAATGAGTCGGTTTTTAGTCAACCAAATTTTTCCACCCATCGATTTTTAAAATATTTGAATGCAGATTGATAGTAGGGATCCCAACGAATTCAAAAAGGTATAACATTTCAAAATCTGACAGTATTTACCCGAGATATTCAATAAAAATCATCAAAAAAGTTTGGATTTTCGAGCCGACCCCGATTTTTAGAAAAAACGTGATGTAACCCCTTGCCATTTTGTTGATTTTGGTGAAAATTTCGATTTTCATTTTTTTTGATGCCAATCGATAGTACTGATCCTTACGAGTCCAAAATGGTATAAAATTTCCAAATCGGACATTATTTGGCCGAGATATCCCAAAAAATCATCAAAAAAGGTTGACTTTACAAACCGAGTCGGTTTTTAGTCAACCAACGTGATTTAACCCCTTGCCATTTCGGGATTTTGTGAAAATTTCGATTTTGATTTTTTTGATGCCAATTGATAGTAGGGATCCTTACGAATTCAAAAAGGTATAACATTTCAAAATCTGACAGTATTTACCCGAGATATTCAAAAAAATCATCAAAAAAGTTTGGATTTTCGAGCCGACCCCGATTTTTAGAAAAAACGTGATGTAACCCCTTGCCATTTTGTTGATTTTGGTGAAAATTTCGATTTTCATTTTTTTGATGCCAATCGATAGTACTGATCCTTACGAGTCCAAAATGGTATAAAATTTCCAAATCGGACATTATTTGGCCGAGATATCCCAAAAAATCGTCAACAAAGGTTAACTTTACAAATGAGTCGGTTTTTAGTCAACCAAATTTTTCCACCCATCGATTTTTAAAATATTTGAATGCAGATTGATAGTAGGGATCCCAACGAATTCAAAAAGGTATAACATTTCAAAATCTGACAGTATTTACCCGAGATATTCAATAAAAATCATCAAAAAAGTTTGGATTTTCGAGCCGACCCCGATTTTTAGAAAAAACGTGATGTAACCCCTTGCCGTTTTGTTGATTTTGGTGAAAATTTCGATTTTCATTTTTTTTTTATGCCAATCGATAGTACTGATCCTTACGAGTCCAAAATGGTATAAAATTTCCAAATCGGACATTATTTGGCCGAGATATCCCAAAAAATCATCAAAAAAGTTTGGATTTTCGAGCCGACCCCGATTTTTAGAAAAAACGTGATGTAACCCCTTGCCATTTTGTGGATTTTGGTGAAAATTTCGATTTTCATTTTTTTTGATGCCAATCGATAGTACTGATCCTTACGAGTCCAAAATGGTATAAAATTTCCAAATCGGACATTATTTGGCCGAGATATCCCAAAAAATCGTCAATAAAGGTTAACTTTACAAATGAGTCGGTTTTTAGTCAACCAAATTTTTCCACCCATCGATTTTTAAAATATTTGAATGCAGATTGATAGTAGGGATTCCAACGAATTCAAAAAGGTATAACATTTCAAAATCTGACAGTATTTACCCGAGATATTCAATAAAAATCATCAAAAAAGTTTGGATTTTCGAGCCGACCCCGATTTTTAGAAAAAACGTGATGTAACCCCTTGCCATTTTGTGGATTTTGGTGAAAATTTCGATTTTCATTTTTTTGATGCCAATCGATAGTACTGATCCTTACGAGTCCAAAATGGTATAAAATTTCCAAATCGGACATTATTTGGCCGAGATATCCCAAAAAATCGTCAACAAAGGTTAACTTTACAAATGAGTCGGTTTTTAGTCAACCAAATTTTTCCACCCATCGATTTTTAAAATATTTGAATGCAGATTGATAGTAGGGATTCCAACGAATTCAAAAAGGTATAACATTTCAAAATCTGACAGTATTTACCCGAGATATTCAATAAAAATCATCAAAAAAGTTTGGATTTTCGAGCCGACCCCGATTTTTAGAAAAAACGTGATGTAACCCCTTGCCATTTTGTGGATTTTGGTGAAAATTTCGATTTTCATTTTTTTGATGCCAATCGATAGTAGTGATCCTTACGAGTCCAAAATGGTATAAAATTCCCAAATCGCACATTATTTGGCCGAGATATTCCAAAAAATCATAAAAAACGGTTGACTTTACAAACGAATCGGTTTTTGGTCAACCACTTGTTTTAACCCATCGATTTTAAAAATGTTTGAATGCCAATTGATAGTAGGGATCCGTACGAATTCAAAAAGGTATAACATTTCAAAATCTGACAATATATACCAGAGATATTCAAAAAAAAGCATCGAAAAAGTTTTGATTTTCGAACGGACCCCGATTTTTAGAAAAAACGTGATGTAACCCCTTGCCATTTCGCCGATTTTGGTCAAAATTTAGATTTTCATTTTTTTGATGCCAATCGATAGTACTGATCCTTACGAGTCCAAAATGGTATAAAATTTCCAAATCGGACATTATTTGGCCGAGATATCCCAAAAAATCGTCAACAAAGGTTAACTTTACAAATGAGTCGGTTTTTAGTCAACCAAATTTTTCCACCCATCGATTTTTAAAATATTTGAATGCAGATTGATAGTAGGGATCCCAACGAATTCAAAAAGGTATAACATTTCAAAATCTGACAGTATTTACCCGAGATATTCAATAAAAATCATCAAAAAAGTTTGGATTTTCGAGCCGACCCCGATTTTTAGAAAAAACGTGATGTAACCCCTTGCCATTTTGTGGATTTTGGTGAAAATTTCGATTTTCATTTTTTTGATGCCAATCGATAGTACTGATCCTTACGAGTCCAAAATGGTATAAAATTCCCAAATCGCACATTATTTGGCCGAGATATTCCAAAAAATCATAAAAAACGGTTGACTTTACAAACGAATCGGTTTTTGGTCAACCACTTGTTTTAACCCATCGATTTTAAAAATGTTTGAATGCCAATTGATAGTAGGGATCCGTACGAATTCAAAAAGGTATAACATTTCAAAATCTGACAATATATACCAGAGATATTCAAAAAAAAGCATCGAAAAAGTTTTGATTTTCGAACGGACCCCGATTTTTAGAAAAAACGTGATGTAACCCCTTGCCATTTCGCCGATTTTGGTCAAAATTTAGATTTTCATTTTTTTGATGCCAATCGATAGTACTGATCCTTACGAGTCCAAAATGGTATAAAATTTCCAAATCGGACATTATTTGGCCGAGATATCCCAAAAAATCGTCAACAAAGGTTAACTTTACAAATGAGTCGGTTTTTAGTCAACCAAATTTTTCCACCCATCGATTTTTAAAATATTTGAATGCAGATTGATAGTAGGGATCCCAACGAATTCAAAAAGGTATAACATTTCAAAATCTGACAGTATTTACCCGAGATATTCAATAAAAATCATCAAAAAAGTTTGGATTTTCGAGCCGACCCCGATTTTTAGAAAAAACGTGATGTAACCCCTTGCCATTTTGTTGATTTTGGTGAAAATTTCGATTTTCATTTTTTTGATGCCAATCGATAGTACTGATCCTTACGAGTCCAAAATGGTATAAAATTTCCAAATCGGACATTATTTGGCCGAGATATCCCAAAAAATCGTCAACAAAGGTTAACTTTACAAATGAGTCGGTTTTTAGTCAACCAAATTTTTCCACCCATCGATTTTTAAAATATTTGAATGCAGATTGATAGTAGGGATCCCAACGAATTCAAAAAGGTATAACATTTCAAAATCTGACAGTATTTACCCGAGATATTCAATAAAAATCATCAAAAAAGTTTGGATTTTCGAGCCGACCCCGATTTTTAGAAAAAACGTGATGTAACCCCTTGCCATTTTGTTGATTTTGGTGAAAATTTCGATTTTCATTTTTTTGATGCCAATCGATAGTACTGATCCTTACGAGTCCAAAATGGTATAAAATTTCCAAATCGGACATTATTTGGCCGAGATATCCCAAAAAATCGTCAACAAAGGTTAACTTTACAAATGAGTCGGTTTTTAGTCAACCAAATTTTTCCACCCATCGATTTTTAAAATATTTGAATGCAGATTGATAGTAGGGATCCCAACGAATTCAAAAAGGTATAACATTTCAAAATCTGACAGTATTTACCCGAGATATTCAATAAAAATCATCAAAAAAGTTTGGATTTTCGAGCCGACCCCGATTTTTAGAAAAAACGTGATGTAACCCCTTGCCATTTTGTTGATTTTGGTGAAAATTTCGATTTTCATTTTTTTTATGCCAATCGATAGTACTGATCCTTACGAGTCCAAAATGGTATAAAATTTCCAAATCGGACATTATTTGGCCGAGATATCCCAAAAAATCATCAAAAAAGTTTGGATTTTCGAGCCGACCCCGATTTTTAGAAAAAACGTGATGTAACCCCTTGCCATTTTGTGGATTTTGGTGAAAATTTCGATTTTCATTTTTTTGATGCCAATCGATAGTACTGATCCTTACGAGTCCAAAATGGTATAAAATTTCCAAATCGGACATTATTTGGCCGAGATATCCCAAAAAATCGTCAATAAAGGTTAACTTTACAAATGAGTCGGTTTTTAGTCAACCAAATTTTTCCACCCATCGATTTTTAAAATATTTGAATGCAGATTGATAGTAGGGATTCCAACGAATTCAAAAAGGTATAACATTTCAAAATCTGACAGTATTTACCCGAGATATTCAATAAAAATCATCAAAAAAGTTTGGATTTTCGAGCCGACCCCGATTTTTAGAAAAAACGTGATGTAACCCCTTGCCATTTTGTTGATTTTGGTGAAAATTTCGATTTTCATTTTTTTGATGCCAATCGATAGTACTGATCCTTACGAGTCCAAAATGGTATAAAATTTCCAAATCGGACATTATTTGGCCGCGATATCCCAAAAAATCATCAAAAAAGTTTGGATTTTCGAGCCGACCCCGATTTTTAGAAAAAACGTGATGTAACCCCTTGCCATTTTGTGGATTTTGGTGAAAATTTCGATTTTCATTTTTTTGATGCCAATCGATAGTACTGATCCTTACGAGTCCAAAATGGTATACAATTTCCAAATCGGACATTATTTGGCCGAGATATCCCAAAAAATCGTCAATAAAGGTTAACTTTACAAATGAGTCGGTTTTTAGTCAACCAAATTTTTCCACCCATCGATTTTTAAAATATATGAATGCAGATTGATAGTAGGGATCCCAACGAATTCAAAAAGGTATAACATTTCAAAATCTGACAGTATTTACCCGAGATATTCAATAAAAATCATCAAAAAAGTTTGGATTTTCGAGCCGACCCCGATTTTTAGAAAAAACGTGATGTAACCCCTTGCCATTTTGTTGATTTTGGTGAAAATTTCGATTTTCATTTTTTTGATGCCAATCGATAGTACTGATCCTTACGAGTCCAAAATGGTATAAAATTTCCAAATCGGACATTATTTGGCCGAGATATCCCAAAAAATCATCAAAAAAGTTTGGATTTTCGAGCCGACCCCGATTTTTAGAAAAAACGTGATGTAACCCCTTGCCATTTTGTTGATTTTGGTGAAAATTTCGATTTTCATTTTTTTGATGCCAATCGATAGTACTGATCCTTACGAGTCCAAAATGGTATAAAATTTCCAAATCGGACATTATTTGGCCGAGATATCCCAAAAATCGTCAACAAAGGTTAACTTTACAAATGAGTCGGTTTTTAGTCAACCAAATTTTTCCACCCATCGATTTTTAAAATATTTGAATGCAGATTGATAGTAGGGATCCCAACGAATTCAAAAAGGTATAACATTTCAAAATCTGACAGTATTTACCCGAGATATTCAATAAAAATCATCAAAAAAGTTTGGATTTTCGAGCCGACCCCGATTTTTAGAAAAAACGTGATGTAACCCCTTGCCATTTTGTTGATTTTTGTGAAAATTTCGATTTTCATTTTTTTGATGCCAATCGATAGTACTGATCCTTACGAGTCCAAAATGGTATAAAATTTCCAAATCGGACATTATTTGGCCGAGATATCCCAAAAAATCGTCAACAAAGGTTAACTTTACAAATGAGTCGGTTTTTAGTCAACCAAATTTTTCCACCCATCGATTTTTAAAATATTTGAATGCAGATTGATAGTAGGGATCCCAACGAATTCAAAAAGGTATAACATTTCAAAATCTGACAGTATTTACCCGAGATATTCAATAAAAATCATCAAAAAAGTTTGGATTTTCGAGCCGACCCCGATTTTTAGGAAAAACGTGATGTAACCCCTTGCCGTTTTGTTGATTTTGGTGAAAATTTCGATTTTCATTTTTTTGATGCCAATCGATAGTACTGATCCTTACGAGTCCAAAATGGTATAAAATTTCCAAATCGGACATTATTTGGCCGAGATATCCCAAAAAATCATCAAAAAAGTTTGGATTTTCGAGCCGACCCCGATTTTTAGAAAAAACGTGATGTAACCCCTTGCCATTTTGTGGATTTTGGTGAAAATTTCGATTTTCATTTTTTTGATGCCAATCGATAGTACTGATCCTTACGAGTCCAAAATAGTATAAAATTTCCAAATCGGACATTATTTGGCCGAGATATCCCAAAAAATCGTCAACAAAGGTTAACTTTACAAATGAGTCGGTTTTTAGTCAACCAAATTTTTCCACCCATCGATTTTTAAAATATTTGAATGCAGATTGATAGTAGGGATCCCAACGAATTCAAAAAGGTATAACATTTCAAAATCTGACAGTATTTACCCGAGATATTCAATAAAAATCATCAAAAAAGTTTGGATTTTCGAGCCGACCCCGATTTTTAGAAAAAACGTGATGTAACCCCTTGCCGTTTTGTTGATTTTGGTGAAAATTTCGATTTTCATTTTTTTGATGCCAATCGATAGTACTGATCCTTACGAGTCCAAAATGGTATAAAATTTCCAAATCGGACATTATTTGGCCGAGATATCCCAAAAAATCATCAAAAAAGTTTGGATTTTCGAGCCGACCCCGATTTTTAGAAAAAACGTGATGTAACCCCTTGCCATTTTGTTGATTTTGGTGAAAATTTCGATTTTCATTTTTTCGATGCCAATCGATAGTACTGATCCTTACGAGTCCAAAATGGTATAAAATTTCCAAATCGGACATTATTTGGCCGAGATATCCCAAAAATCGTCAACAAAGGTTAACTTTACAAATGAGTCGGTTTTTAGTCAACCAAATTTTTCCACCCATCGATTTTTAAAATATTTGAATGCAGATTGATAGTAGGGATTCCAACGAATTCAAAAAGGTATAACATTTCAAAATCTGACAGTATTTACCCGAGATATTCAATAAAAATCATCAAAAAAGTTTGGATTTTCGAGCCGACCCCGATTTTTAGAAAAAACGTGATGTAACCCCTTGCCATTTTGTGGATTTTGGTGAAAATTTCGATTTTCATTTTTTTGATGCCAATCGATAGTACTGATCCTTACGAGTCCAAAATGGTATAAAATTTCCAAATCGGACATTATTTGGCCGAGATATCCCAAAAAATCGTCAACAAAGGTTAACTTTACAAATGAGTCGGTTTTTAGTCAACCAAATTTTTCCACCCATCGATTTTTAAAATATTTGAATGCAGATTGATAGTAGGGATCCCAACGAATTCAAAAAGGTATAACATTTCAAAATCTGACAGTATTTACCCGAGATATTCAATAAAAATCATCAAAAAAGTTTGGATTTTCGAGCCGAACCCGATTTTTAGAAAAAACGTGATGTAACCCCTTGCCATTTTGTCGATTTTGGTGAAAATTTCGATTTTCATTTTTTTGATGCCAATCGATAGTACTGATCCTTACGAGTCCAAAATGGTATAAAATTTCCAAATCGGACATTATTTGGCCGAGATATCCCAAAAAATCGTCAACAAAGGTTAACTTTACAAATGAGTCGGTTTTTAGTCAACCAAATTTTTCCACCCATCGATTTTTAAAATATTTGAATGCAGATTGATAGTAGGGATCCCAACGAATTCAAAAAGGTATAACATTTCAAAATCTGACAGTATTTACCCGAGATATTCAATAAAAATCATCAAAAAAGTTTGGATTTTCGAGCCGACCCCGATTTTTAGGAAAAACGTGATGTAACCCCTTGCCGTTTTGTTGATTTTGGTGAAAATTTCGATTTTCATTTTTTTGATGCCAATCGATAGTACTGATCCTTACGAGTCCAAAATGGTATAAAATTTCCAAATCGGACATTATTTGGCCGAGATATCCCAAAAAATCATCAAAAAAGTTTGGATTTTCGAGCCGACCCCGATTTTTAGAAAAAACGTGATGTAACTCCTTGCCATTTTGTTGATTTTGGTGAAAATTTCGATTTTCATTTTTTTGATGCCAATCGATAGTACTGATCCTTACGAGTCCAAAATGGTATAAAATTTCCAAATCGGACATTATTTGGCCGAGATATCCCAAAAATCGTCAACAAAGGTTAACTTTACAAATGAGTCGGTTTTTAGTCAACCAAATTTTTCCACCCATCGATTTTTAAAATATTTGAATGCAGATTGATAGTAGGGATTCCAACGAATTCAAAAAGGTATAACATTTCAAAATCTGACAGTATTTACCCGAGATATTCAATAAAAATCATCAAAAAAGTTTGGATTTTCGAGCCGACCCCGATTTTTAGAAAAAACGTGATGTAACCCCTTGCCATTTTGTGGATTTTGGTGAAAATTTCGATTTTCATTTTTTTGATGCCAATCGATAGTACTGATCCTTACGAGTCCAAAATAGTATAAAATTTCCAAATCGGACATTATTTGGCCGAGATATCCCAAAAAATCGTCAACAAAGGTTAACTTTACAAATGAGTCGGTTTTTAGTCAACCAAATTTTTCCACCCATCGATTTTTAAAATATTTGAATGCAGATTGATAGTAGGGATCCCAACGAATTCAAAAAGGTATAACATTTCAAAATCTGACAGTATTTACCCGAGATATTCAATAAAAATCATCAAAAAAGTTTGGATTTTCGAGCCGACCCCGATTTTTAGAAAAAACGTGATGTAACCCCTTGCCATTTTGTTGATTTTGGTGAAAATTTCGATTTTCATTTTTTTGATGCCAATCGATAGTACTGATCCTTACGAGTCCAAAATGGTATAAAATTTCCAAATCGGACATTATTTGGCCGAGATATCCCAAAAATCGTCAACAAAGGTTAACTTTACAAATGAGTCGGTTTTTAGTCAACCAAATTTTTCCACCCATCGATTTTTAAAATATTTGAATGCAGATTGATAGTAGGGATTCCAACGAATTCAAAAAGGTATAACATTTCAAAATCTGACAGTATTTACCCGAGATATTCAATAAAAATCATCAAAAAAGTTTGGATTTTCGAGCCGACCCCGATTTTTAGAAAAAACGTGATGTAACCCCTTGCCATTTTGTTGATTTTGGTGAAAATTTCGATTTTCATTTTTTTGATGCCAATCGATAGTACTGATCCTTACGAGTCCAAAATGGTATAAAATTTCCAAATCGGACATTATTTGGCCGAGATATCCCAAAAATCGTCAACAAAGGTTAACTTTACAAATGAGTCGGTTTTTAGTCACCCAAATTTTTCCACCCATCGATTTTTAAAATATTTGAATGCAGATTGATAGTAGGGATTCCAACGAATTCAAAAAGGTATAACATTTCAAAATCTGACAGTATTTACCCGAGATATTCAATAAAAATCATCAAAAAAGTTTGGATTTTCGAGCCGACCCCGATTTTTAGAAAAAACGTGATGTAACCCCTTGCCGTTTTGTTGATTTTGGTGAAAATTTCGATTTTCATTTTTTTGATGCCAATCGATAGTACTGATCCTTACGAGTCCAAAATGGTATAAAATTTCCAAATCGGACATTATTTGGCCGAGATATCCCAAAAAACGTCAATAAAGGTTAACTTTACAAATGAGTCGGTTTTTAGTCAACCAAATTTTTCCACCCATCGATTTTTAAAATATTTGAATGCAGATTGATAGTAGGGATTCCAACGAATTCAAAAAGGTATAACATTTCAAAATCTGACAGTATTTACCCGAGATAATCAATAAAAATCATCAAAAAAGTTTGGATTTTCGAGCCGACCCCGATTTTTAGAAAAAACGTGATGTAACTAACCCCTTGCCATTTTGTGGATTTTGGTGAAAATTTCGATTTTCATTTTTTTGATGCCAATCGATAGTACTGATCCTTACGAGTCCAAAATGGTATAAAATTTCCAAATCGGACATTATTTGGCCGAGATATCCCAAAAAATCGTCAACAAAGGTTAACTTTACAAATGAGTCGGTTTTTAGTCAACCAAATTTTTCCACCCATCGATTTTTAAAATATTTGAATGCAGATTGATAGTAGGGATCCCAACGAATTCAAAAAGGTATAACATTTCAAAATCTGACAGTATTTACCCGAGATATTCAATAAAAATCATCAAAAAAGTTTGGATTTTCGAGCCGACCCCGATTTTTAGAAAAAACGTGATGTAACCCCTTGCCATTTTGTGGATTTTGGTGAAAATTTCGATTTTCATTTTTTTGATGCCAATCGATAGTACTGATCCTTACGAGTCCAAAATAGTATAAAATTTCCAAATCGGACATTATTTGGCCGAGATATCCCAAAAAATCGTCAACAAAGGTTAACTTTACAAATGAGTCGGTTTTTAGTCAACCAAATTTTTCCACCCATCGATTTTTAAAATATTTGAATGCAGATTGATAGTAGGGATCCCAACGAATTCAAAAAGGTATAACATTTCAAAATCTGACAGTATTTACCCGAGATATTCAATAAAAATCATCAAAAAAGTTTGGATTTTCGAGCCGAGCAGA
Organism: Drosophila borealis; assembly: GCA_035045885.1. NCBI lineage: Eukaryota > Metazoa > Arthropoda > Insecta > Diptera > Drosophilidae > Drosophila > Drosophila borealis. Next base: position 28,210 of record JAWNOR010000283.1, on the reverse strand, counting down.
GATATTCAAAAAAAAGCATCGAAAAAGTTTTGATTTTCGAACGGACCCCGATTTTTAGAAAAAACGTGATGTAACCCCTTGCCATTTCGCCGATTTTGGTCAAAATTTAGATTTTCATTTTTTTTATTCCAATCGATAGTACTGATCCTTACGAGTCCAAAATGGTATAAAATTTCCAAATCGGACATTATTTGGCCGAGATATCCCAAAAATCGTCAACAAAGGTTAACTTTACAAATGAGTCGGTTTTTAGTCACCCAAATTTTTCCACCCATCGATTTTTAAAATATTTGAATGCAGATTGATAGTAGGGATTCCAACGAATTCAAAAAGGTATAACATTTCAAAATCTGACAGTATTTACCCGAGATATTCAATAAAAATCATCAAAAAAGTTTGGATTTTCGAGCCGACCCCGATTTTTAGAAAAAACGTGATGTAACCCCTTGCCGTTTTGTTGATTTTGGTGAAAATTTCGATTTTCATTTTTTTGATGCCAATCGATAGTACTGATCCTTACGAGTCCAAAATGGTATAAAATTTCCAAATCGGACATTATTTGGCCGAGATATCCCAAAAAATCATCAAAAAAGTTTTGATTTTCGAACGGACCCCGATTTTTAGAAAAAACGTGATGTAACCCCTTGCCATTTCGCCGATTTTGGTCAAAATTTAGATTTTCATTTTTTTTATTCCAATCGATAGTACTGATCCTTACGAGTCCAAAATGGTATAAAATTTCCAAATCGGACATTATTTGGCCGAGATATCCCAAAAATCGTCAACAAAGGTTAACTTTACAAATGAGTCGGTTTTTAGTCACCCAAATTTTTCCACCCATCGATTTTTAAAATATTTGAATGCAGATTGATAGTAGGGATTCCAACGAATTCAAAAAGGTATAACATTTCAAAATCTGACAGTATTTACCCGAGATATTCAATAAAAATCATCAAAAAAGTTTGGATTTTCGAGCCGACCCCGATTTTTAGAAAAAACGTGATGTAACCCCTTGCCGTTTTGTTGATTTTGGTGAAAATTTCGATTTTCATTTTTTTGATGCCAATCGATAGTACTGATCCTTACGAGTCCAAAATGGTATAAAATTTCCAAATCGGACATTATTTGGCCGAGATATCCCAAAAAATCATCAAAAAAGTTTGGATTTTCGAGCCGACCCCGATTTTTAGAAAAAACGTGATGTAACCCCTTGCCATTTTGTGGATTTTGGTGAAAATTTCGATTTTCATTTTTTTGATGCCAATCGATAGTACTGATCCTTACGAGTCCAAAATGGTATAAAATTTCCAAATCGGACATTATTTGGCCGAGATATCCCAAAAAATCGTCAACAAAGGTTAACTTTACAAATGAGTCGGTTTTTAGTCAACCAAATTTTTCCACCCATCGATTTTTAAAATATTTGAATGCAGATTGATAGTAGGGATTCCAACGAATTCAAAAAGGTATAACATTTCAAAATCTGACAGTATTTACCCGAGATAATCAATAAAAATCATCAAAAAAGTTTGGATTTTCGAGCCGACCCCGATTTTTAGAAAAAACGTGATGTAACCCCTTGCCATTTTGTGGATTTTGGTGAAAATTTCGATTTTCATTTTTTTGATGCCAATCGATAGTACTGATCCTTACGAGTCCAAAATAGTATAAAATTTCCAAATCGGACATTATTTGGCCGAGATATCCCAAAAAATCGTCAACAAAGGTTAACTTTACAAATGAGTCGGTTTTTAGTCAACCAAATTTTTCCACCCATCGATTTTTAAAATATTTGAATGCAGCTTGATAGTAGGGATCCCAACGAATTCAAAAAGGTATAACATTTCAAAATCTGACAGTATTTACCCGAGATATTCAATAAAAATCATCAAAAAAGTTTGGATTTTCGAGCCGAGCAGAGATATTCAAAAAAAGCATCGAAAAAGTTTTGATTTTCGAACGGACCCCGATTTTTAGAAAAAACGTGATGTAACCCCTTGCCATTTCGCCGATTTTGGTCAAAATTTAGATTTTCATTTTTTTTATTCCAATCGATAAATGAGTCGGTTTTTAGTCAACCAAATTTGTCCACCCATCGATTTTTAAAATATTTGAATGCAGATTGATAGTAGGGATTCCAACGAATTCAAAAAGGTATAACATTTCAAAATCTGACAGTATTTACCCGAGATAATCAATAAAAATCATCAAAAAAGTTTGGATTTTCGAGCCGACCCCGATTTTTAGAAAAAACGTGATGTAACCCCTTGCCATTTTGTGGATTTTGGTGAAAATTTCGATTTTCATTTTTTTGATGCCAATCGATAGTACTGATCCTTACGAGTCCAAAATAGTATAAAATTTCCAAATCGGACATTATTTGGCCGAGATATCCCAAAAAATCGTCAACAAAGGTTAACTTTACAAATGAGTCGGTTTTTAGTCAACCAAATTTTTCCACCCATCGATTTTTAAAATATTTGAATGCAGATTGATAGTAGGGATCCCAACGAATTCAAAAAGGTATAACATTTCAAAATCTGACAGTATTTACCCGAGATATTCAATAAAAATCATCAAAAAAGTTTGGATTTTCGAGCCGAGCAGAGATATTCAAAAAAAAGCATCGAAAAAGTTTTGATTTTCGAACGGACCCCGATTTTTAGAAAAAACGTGATGTAACCCCTTGCCATTTCGCCGATTTTGGTCAAAATTTAGATTTTCATTTTTTTTATTCCAATCGATAGTACTGATCCTTACGAGTCCAAAATGGTATAAAATTTCCAAATCGGACATTATTTGGCCGAGATATCCCAAAAATCGTCAACAAAGGTTAACTTTACAAATGAGTCGGTTTTTAGTCACCCAAATTTTTCCACCCATCGATTTTTAAAATATTTGAATGCAGATTGATAGTAGGGATTCCAACGAATTCAAAAAGGTATAACATTTCAAAATCTGACAGTATTTACCCGAGATATTCAATAAAAATCATCAAAAAAGTTTGGATTTTCGAGCCGACCCCGATTTTTAGAAAAAACGTGATGTAACCCCTTGCCGTTTTGTTGATTTTGGTGAAAATTTCGATTTCCATTTTTTTGATGCCAATCGATAGTACTGATCCTTACGAGTCCAAAATGGTATAAAATTTCCAAATCGGACATTATTTGGCCGAGATATCCCAAAAAATCATCAAAAAAGTTTGGATTTTCGAGCCGACCCCGATTTTTAGAAAAAACGTGATGTAACCCCTTGCCATTTTGTGGATTTTGGTGAAAATTTCGATTTTCATTTTTTTGATGCCAATCGATAGTACTGATCCTTACGAGTCCAAAATGGTATAAAATTTCCAAATCGGACATTATTTGGCCGAGATATCCCAAAAAACGTCAATAAAGGTTAACTTTACAAATGAGTCGGTTTTTAGTCAACCAAATTTGTCCACCCATCGATTTTTAAAATATTTGAATGCAGATTGATAGTAGGGATTCCAACGAATTCAAAAAGGTATAACATTTCAAAATCTGACAGTATTTACCCGAGATAATCAATAAAAATCATCAAAAAAGTTTGGATTTTCGAGCCGACCCCGATTTTTAGAAAAAACGTGATGTAACCCCTTGCCATTTTGTGGATTTTGGTGAAAATTTCGATTTTCATTTTTTTGATGCCAATCGATAGTACTGATCCTTACGAGTCCAAAATAGTATAAAATTTCCAAATCGGACATTATTTGGCCGAGATATCCCAAAAAATCGTCAACAAAGGTTAACTTTACAAATGAGTCGGTTTTTAGTCAACCAAATTTTTCCACCCATCGATTTTTAAAATATTTGAATGCAGATTGATAGTAGGGATCCCAACGAATTCAAAAAGGTATAACATTTCAAAATCTGACAGTATTTACCCGAGATATTCAATAAAAATCATCAAAAAAGTTTGGATTTTCGAGCCGACCCCGATTTTTAGAAAAAACGTGATGTAACCCCTTGCCGTTTTGTTGATTTTGGTGAAAATTTCGATTTTCATTTTTTTGATGCCAATCGATAGTACTGATCCTTACGAGTCCAAAATGGTATAAAATTTCCAAATCGGACATTATTTGGCCGAGATATCCCAAAAAATCATCAAAAAAGTTTGGATTTTCGAGCCGACCCCGATTTTTAGAAAAAACGTGATGTAACCCCTTGCCATTTTGTGGATTTTGGTGAAAATTTCGATTTTCATTTTTTTGATGCCAATCGATAGTACTGATCCTTACGAGTCCAAAATGGTATAAAATTTCCAAATCGGACATTATTTGGCCGAGATATCCCAAAAAACGTCAATAAAGGTTAACTTTACAAATGAGTCGGTTTTTAGTCAACCAAATTTGTCCACCCATCGATTTTTAAAATATTTGAATGCAGATTGATAGTAGGGATTCCAACGAATTCAAAAAGGTATAACATTTCAAAATCTGACAGTATTTACCCGAGATAATCAATAAAAATCATCAAAAAAGTTTGGATTTTCGAGCCGACCCCGATTTTTAGAAAAAACGTGATGTAACCCCTTGCCATTTTGTGGATTTTGGTGAAAATTTCGATTTTCATTTTTTTGATGCCAATCGATAGTACTGATCCTTACGAGTCCAAAATAGTATAAAATTTCCAAATCGGACATTATTTGGCCGAGATATCCCAAAAAATCGTCAACAAAGGTTAACTTTACAAATGAGTCGGTTTTTAGTCAACCAAATTTTTCCACCCATCGATTTTTAAAATATTTGAATGCAGATTGATAGTAGGGATCCCAACGAATTCAAAAAGGTATAACATTTCAAAATCTGACAGTATTTACCCGAGATATTCAATAAAAATCATCAAAAAAGTTTGGATTTTCGAGCCGAGCAGCGATATTCAAGAAAAAGCATCGAAAAAGTTTTGATGTTCGAACCCCTTGCCATTTTGCCGATTTTGGTGAAAATTTCGATTTTCATTTTTTTGATTCCAATCGATAGTACTGATCCTTACGAGTCCAAAATGGTATAAAATTTCCAAATCGGACATTATTTGGCCGAGATATCCCAAAAATCGTCAACAAAGGTTAACTTTACAAATGAGTCGGTTTTTAGTCACCCAAATTTTTCCACCCATCGATTTTTAAAATATTTGAATGCAGATTGATAGTAGGGATTCCAACGAATTCAAAAAGGTATAACATTTCAAAATCTGACAGTATTTACCCGAGATATTCAATAAAAATCATCAAAAAAGTTTGGATTTTCGAGCCGACCCCGATTTTTAGAAAAAACGTGATGTAACCCCTTGCCGTTTTGTTGATTTTGGTGAAAATTTCGATTTTCATTTTTTTGATGCCAATCGATAGTACTGATCCTTACGAGTCCAAAATGGTATAAAATTTCCAAATCGGACATTATTTGGCCGAGATATCCCAAAAAATCATCAAAAAAGTTTGGATTTTCGAGCCGACCCCGATTTTTAGAAAAAACGTGATGTAACCCCTTGCCATTTTGTGGATTTTGGTGAAAATTTCGATTTTCATTTTTTTGATGCCAATCGATAGTACTGATCCTTACGAGTCCAAAATGGTATAAAATTTCCAAATCGGACATTATTTGGCCGAGATATCCCAAAAAACGTCAATAAAGGTTAACTTTACAAATGAGTCGGTTTTTAGTCAACCAAATTTGTCCACCCATCGATTTTTAAAATATTTGAATGCAGATTGATAGTAGGGATTCCAACGAATTCAAAAAGGTATAACATTTCAAAATCTGACAGTATTTACCCGAGATAATCAATAAAAATCATCAAAAAAGTTTGGATTTTCGAGCCGACCCCGATTTTTAGAAAAAACGTGATGTAACCCCTTGCCATTTTGTGGATTTTGGTGAAAATTTCGATTTTCATTTTTTTGATGCCAATCGATAGTACTGATCCTTACGAGTCCAAAATAGTATAAAATTTCCAAATCGGACATTATTTGGCCGAGATATCCCAAAAAATCGTCAACAAAGGTTAACTTTACAAATGAGTCGGTTTTTAGTCAACCAAATTTTTCCACCCATCGATATTTAAAATATTTGAATGCAGATTGATAGTAGGGATTCCAACGAATTCAAAAAGGTATAACATTTCAAAATCTGACAGTATTTACCCGAGATATTCAATAAAAATCATCAAAAAAGTTTGGATTTTCGAGCCGACCCCGATTTTTAGAAAAAACGTGATGTAACCCCTTGCCGTTTTGTTGATTTTGGTGAAAATTTCGATTTTCATTTTTTTGATGCCAATCGATAGTACTGATCCTTACGAGTCCAAAATGGTATAAAATTTCCAAATCGGACATTATTTGGCCGAGATATCCCAAAAAATCGTCAACAAAGGTTAACTTTACAAATGAGTCGGTTTTTAGTCAACCAAATTTTTCCACCCATCGATATTTAAAATATTTGAATGCAGATTGATAGTAGGGATTCCAACGAATTCAAAAAGGTATAACATTTCAAAATCTGACAGTATTTACCCGAGATATTCAATAAAAATCATCAAAAAAGTTTGGATTTTCGAGCCGACCCCGATTTTTAGAAAAAACGTGATGTAACCCCTTGCCATTTTGTGGATTTTGGTGAAAATTTCGATTTTCATTTTTTTGATGCCAATCGATAGTAGTGATCCTTACGAGTCCAAAATGGTATAAAATTTCCAAATCGGACATTATTTGGCCGCGATATCCCAAAAAATCATCAAAAAAGTTTGGATTTTCGAGCCGACCCCGATTTTTAGAAAAAACGTGATGTAACACCTTGCCATTTTGTGGATTTTGGTGAAAATTTCGATTTTCATTTTTTTGATGCCAATCGATAGTACTGATCCTTACGAGTCCAAAATGGTATACAATTTCCAAATCGGACATTATTTGGCCGAGATATCCCAAAAAACGTCAATAAAGGTTAACTTTACAAATGAGTCGGTTTTTAGTCAACCAAATTTTTCCACCCATCGATTTTTAAAATATATGTATGCAGATTGATAGTAGGGATCCCAACGAATTCAAAAAGGTATAACATTTCAAAATCTGACAGTATTTACCCGAGATAATCAATAAAAATCATCAAAAAAGTTTGGATTTTCGAGCCGACCCCGATTTTTAGAAAAAACGTGATGTAACCCCTTGCCATTTTGTGGATTTTGGTGAAAATTTCGATTTTCATTTTTTTGATGCCAATCGATAGTACTGATCCTTACGAGTCCAAAATAGTATAAAATTTCCAAATCGGACATTATTTGGCCGAGATATCCCAAAAAATCGTCAACAAAGGTTAACTTTACAAATGAGTCGGTTTTTAGTCAACCAAATTTTTCCACCCATCGATTTTTAAAATATTTGAATGCAGCTTGATAGTAGGGATCCCAACGAATTCAAAAAGGTATAACATTTCAAAATCTGACAGTATTTACCCGAGATAATCAATAAAAATCATCAAAAAAGTTTGGATTTTCGAGCCGACCCCGATTTTTAGAAAAAACGTGATGTAACCCCTTGCCATTTTGTGGATTTTGGTGAAAATTTCGATTTTCATTTTTTTGATGCCAATCGATAGTACTGATCCTTACGAGTCCAAAATGGTATACAATTTCCAAATCGGACATTATTTGGCCGAGATATCCCAAAAAATCGTCAACAAAGGTTAACTTTACAAATGAGTCGGTTTTTAGTCAACCAAATTTTTCCACCCATCGATTTTTAAAATATTTGAATGCAGATTGATAGTAGGGATCCCAACGAATTCAAAAAGGTATAACATTTCAAAATCTGACAGTATTTACCCGAGATATTCAATAAAAATCATCAAAAAAGTTTGGATTTTCGAGCCGACCCCGATTTTTAGAAAAAACGTGATGTAACCCCTTGCCGTTTTGTTGATTTTGGTGAAAATTTCGATTTTCATTTTTTTGATGCCAATCGATAGTACTGATCCTTACGAGTCCAAAATGGTATAAAATTTCCAAATCGGACATTATTTGGCCGAGATATCCCAAAAAATCGTCAACAAAGGTTAACTTTACAAATGAGTCGGTTTTTAGTCAACCAAATTGTTACACCAATCGATATTTAAAATATTTGAATGCAGATTGATAGTAGGGATTCCAACGAATTCAAAAAGGTATAACATTTCAAAATCTGACAGTATTTACCCGAGATATTCAATAAAAATCATCAAAAAAGTTTGGATTTTCGAGCCGACCCCGATTTTTAGAAAAAACGTGATGTAACCCCTTGCCATTTTGTGGATTTTGGTGAAAATTTCGATTTTCATTTTTTTGATGCCAATCGATAGTAGTGATCCTTACGAGTCCAAAATGGTATAAAATTTCCAAATCGGACATTATTTGGCCGAGATATCCCAAAAAATCGTCAACAAAGGTTAACTTTACAAATGAGTCGGTTTTTAGTCAACCAAATTTTTCCACCCATCGATATTAAAAATATTTGAATGCAGATTGATAGTAGGGATTCCAACGAATTCAAAAAGGTATAACATTTCAAAATCTGACAGTATTTACCCGAGATATTCAATAAAAATCATCAAAAAAGTTTGGATTTTCGAGCCGACCCCGATTTTTAGAAAAAACGTGATGTAACCCCTTGCCATTTTGTGGATTTTGGTGAAAATTTCGATTTTCATTTTTTTGATGCCAATCGATAGTAGTGATCCTTACGAGTCCAAAATGGTATAAAATTTCCAAATCGGACATTATTTGGCCGCGATATCCCAAAAAATCATCAAAAAAGTTTGGATTTTCGAGCCGACCCCGATTTTTAGAAAAAACGTGATGTAACACCTTGCCATTTTGTGGATTTTGGTGAAAATTTCGATTTTCATTTTTTTGATGCCAATCGATAGTACTGATCCTTACGAGTCCAAAATGGTATACAATTTCCAAATCGGACATTATTTGGCCGAGATATCCCAAAAAACGTCAATAAAGGTTAACTTTACAAATGAGTCGGTTTTTAGTCAACCAAATTTTTCCACCCATCGATTTTTAAAATATATGAATGCAGATTGATAGTAGGGATCCCAACGAATTCAAAAAGGTATAACATTTCAAAATCTGACAGTATTTACCCGAGATAATCAATAAAAATCATCAAAAAAGTTTGGATTTTCGAGCCGACCCCGATTTTTAGAAAAAACGTGATGTAACCCCTTGCCATTTTGTGGATTTTGGTGAAAATTTCGATTTTCATTTTTTTGATGCCAATCGATAGTACTGATCCTTACGAGTCCAAAATAGTATAAAATTTCCAAATCGGACATTATTTGGCCGAGATATCCCAAAAAATCGTCAACAAAGGTTAACTTTACAAATGAGTCGGTTTTTAGTCAACCAAATTTTTCCACCCATCGATTTTTAAAATATTTGAATGCAGCTTGATAGTAGGGATCCCAACGAATTCAAAAAGGTATAACATTTCAAAATCTGACAGTATTTACCCGAGATAATCAATAAAAATCATCAAAAAAGTTTGGATTTTCGAGCCGACCCCGATTTTTAGAAAAAACGTGATGTAACCCCTTGCCATTTTGTGGATTTTGGTGAAAATTTCGATTTTCATTTTTTTGATGCCAATCGATAGTACTGATCCTTACGAGTCCAAAATGGTATACAATTTCCAAATCGGACATTATTTGGCCGAGATATCCCAAAAAATCGTCAATAAAGGTTAACTTTACAAATGAGTCGGTTTTTAGTCAACCAAATTTTTCCACCCATCGATTTTTAAAATATATGTATGCAGATTGATAGTAGGGATCCCAACGAACTCAAAAAGGTATAACATTTCAAAATCTGACAGTATTTACCCGAGATATTCAATAAAAATCATCAAAAAAGTTTGGATTTTCGAGCCGACCCCGATTTTTAGAAAAAACGTGATGTAACCCCTTGCCATTTTGTGGATTTTGGTGAAAATTTCGATTTTCATTTTTTTGATGCCAATCGATAGTACGATCCTACGAGTCCAAAATGGTATAAAATTTCCAAATCGGACATTATTTGGCCGAGATATCCCAAAAAATCGTCAACAAAGGTTAACTTTACAAATGAGTCGGTTTTTAGTCAACCAAATTTTTCCACCCATCGATTTTTAAAATATTTGAATGCAGATTGATAGTAGGGATCCCAACGAATTCAAAAAGGTATAACATTTCAAAATCTGACAGTATTTACCCGAGATATTCAATAAAAATCATCAAAAAAGTTTGGATTTTCGAGCCGACCCCGATTTTTAGAAAAAACGTGATGTAACCCCTTGCCGTTTTGTTGATTTTGGTGAAAATTTCGATTTTCATTTTTTTGATGCCAATCGATAGTACTGATCCTTACGAGTCCAAAATGGTATAAAATTTCCAAATCGGACATTATTTGGCCGAGATATCCCAAAAAATCGTCAACAAAGGTTAACTTTACAAATGAGTCGGTTTTTAGTCAACCAAATTGTTACACCAATCGATATTTAAAATATTTGAATGCAGATTGATAGTAGGGATTCCAACGAATTCAAAAAGGTATAACATTTCAAAATCTGACAGTATTTACCCGAGATATTCAATAAAAATCATCAAAAAAGTTTGGATTTTCGAGCCGACCCCGATTTTTAGAAAAAACGTGATGTAACCCCTTGCCATTTTGTGGATTTTGGTGAAAATTTCGATTTTCATTTTTTTGATGCCAATCGATAGTAGTGATCCTTACGAGTCCAAAATGGTATAAAATTTCCAAATCGGACATTATTTGGCCGAGATATCCCAAAAAATCGTCAACAAAGGTTAACTTTACAAATGAGTCGGTTTTTAGTCAACCAAATTTTTCCACCCATCGATATTAAAAATATTTGAATGCAGATTGATAGTAGGGATTCCAACGAATTCAAAAAGGTATAACATTTCAAAATCTGACAGTATTTACCCGAGATATTCAATAAAAATCATCAAAAAAGTTTGGATTTTCGAGCCGACCCCGATTTTTAGAAAAAACGTGATGTAACCCCTTGCCATTTTGTGGATTTTGGTGAAAATTTCGATTTTCATTTTTTTGATGCCAATCGATAGTAGTGATCCTTACGAGTCCAAAATGGTATAAAATTTCCAAATCGGACATTATTTGGCCGCGATATCCCAAAAAATCATCAAAAAAGTTTGGATTTTCGAGCCGACCCCGATTTTTAGAAAAAACGTGATGTAACACCTTGCCATTTTTGTGGATTTTGGTGAAAATTTCGATTTTCATTTTTTTGATGCCAATCGATAGTACTGATCCTTACGAGTCCAAAATGGTATACAATTTCCAAATCGGACATTATTTGGCCGAGATATCCCAAAAAACGTCAATAAAGGTTAACTTTACAAATGAGTCGGTTTTTAGTCAACCAAATTTTTCCACCCATCGATTTTTAAAATATATGTATGCAGATTGATAGTAGGGATCCCAACGAATTCAAAAAGGTATAACATTTCAAAATCTGACAGTATTTACCCGAGATAATCAATAAAAATCATCAAAAAAGTTTGGATTTTCGAGCCGACCCCGATTTTTAGAAAAAACGTGATGTAACCCCTTGCCATTTTGTGGATTTTGGTGAAAATTTCGATTTTCATTTTTTTGATGCCAATCGATAGTACTGATCCTTACGAGTCCAAAATAGTATAAAATTTCCAAATCGGACATTATTTGGCCGAGATATCCCAAAAAATCGTCAACAAAGGTTAACTTTACAAATGAGTCGGTTTTTAGTCAACCAAATTTTTCCACCCATCGATTTTTAAAATATTTGAATGCAGCTTGATAGTAGGGATCCCAACGAATTCAAAAAGGTATAACATTTCAAAATCTGACAGTATTTACCCGAGATAATCAATAAAAATCATCAAAAAAGTTTGGATTTTCGAGCCGACCCCGATTTTTAGAAAAAACGTGATGTAACCCCTTGCCATTTTGTGGATTTTGGTGAAAATTTCGATTTTCATTTTTTTGATGCCAATCGATAGTACTGATCCTTACGAGTCCAAAATGGTATACAATTTCCAAATCGGACATTATTTGGCCGAGATATCCCAAAAAACGTCAATAAAGGTTAACTTTACAAATGAGTCGGTTTTTAGTCAACCAAATTTTTCCACCCATCGATTTTTAAAATATATGTATGCAGATTGATAGTAGGGATCCCAACGAACTCAAAAAGGTATAACATTTCAAAATCTGACAGTATTTACCCGAGATATTCAATAAAAATCATCAAAAAAGTTTGGATTTTCGAGCCGACCCCGATTTTTAGAAAAAACGTGATGTAACCCCTTGCCATTTTGTGGATTTTGGTGAAAATTTCGATTTTCATTTTTTTGATGCCAATCGATAGTACTTGATCCTTACGAGTCCAAAATGGTATAAAATTTCCAAATCGGACATTATTTGGCCGAGATATCCCAAAAAATCGTCAACAAAGGTTAACTTTACAAATGAGTCGGTTTTTAGTCAACCAAATTTTTCCACCCATCGATTTTTAAAATATTTGAATGCAGATTGATAGTAGGGATCCCAACGAATTCAAAAAGGTATAACAAAATTTCGATTTTCATTTTTTTGATGCCAATCGATAGTACTGATCCTTACGAGTCCAAAATGGTATAAAATTTCCAAATCGGACATTATTTGGCCGAGATATCCCAAAAAACGTCAATAAAGGTTAACTTTACAAATGAGTCGGTTTTTAGTCAACCAAATTTGTCCACCCATCGATTTTTAAAATATTTGAATGCAGATTGATAGTAGGGATTCCAACGAATTCAAAAAAGGTATAACATTTCAAAATCTGACAGTATTTACCCGAGATAATCAATAAAAATCATCAAAAAAGTTTGGATTTTCGAGCCGACCCCGATTTTTAGAAAAAACGTGATGTAACCCCTTGCCATTTTGTGGATTTTGGTGAAAATTTCGATTTTCATTTTTTTGATGCCAATCGATAGTACTGATCCTTACGAGTCCAAAATGGTATACAATTTCCAAATCGGACATTATTTGGCCGAGATATCCCAAAAAAACGTCAATAAAGGTTAACTTTACAAATGAGTCGGTTTTTAGTCAACCAAATTTTTCCACCCATCGATTTTTAAAATATTTGAATGCAGATTGATAGTAGGGATCCCAACGAATTCAAAAAGGTATAACATTTCAAAATCTGACAGTATTTACCCGAGATATTCAATAAAAATCATCAAAAAAGTTTGGATTTTCGAGCCGACCCCGATTTTTAGAAAAAACGTGATGTAACCCCTTGCCATTTTGTTGATTTTTGTGAAAATTTCGATTTTCATTTTTTTGATGCCAATCGATAGTACTGATCCTTACGAGTCCAAAATGGTATAAAATTTCCAAATCGGACATTATTTGGCCGAGATATCCCAAAAAATCGTCAACAAAGGTTAACTTTACAAATGAGTCGGTTTTTAGTCAACCAAATTTTTCCACCCATCGATTTTTAAAATATTTGAATGCAGATTGATAGTAGGGATCCCAACGAATTCAAAAAGGTATAACAAAATTTCGATTTTCATTTTTTTGATGCCAATCGATAGTACTGATCCTTACGAGTCCAAAATGGTATAAAATTTCCAAATCGGACATTATTTGGCCGAGATATCCCAAAAAACGTCAATAAAGGTTAACTTTACAAATGAGTCGGTTTTTAGTCAACCAAATTTGTCCACCCATCGATTTTTAAAATATTTGAATGCAGATTGATAGTAGGGATCCCAACGAATTCAAAAAGGTATAACATTTCAAAATCTGACAGTATTTACCCGAGATAATCAATAAAAATCATCAAAAAAGTTTGGATTTTCGAGCCGACCCCGATTTTTAGAAAAAACGTGATGTAACCCCTTGCCATTTTGTGGATTTTGGTGAAAATTTCGATTTTCATTTTTTTGATGCCAATCGATAGTACTGATCCTTACGAGTCCAAAATAGTATAAAATTTCCAAATCGGACATTATTTGGCCGAGATATCCCAAAAAATCGTCAACAAAGGTTAACTTTACAAATGAGTCGGTTTTTAGTCAACCAAATTTTTCCACCCATCGATTTTTAAAATATTTGAATGCAGATTGATAGTAGGGATCCCAACGAATTCAAAAAGGTATAACATTTCAAAATCTGACAGTATTTACCCGAGATATTCAATAAAAATCATCAAAAAAGTTTGGATTTTCGAGCCGACCCCGATTTTTAGAAAAAACGTGATGTAACCCCTTGCCATTTTGTGGATTTTGGTGAAAATTTCGATTTTCATTTTTTTGATGCCAATCGATAGTACTGATCCTTACGAGTCCAAAATGGTATAAAATTTCCAAATCGGACATTATTTGGCCGAGATATCCCAAAAAATCGTCAACAAAGGTTAACTTTACAAATGAGTCGGTTTTTAGTCAACCAAATTTTTCCACCCATCGATTTTTAAAATATATGAATGCAGATTGATAGTAGGGATCCCAACGAATTCAAAAAGGTATAACATTTCAAAATCTGACAGTATTTACCCGAGATAATCAATAAAAATCATCAAAAAAGTTTGGATTTTCGAGCCGACCCCGATTTTTAGAAAAAACGTGATGTAACCCCTTGCCATTTTGTGGATTTTGGTGAAAATTTCGATTTTCATTTTTTTGATGCCAATCGATAGTACTGATCCTTACGAGTCCAAAATGGTATAAAATTTCCAAATCGGACATTATTTGGCCGAGATATCCCAAAAAATCGTCAACAAAGGTTAACTTTACAAATGAGTCGGTTTTTAGTCAACCAAATTTTTCCACCCATCGATTTTTAAAATATTTGAATGCAGATTGATAGTAGGGATCCCAACGAATTCAAAAAGGTATAACATTTCAAAATCTGACAGTATTTACCCGAGATAATCAATAAAAAATCATCAAAAAAGTTTGGATTTTCGAGCCGACCCCGATTTTTAGAAAAAACGTGATGTAACCCCTTGCCATTTTGTGGATTTTTGGTGAAAATTTCGATTTTCATTTTTTTGATGCCAATCGATAGTACTGATCCTTACGAGTCCAAAATGGTATAAAATTTCCAAATCGGACATTATTTGGCCGAGATATCCCAAAAAATCGTCAATAAAGGTTAACTTTACAAATGAGTCGGTTTTTAGTCAACCAAATTTTTCCACCCATCGATTTTTAAAATATTTGAATGCAGATTGATAGTAGGGATCCCAACGAACTCAAAAAGGTATAACATTTCAAAATCTGACAGTATTTACCCGAGATATTCAATAAAAATCATCAAAAAAGTTTGGATTTTCGAGCCGACCCCGATTTTTAGAAAAAACGTGATGTAACCCCTTGCCATTTTGTGGATTTTGGTGAAAATTTCGATTTTCATTTTTTTGATGCCAATCGATAGTACTGATCCTTACGAGTCCAAAATGGTATAAAATTTCCAAATCGGACATTATTTGGCCGAGATATCCCAAAAAATCGTCAACAAAGGTTAACTTTACAAATGAGTCGGTTTTTAGTCAACCAAATTTTTCCACCCATCGATTTTTAAAATATTTGAATGCAGATTGATAGTAGGGATCCCAACGAATTCAAAAAGGTATAACATTTCAAAATCTGACAGTATTTACCCGAGATATTCAATAAAAATCATCAAAAAAGTTTGGATTTTCGAGCCGACCCCGATTTTTAGAAAAAACGTGATGTAACCCCTTGTTTTGTTGATTTTGGTGAAAATTTCGATTTTCATTTTTTTGATGCCAATCGATAGTACTGATCCTTACGAGTCCAAAATGGTATAAAATTTCCAAATCGGACATTATTTGGCCGAGATATCCCAAAAAATCGTCAACAAAGGTTAACTTTACAAATGAGTCGGTTTTTAGTCAACCAAATTTTTCCACCCATCGATTTTTAAAATATTTGAATGCAGATTGATAGTAGGGATCCCAACGAATTCAAAAAGGTATAACATTTCAAAATCTGACAGTATTTACCCGAGATATTCAATAAAAATCATCAAAAAAGTTTGGATTTTCGAGCCGACCCCGATTTTTAGAAAAAACGTGATGTAACCCCTTGCCATTTTGTTGATTTTGGTGAAAATTTCGATTTTCATTTTTTTGATGCCAATCGATAGTACTGATCCTTACGAGTCCAAAATGGTATAAAATTTCCAAATCGGACATTATTTGGCCGAGATATCCCAAAAAATCGTCAACAAAGGTTAACTTTACAAATGAGTCGGTTTTTAGTCAACCAAATTTTTCCACCCATCGATTTTTAAAATATTTGAATGCAGATTGATAGTAGGGATCCCAACGAATTCAAAAAGGTATAACATTTCAAAATCTGACAGTATTTACCCGAGATATTCAATAAAAATCATCAAAAAAGTTTGGATTTTCGAGCCGACCCCGATTTTTAGAAAAAACGTGATGTAACCCCTTGCCATTTTGTTGATTTTGGTGAAAATTTCGATTTTCATTTTTTTGATGCCAATCGATAGTACTGATCCTTACGAGTCCAAAATGGTATAAAATTTCCAAATCGGACATTATTTGGCCGAGATATCCCAAAAAATCGTCAACAAAGGTTAACTTTACAAATGAGTCGGTTTTTAGTCAACCAAATTTTTCCACCCATCGATTTTTAAAATATTTGAATGCAGATTGATAGTAGGGATCCCAACGAATTCAAAAAGGTAAAACATTTCAAAATCTGACAGTATTTACTGAGATATTCAATAAAAATCATCAAAAAAGTTTGGATTTTCGAGCCGACCCCGATTTTTAGAAAAATTCGATTTTCATTTTTTGATGCCAATCGATAGTACTGATCCTTACGAGTCCAAAATGGTATAAAATTTCCAAATCGGACATTATTTGGCCGAGATATCCCAAAAAATCGTCAACAAAGGTTAACTTTACAAATGAGTCGGTTTTTAGTCAACCAAATTTTTCCACCCATCGATTTTTAAAATATTTGAATGCAGATTGATAGTAGGGATCCCAACGAATTCAAAAAGGTATAACATTTCAAAATCTGACAGTATTTACCCGAGATATTCAATAAAAATCATCAAAAAAGTTTGGATTTTCGAGCCGACCCCGATTTTTAGAAAAAACGTGATGTAACCCCTTGCCATTTTGTTGATTTTGGTGAAAATTTCGATTTTCATTTTTTTTTGATGCCAATCGATAGTACTGATCCTTACGAGTCCAAAATGGTATAAAATTTCCAAATCGGACATTATTTGGCCGAGATATCCCAAAAAATCGTCAACAAAGGTTAACTTTACAAATGAGTCGGTTTTTAGTCAACCAAATTTTTCCACCCATCGATTTTTAAAATATTTGAATGCAGATTGATAGTAGGGATCCCAACGAATTCAAAAAGGTATAACATTTCAAAATCTGACAGTATTTACCCGAGATATTCAATAAAAATCATCAAAAAAGTTTGGATTTTCGAGCCGACCCCGATTTTTAGAAAAAAACGTGATGTAACCCCTTGCCATTTTGTTGATTTTGGTGAAAATTTCGATTTTCATTTTTTTGATGCCAATCGATAGTACTGATCCTTACGAGTCCAAAATGGTATAAAATTTCCAAATCGGACATTATTTGGCCGAGATATCCCAAAAAATCGTCAACAAAGGTTAACTTTACAAATGAGTCAGTTTTTAGTCAGCCAAATTTTTTTCCACCCATCGATTTTTAAAATATTTGAATGCAGATTGATAGTAGGGATACCAACTTGAATTCAAAAAGGTATAACATTTCAAAATCTGACAGTATTTACCCGAGATATTCAATAAAAATCATCAAAAAAGTTTGGATTTTCGAGCCGACCCCGATTTTTAGAAAAAACGTGATGTAACCCCTTGCCACTTTGTGGATTTTGGTGAAAATTTCGATTTTCATTTTTTTGATGCCAATCGATAGTACTGATCCTTACGAGTCCAAAATGGTATAAAATTTCCAAATCGGACATTATTTGGCCGAGATATCCCAAAAAATCGTCAACAAAGGTTAACTTTACAAATGAGTCGGTTTTTAGTCAACCAAATTTTTCCACCCATCGATTTTTAAAATATTTGAATGCAGATTGATAGTAGGGATCCCAACGAATTCAAAAAGGTATAACATTTCAAAATCTGACAGTATTTACCCGAGATATTCAATAAAAATCATCAAAAAAGTTTGGATTTTCGAGCCGACCCCGATTTTTAGAAAAAACGTGATGTAACCCCTTGCCATTTTGTTGATTTTTGTGAAAATTTCATTTTTCCATTGCTTTTTTTGATACCAAATCGATAGGACTGATCCTTACGAGGTCCAAAATGGTATAAAATTTCCAAATCGGACGTGGTGTGCCCCCGCCGTCCCTCCTCCCCCCCCCCCCCTCCTCTCCGATATCCAATAAAATCATCAAAAAAAAAAAAGGGGGTTTGGATTTTCGAGCCGACCCCGATTTTTAGAAAAAACGCGATGTAACCCCTTGCCATTTTGTTGATTTTTGTGAAAATTTCGATTTTCATTTTTTTTGATGCCAATCGATAGTACTGATCCTTACGAGTTCAAAATGGTATAAAATTTCCAAATCGGACATTATTTGGCCGAGATATCCCAAAAAATCGTCAACAAAGGTTAACTTTACAAATGAGTCGGTTTTTAGTCAACCAAATTTTTCCACCCATCGATTTTTAAAATATTTGAATGCAGATTGATAGTAGGGATCCCAACGAATTCAAAAAGGTATAACATTTCAAAATCTGACAGTATTTACCCGAGATATTCAATAAAAATCATCAAAAAAGTTTGGCTTTTCGAGCCGACCCCGATTTTTAGAAAAAACGTGATGTAACCCCTTGCCATTTTGTTGATTTTGGTGAAAATTTCGATTTTCATTTTTTTGATGCCAATCGATAGTACTGATCCTTACGAGTCAAAAATGGTATAAAATTTCCAAATCGGACATTGTTTGTCCGAGATATCCCAAAAAATCGTCAACAAAGGTTAACTTTACAAATGAGTCGGTTTTTAGTCAACCAAATTTTTTCCACCCATCGATTTTTAAAATATTTGAATGCAGATTGATAGTAGGGATCCCTACGAATTCAAAAAGGTATAACATTTTCAAAATCTGACAGTATTTACCCGAGATATTCAATAAAAATCATCAAAAAAGTTTGAATTTTCGAGCCGACCCCGATTTTTAGAAAAATTCGATTTTCATTTTTTTGATGCCAATCGATAGTACTGATCCTTACGAGTCCAAAATGGTATAAAATTTCCAAATCGGACATTATTTGGCCGAGATATCCCAAAAAATCGTCAACAAAGGTTAACTTTACAAATGAGTCGGTTTTTAGTCAGCCAAATTTTTCCACCCATCGATTTTTAAAATATTTGAATGCAGATTGATAGTAGGGATCCCAACGAATTCAAAAAGGTATAACATTTCAAAATCTGACAGTATTTACCCGAGATATTCAATAAAAATCATCAAAAAAGTTTGGATATTCGAGCCGACCCCGATTTTTAGAAAAAACGTGATGTAACCCCTTGCCATTTTGTTGATTTTGGTGAAAATTTCGATTTTCATTTTTTTGATGCCAATCGATAGTACGAATCCTTACGAGTCCAAAATGGTATAAAATTTCCAAATCGGACATTATTTGGCCAAAATATCCCAAAAAATCGTCAACAAAGGTTAACTTTACAAATGAATTGGTTTTTAGATCAACCAAATTTTTTCCACCCATCGATTTTTAAAATATTTGAATGCAGATTGATAGTAGGGATCCCAACGAATTCAAAAAGGTATAACATCTCAAAATCTGACAGTATTTACCCGAGATATTCAATAAAAATCATCAAAAAAGTTTGGATTTTCGAGCCGACCCCGATTTTTAGAAAAAACGTGATGTAACCCCTTGCCATTTTGTTGATTGTGGTGAAAATTTCGATTTTCATTTTTTTGATGCCAATCGATAGTACTGATCCTTACGAGTCCAAAATGGTATAAAATTTCCAAATCGGACATTATTTGGCCGAGATATCCCAAAAAATCGTCAACAAAGGTTAACTTTACAAATGAGTCGGTTTTTAGTCAACCAAATTTTTCCACCCATCGATTTTTAAAATATTAGAATGCAGATTGATAGTAGGGA
The DNA here is from genome assembly GCA_035045885.1 of Drosophila borealis. Taxonomy (NCBI): domain Eukaryota; kingdom Metazoa; phylum Arthropoda; class Insecta; order Diptera; family Drosophilidae; genus Drosophila; species Drosophila borealis. Next base: position 7,943 of record JAWNOR010000283.1, on the reverse strand, counting down.
TCCCAACGAATTCAAAAAGGTATAACATCTCAAAATCTGACAGTATTTACCCGAGATATTCAATAAAAATCATCAAAAAAGTTTGGATTTTCGAGCCGACCCCGATTTTTAGAAAAAACGTGATGTAACCCCTTGCCATTTTGTTGATTTTGGTGAAAATTTCGATTTTCATTTTTTTGATGCCAATCGATAGTACTGATCCTTACGAGTCCAAAATGGTATAAAATTTCCAAATCGGACATTATTTGGCCGAGATATCCCAAAAAATCGTCAACAAAGGTTAACTTTACAAATGAGTCGGTTTTTAGTCAACCAAATTTTTCCACCCATCGATTTTTAAAATATTAGAATGCAGATTGATAGTAGGGATCCCAACGAATTCAAAAAGGTATAACATTTCAAAATCTGACAGTATTTACCCGAGATATTCAATAAAAATCATCAAAAAAGTTTGAATTTTCGAGCCGACCCCGATTTTTAGAAAAATTCGATTTTCATTTTTTGATGCCAATCGATAGTACTGATCCTTACGAGTCCAAGCCAGTATAAAATTTCTAAAATCGGACATTATTTGGCCGAAATATCCCAAAAAATCGTCAGCAAAGGTTAACTTTACAAATGAGTCGGTTTTTAGTCAACCAAATTTTTCCACCCATCGATTTTTAAAATATTAGAATGCAGATTGATAGTAGGGATCCCAACGAATTCAAAAAGGTATAACATTTCAAAATCTGACAGTATTTACCCGAGATATTCAATAAAAATCATCAAAAAAGTTTGGATATTCGAGCCGACCCCGATTTTTAGAAAAAACGTGATGTAACCCCTTGCCATTTTGTTGATTTTGGTCAAAATTTAGATTTTCATTTTTTTGATGCCAATCGATAGTACTGATACTTACGAGTCCAAAATGGTATAAAATTTCCAAATCGGACATTATTTGGCAAAAATATCCCAAAAAATCGTCAACAAAGGTTAACTTTACAAATGAATCGGTTTTAAGTCAACCAAATTTTTCCACCCATCGATTTTTAAAATATTTGAATGCAGATTGATGGTAAAGGGATCCAACGAATTCAAAAAGGTACCAACATTTCAAAATCTGGCATTATTTACCCGAGATATTCAATAAAAATCATCAAAAAAGTTTGGATTTTCGAGCCGACCCCGATTTTTAGAAAAAACGTGATGTAACCCCTTGCCATTTTGTTGAATCGGACATTATTTGGCCGAGATATCCCAAAAAATCGTCAACAAAGGTTAACTTTACAAATGAGTCGGTTTTTAGTCAGCAAATTTTTCCACCCATCGATTTTTTTTTAAAAAATATTGAATGCAGATTGATAGTAGGGATCCCAACGAATTCAAAAAAGTATAACATTTCAAAATAAAACAACGGTAATTTAGCAAAGATATTCAGCCAAAAATCATCAAAAAAGTTTGCGAATTATAGAGCCGACCCCGATTTTTAGAAAAAAAAAAACCCCCCCCCCCCCCCCCCCCCCTTTTTTTTTTTCCCCTTCGATTTTCATTTTTTTGATGCCAATCGATAGTACTGATCCTTACGAGTCCAAAATGGTATAAAATTTCCAAATCGGACATTATTTGGCCGAGATATCCCAAAAAATCGTCAACAAAGGTTAACTTTACAAATGAATCGGTTTTAAGTCAACCAAATTTTTCCACCCATCGATTTTTAAAATATTTGAATGCAGATTGATAGTAGGGATCCCAACGAATTCAAAAAGGTATAACATTTCAAAATCTGACAGTATTTACCCGAGATATTCAATAAAAATCATCAAAAAAGTTTGGATTTTCGAGCCGACCCCGATTTTTAGAAAAAACGTGATGTAACCCCTTGCCATTTTGTTGATTTTGGTGAAAATTTCGATTTTCATTTTTTTGATGCCAATCGATAGTACTGATCCTTACGAGTCCAAAATGGTATAAAATTTCCAAATCGGACATTATTTGGCCGAGATATCCCAAAAAATCGTCAACAAAGGTTAACTTTACAAATGAGTCGGTTTTTAGTCAACCAAATTTTTCCACCCATCGATTTTTAAAATATTTGAATGCAGATTGATAGTAGGGATCCCAACGAATTCAAAAAGGTATAACATTTCAAAATCTGACAGTATTTACCCGAGATATTCAATAAAAATCATCAAAAAAGTTTGGATTTTCGAGCCGACCCCGATTTTTAGAAAAAACGTGATGTAACCCCTTGCCATTTTGTGGATTTTGGTGAAAATTTCGATTTTCATTTTTTTGATGCCAATCGATAGTACTGATCCTTACGAGTCCAAAATGGTATAAAATTTCCAAATCGGACATTATTTGGCCGAGATATCCCAAAAAATCGTCAACAAAGGTTAACTTTACAAATGAGTCGGTTTTTAGTCAACCAAATTTTTCCACCCATCGATTTTTAAAATATTTGAATGCAGATTGATAGTAGGGATCCCAACGAATTCAAAAAGGTATAACATTTCAAAATCTGACAGTATTTACCCGAGATATTCAATAAAAATCATCAAAAAAGTTTGGATTTTCGAGCCGACCCCGATTTTTAGAAAAAACGTGATGTAACCCCTTGCCATTTTGTTGATTTTGGTGAAAATTTCGATTTTCATTTTTTTGATGCCAATCGATAGTACTGATCCTTACGAGTCCAAAATGGTATAAAATTTCCAAATCGGACATTATTTGGCCGAGATATCCCAAAAAATCGTCAACAAAGGTTAACTTTTACAAATGAGTCGGTTTTTAGTCAACCAAATTTTTCCACCTATATCGATTTTTAAAATATTTGAATGCAGATTGATAGTAGGGATCCCAACGAATTCAAAAAGGTATAACATCTCAAAATCTGACAGTATTTACCCGAGATATTTAATAAAAATCATCAAAAAAGTTTGGATTTTCGAGCCGACCCCGATTTTTAGAAAAAACGTGATGTAACCCCTTGCCATTTTGTTGATTTTGGTGAAAATTTCGATTTTCATTTTTTGATGCCAATCGATAGTACTGATCCTTACGAGTCCAAAATGGTATAAAATTTCCAAATCGGACATTATTTGGCCGAGATATCCCAAAAAATCGTCAACAAAGGTTAACTTTACAAATGAGTCGGTTTTTAGTCAACCAAATTTTTCCACCCATCGATTTTTAAAATATTTGAATGCAGATTGATAGTAGGGATCCCAACGAATTCAAAAAGGTATAACATTTCAAAATCTGACAGTATTTACCCGAGATATTCAATAAAAATCATCAAAAAAGTTTGGATTTTCGAGCCGACCCCGATTTTTAGAAAAAACGTGATGTAACCCCTTGCCATTTTGTTGATTTTGGTGAAAATTTCGATTTTCATTTTTTTGATGCCAATCGATAGTACTGATCCTTACGAGTCCAAAATGGTATAAAATTTCCAAATCGGACATTATTTGGCCGAGATATCTAAAAAATCGTCAACAAAGGTTAACTTTACAAATGAGTCGGTTTTTAGTCAACTAAATTTTCCACCAATCGATTTTTAAAATGTTTGAATGCAGATTGATAGTAGGAATACCAACGAATTCAACAAGGTATAACATTTCAAAATCTGACAGTATTTTTTCGAGATATTCAATAAAAATCATCAAAAAGTTTGGATTTTCGAGCCGACCCCACGATTTTCCCAGAAAAACGTGATGTAACCCCTTGCCCATTTTGTTGATTTTGGTGAAAATTTCATTTTTTTGATGCCAATCGATAAATTGATCTTGGTCCAAAATGGTATAAAATTTCCAAATCGGACATTATTTGGCCGAGATATCCCAAAAAATCGTCAACAAAGGTTAACTTTACAAACGAGTCGGTTTTTAGTCAACCAAATTTTTCCACCCATCGATTTTTAAAATATTTGAATGCAGATTGATAGTAGGGATCCCAACGAATTCAAAAAGGTATAACATTTCAAAATCTGACAGTATTTACCCGAGATATTCAATAAAAATCATCAAAAAAGTTTGGATTTTCGAGCCGACCCCGATTTTTAGAAAAACGTGATTGCCATTTTGTTGATTTTGGTGAAAATTTCGATTTTCATTTTTTTGATGCCAATCGATAGTACTGATCCTTACGAGTCCAAAATGGTATAAAATTTCCAAATCGGACATTATTTGGCCGAGATATCCCAAAAAATCGTCAACAAAGGTTAACTTTACAAATGAGTCGGTTTTTAGTCAACCAAATTTTTCCACCCATCGATTTTAAAAATATTTGAATGCAGATTGATAGTAGGGATCCCAACGAATTCAAAAAGGTATAACATTTCAAAATCTGACAGTATTTACCCGAGATATTCAATAAAAATCATCAAAAAAGTTTGGATTTTCGAGCCGACCCCGATTTTTAGAAAAAACGTGATTGCCATTTTATTGATTTTGGTGAAAATTTCGATTTTCATTTTTTTTTATGCCAATCGATAGTACCGATCCTTACGAGTCCAAAATGGTATAAAATTTCCAATTCGGACATTATTTGGCCGAGATATCCCAAAAAATCGTCAACAAAGGTTAACTTTACAAATGAGTCGGTTTTTAGTCAACCAAATTTTTCCACCCATCGATTTTAAAAATATTTGAATGCAGATTGATAGTAGGGATCCCAACGAATTCAAAAAGGTATAACATTTCAAAATCTGACAGTATTTACCCGAGATAATCAATAAAAATCATCAAAAAAGTTTGGATTTTCGAGCCGACCCCGATTTTTAGAAAAAACGTGATGTAACCCCTTGCCATTTTGTGGATTTTGTGTGAAAAATTTCGATTTTTCATTTTTTTGATGCCAATCGAAAGTACTGATCCTTACGAGTCCAAAATGGTATAAAATTTCCAAATCGGACATTATTTGGCCGAGATATCCCAAAAAATCGTCAACAAAGGTTAACTTTACAAATGAGTCGGTTTTTAGTCAACCAAATTTTTCCACCCATCGATTTTTAAAATATTTGAATGCAGACTGATAGCAGGAATCCCAACGAATTCAAAAAGGTATAACATCTCAAAAATCTGACAGTATTTACCCGAGATATTTATCAAAAATCATCAAAAAAGTTTGGATTTTCGGAGCCGACCCTGATTTTTAGAAAAAACGTGATGTAAACCCTTGCCATTTTGTTGATTTTGGTGAAAATTTCGATTTTCATTTTTCTGATGCCAATCGATAGTACTGATCCTTACGAGTCCAAAAATGGTATAAAATTTCCAAATCGGACATTATTTGGCCGAGATATCCCAAAAAATCGTCAACAAAGGTTAATCTTACAAATGAGTCGGTTTTTAGTCAACCAAATTTTTCCACCCATCGATTTTTAAAATTTTTGAATGCAGATTGATAGTAGGGATTCCAACGAATTCAAAAAGGTATAACATTTCAAAATCTGACAGCATTTTTACCTGAGATATTTAATAAAAATCATCAAAAAAGTTTGGATTTTCGAAAAAAAAAAAAAAAAAAAAAAAATTTTTTTTTTTTTTTTTTTTTTTTTTTTTTTTTTTTTTTTTTTTTTTTTTTTAAAAAAAAAAAAAAAAAAAAAAAAAAAAAAAAAAAAAAAAAAAAAAAAAAAAAAAAAAAAAAAAAAAAAAAAAAAAAAAAAAAAAAAAAAAAAAAAAAAAAAAAAAAAAAAATTTTTTTTTTGAGCCGACCCCGATTTTTAGAAAAATCGTGATGTAACCCTTCGTCATTTTGTTGATTTTGGTGAAAATTTCGATTTTCATTTTTTTGATGCCAATCGATAGTACTGATCCTTACGAGTCCAAAATGGTATAAAATTTCCAATTCGGACATTATTTGGCCGAGATATCCCAAAAAATCGTCAACAAAGGTTAACTTTACAAATGAGTCGGTTTTTAGTCAACCAAATTTTTCCACCCATCGATTTTAAAAAATATTTGAATGCAGATTGATAGTAGGAATCCTAACGAATTCAAAAAGGTATAACATCTCAAAATCTGACAGTATTTACCCGAGATATTTAATAAAAATTATCAAAAAAGTTTGGATTTTCGAGCCGATCTCGATTTTTAGAAAAAACGTGATGTAACCCCTTGCCATTTTGTTGATTTTGGTGAAAATTTCGATTTTCATTTTTTTGATGCCAAGGTATTTTTTTTTTTTTTTTTTTTTTTTTTTTTTTTTTTTTTTTTTTTTTTTTTTTTTTTTTTTTTTTTTTTTTTTTTTTTTTTTTTTTTTTTTTTTTTTTTTTTTTTTTTTTTTTTTAAAAAAAAAAAAAAAAAAAAAAAAAAAAAAAAAAAAAAAAAAAAAAAAAAAAAAAAAAAAAAAAAAAAAAAAAAAAAAAAAAAAAAAAAAAAAAAAAATAGTACTGATCCTTACGAGTCCAAAATGGTATAAAATTTCGAAATCGGACATTATTTGGCCGAGATATCCTAAAAAATCGTCAACAAAGGTTAACTTTACAAATGAGTCGGTTTTTAGTCAACCAAATTTTTCCACCCATCGATTTTTAAAATATTTGAATGCAGATTGATAGTAGGGATCCCAACGAATTCAAAAAGGTATAACATTTCAAAATCTGACAGTATTTACCCGAGATATTCAATAAAAATCATTAAAAAAGTTTGGGTTTTCGAGCCGACCCCGATTTTTAGAAAAAACGTGATGTAACCCCTTGCCATTTTTGTGGATTTTGGTGAAAATTTCGGATTTTCATTTTTTTTTTGATGCCAATCGATAGTACTGATCCTTACGAGTCCAAAATGGTATAAAATTTCCAAATCGGACATTATTTTGGCCGAGATATCCCAAAAAATCGTCAACAAAGGTTAACTTCACAAAATGAGTCGGTTTTTAGTCAACCAAATTTTTCCACCCATCGATTCTCAAAATATTTGAATGCAGATTGATAGTAGGGATCCCAACGAATTCAAAAAGGTATAACATCTCAAAATCTGACAGTATTTACCCGAGATATTTAATAAAAATCATCAAAAAAGTTTGGATTTTCGAGCCGACCCCGATTTTTAGAAAAAACGCGATGTAACCCCTTGCCATTTTGTTGATTTTGGTGAAAATTTCGATTTTCATTTTTTTGATGCCAATCGATAGTACTGATCCTTACGAGTCCAAAATGGTATAAAATTTCCAAATCGGACATTATTTTGGCCGAGATATCCCAAAAAATCGTCAACAAAGGTTAACTTCATAAATGAGTCGGTTTTTAGTCAACCAAATTTTTCCACCCATCGATTTTTTAAAATATTTGAATGCAGATTGATAGTAGGGATCCCAACGAATTCAAAAAGGTATATAACATTTCAAAATCTGACAGTATTTACCCGAGATATTCAATAAAAAATCATCAAAAAAGTTTGGATTTTCGAGCCGACCCCGATTTTTAGAAAAAACGTGATGTAACCCCTTGCCATTTTGTTGATTTTGGTGAAAATTTCGATTTTCATTTTTTTGATGCCAATCGATAGTACTGATCCTTACGAGTCCAAAATGGTATAAAATTTCCAAATCGGACATTATTTGGCCGAGATATCCCAAAAAATCGTCAACAAAGGTTAACTTTACAAATGAGTCGGTTTTTAGTCAACCAAATTTTTCCACCCATCGATTTTTAAAATATTTGAATGCAGATTGATAGTAGGGATCCCAACGAATTCAAAAAGGTATAACATTTCAAAATCTGACAGTATTTACCCGAGATATTCAATAAAAATCATCAAAAAAGTTTGGATTTTCGAGCCGACCCCGATTTTTAGAAAAAACGTGATGTAACCCCTTGCCATTTTGTTGATTTTGGTGAAAATTTCGATTTTCATTTTTTTGATGCCAATCGATAGTACTGATCCTTACGAGTCCAAAATGGTATAAAATTTCCAAATCGGACATTATTTGGCCGAGATATCCCAAAAAATCGTCAA
>JAWNOR010000282.1:625000-748177 GCA_035045885.1 Drosophila borealis | reverse complement strand
AAAATACTCAAAAAAATAAACAATCCTCTTTATGATCTTTTCACTTTTAACCCGCGTCCATTTGACCTGTTTGCTGCTTATTAGTTCTTATCGTTCACTTGGTTCGTATTCACCATTAAACATACCCGCTCTCAACACTTTCGCCAACTGTACTCACGAATTCAACTTTTCACCGCGCGAGAGTTGAATTCGTCCCACTGTACAGCCGCTGCCGCGACGCCTTAACGGCCCTTCGACGCCGACGTCGACTGCGCCGCGAGTTTGGGCACCCGTGTGCGAGCGTGGACTCGAAGTCGCCCGGCTGGCGCGCGCGCGCTGTACTTTTACGACCGACCGTTACGTTTTCGTCTCTTTATCTTGCTTGCCGGCTTGCTGCTAGCATTTTTGTCACTCACCAGCTGCACGTGTTCACTTTTCTGGCTATGCCTAACACAGGGTATAGAAATGCTCTCTGGGGTATACCGGACTACTTATTACCCTATTTTCATATTTCGCACATACATGACCTTCTTATTTTCTTGCTCTCTGCTAGGTTACCTTCCCTCTAGGGTATACCCGACTAGAAATACCCTATATATATATTTTTTTTTTGAAAATACCTATTCGGGCATGCTTGCAGGCTTTAATCCGCCGACATGCCACACCCCTAAACGCCTCTTGGTCCCTGCTCGGGCGCCACTTGTAAGGAAGCTTCTGGCCGGGGTATAATTCTCAGTCTTAGGTCTAGCGAGGTACAAGATATTTATAATTTCGCTGGGAGAGAGGGCTTAGGGGGGGGTGAGTATCCTGACCAAACCAAACTAGACCTACCTCTACACACCTACACCCTCGGGCCGCGGCCTCGTGCCATCTATGCTAGCGGGCCGTGGCCTCGCACCAACTACACTAGCGGGCCGTGGCCTCGCACCAACTCCACTACCTAAACACTCTATCTCTCTGCCGGGCCGTGGCCTCGTACCACCATGCTAGCGGGCCGTGGCCTCGCACCAACTACACTAGCGGGCCGTGGCCTCGCACCAACTCCACTACCTAAACACTCTATCTCTCTGCCGGGCCGTGGCCTCGTACTAACTACACTAGCGGGCCGTGGCCTCGCACCAACTCCACTACCTAAACACTCTATCTCTCTGCCGGGCCGTGGCCTCGTACTAACTACACTAGCGGGCCGTGGCCTCGCACCAACTCCACTCCCTAACAGCTAACCCGTAATACCCACTCACAGGCCATAGTCCCGCACCGCATGCTCCCGCTTTTGGTTAGGGTGAACATCGGCCAATTCCGATTTTAGAACAGATAGGGTTACTGAAGGATAAAGAATTAGCAGATTTCCTTCGTTAATTGCGGCATATGCACTTTATTCACTGATTTATTTAACACTACCCTACTGTACTTCCTAGACTTAGGGCCCTGCCGCACTGCTTGGAGCCCTAGCGCTCCACTATACCATCTATGACTCCGTTTATCTCGCGCAGCACTTCTACTCACTCTTGATGTTCGATCCAAAGGGCCGGCACGCTCGCCGGCAAGCCATGCGCTCGCTTCGGCTGCTCAACTTCGCCGCGAGCTTTCGCAACTTCGCCTCGGAGCTTTCGCTCTTCGCCGCCGAATTGAAGTTGCGCTCTCGAAGACGGTGTTGAGCAACCGATCGACAACGCACGGTTGCAGCGGCGGCCGGCGGTTAAATTCAAACTCATTCTTTGAAAATAATTATAACATTCGCGGCTCCTTGCCTCACTACTCCTAACATCGAACTGCTTATAATACTGACGGCTTCTTGCCTCTTACTCCACTAAGATCTTAACCTAATACAATTAACACTTATAACTAAGAAAATTAATACGTTGTGGCTCCCTGCCGTAATTTGGCCAAAGGGATGACGGCTCCTTGCCGTGAAAACTGTGGGGTGGCTGGTCTCATTAGCCGCCTCACAACTTAAAAAATGGGTTTCACCATGTTTTTATGGATAAAGAATCGGTAAAGTACACATCATTCACTACCCCGCTAGGACAATTTGAATACCTTAGAATGCCATTTGGATTAACGAATGCACCGTCAACGTTTCAGAGATATATTAACAAAATATTTGCAGAAATGGTGAGGACAGGAAAAGTGGTGATCTACCTCGATGACATTATGATTGCTACAAAAGATTTAAATGAGCATTTAGAAATTCTCAGAGAGGTTTTTAAACGTGTTGTAGACAACAAACTAGAACTTAGACTCGATAAGTGTGAATTTTTGCAGTCTTCAGTTGATTATTTAGGTTATACTGTCACTGGGAATGGCATTAAGGCTAATGAAGCTGGGCTAGAAGCAATTCGATCTTTTCCCATACCTACAAAAGTCCACGAAGTTCAAAGTTTTATCGGCCAATGCTCATACTTTAGGAGGTTTATTCAAGATTTTTCACTAATTGCAAAGCCATTGTATGATCTAACAAAGAAAGATTAAAAGTTTGAGTTTAAAGAAGTAGAACTAGATGCTTTCAATGCACTAAAAAATAAGTTAATAGAAGCACCGATATTAGCAATATATGACCCTAGAGATGAAACGGAATTACACTGCGATGCAAGCTCTCTAGGCTACGGGGCGATTCTGTTACAAAGGAAGAAGAATGGAAAACTCCATCCTGTTTTCTACTTTTCAAAACGAACAACAGAAGTAGAGTCAAGATACCATAGCTTTGAATTAGAGACCCTAGCGATCATAAATGCGCTCAAAAGATTCCGAGTTTATTTACAAGGCATTAAATTTAAGGTAGTAACCGACTGCAATTCATTAACACTAACACTAAATAAAAAAGAATTGAATCCACGTATTGCCAGATGGGCCCTTGAACTGCAAAACTACGATTATGCTCTCGAGCACAGGTCAGGGAAGAGAATGCAACATGTAGATGCATTAAGTCGCACCAACAATATCCTAATAATTGAAACTAACACGTTCGAAGAAAATCTTATAGTATGCCAAGGAAAAGATGAAAAAATAAAAAAGCTAAAAGAAATGCTTACAGAAAAAGAAAGTGAACACTATGAAATGCGCAATGGTGTTATATGTAAAAAGAAAAGTGATAGACTAGTATTTTGTGTTCCCGAATCCATTGAAGAAAATGTTTTATATAAATACCATGACGAAATGAGTCATGAAGGAGTTGATAAAGCAACTGATCTGGTTAATAAAAGTTATTGGTTTCCCAATATAAGGAAAAAAGTAGAAGTTCATGTAAAAAACTGTCTTAAGTGTATAGCCTTTTCTAACAAGTCCGGTAAAACTGAAGGTTTCCTACATTCCATACCAAAGGGAACCAACCCTTTTGAAGTAGTTCACATTGATCACTATGGCCCAGTCAATAGCAAAGACACGAAAAAGAAAAATATACTAGTAATAATAGATGCATGCACTAAGTTTGTCAGGCTATATGCTACAAAAACAACTAGTTCGAAAGAAGCAATTGAAGCATTAAAGGATTATTTCAAAGCATATAGTAGGCCAACAAATATTATATCTGATAGAGGAAGCTGTTTTACGTCCAAAGAATTTGATGAATTCATCCACGAAAATAACATTTGCCATACAAAAATAGCTACAGCCTCACCACAAGCCAATAGACAAGTGGAAAGAGTGAACAGAGATCTAGGCCCAATGATGGCAAAACTAATAAATGTAGAGAATAGTGAACCATGGCATAAGGTGTTGGACAAAGTAGAACACTCGATGAATAACACGAAGAATCGAAGTATCAATGAATACCCCAGCGTTATGTTATTTGGAGTCAAACAGAGAGGAACTAACATAGATAGCTTAAGCGAAAATGTTATAGAAGAAAATCAAGAAACAGCAATAAGAAACTTAAGAGAAATAAGAAAGAAAGCAGAAGTCAACCAACAAAAGACACAAGACTACAATAAAAGTTACATAGATGCAAAACGTCAGAATCCCAAAATATTCTCAAAAGGAGATTATGTAGTTGTCCGAAACTTTAGCTCACAACCTGGATTATCAAGCAAACTGATTCCTAAATTCAAAGGACCATATGTAGTGTCAAGGGTGTTAGATAATGATAGATACTTTATAGAAGACGTAGAATAAATTTTCAACAAACACAAATACCATATTCAGGATTTTGGGCAGTACACAATATGAAACCTTGGCTCAACGGTAGAAAAAATATTGTAAACAACACACAAGACGAAAACAGTTCAGATAGTGATACTGAAGAAATAAATTTAGAAAACAATAATGTAAATAATGTATGAAATGAAAATGACAAAACTAAAAATGAAACCAAGCAAAACAATACCGAAAATAAATTAAGAAAAGAAAATTGTCTAAGTAAATATGGCCAAAGTAATATTGTAACTAGAATTATGTCAACGAGTATCAGGAGATACTCAACGTCAGAACGGCTGAATTGTAGTAATAATTAGTATGTAAGATTCTACTGTGATATAGCAATAAGTGTCCCACTGTAAATATAACTGTAATCACATCGAAGGCTTCGCTCAGAGAGCGAAACATTCGATGCTCTTACTCTCGCTCTGACACGAGCATAAGAAAAACGAGAACGATGGTGAAATAAAATGATCTGCGACGGCATTCTGAAAGTGACGCGCACAAGAACGGTTGCATTTTATTTGCGTCAGGCCATTCCTACAAATTCAGAAGTGGTCACGGAATTAAAACCTACAAAATTATTCAAATAAATTCAAACTTATCAATATTAGTTATTAAATAACTTGGTCATGGAATCGCGTTTGAACATTGGCAATCTAAGCCTATCCGACCTAAAAATGTGGTGCGAAAAACTGGGTTTGCCAACTAGAGGCACCAAAGCTGCTTTATTAGCTCAACTGAATGCTGCATTACCGTCAGCAAGTGCTCCAAACTTCCATTTGGACATGCTAGACTCCAACGAAGAGCTGATCGATTTAACACCAAGCACCAGCAACAACAACAACGGTTCTTGCGGCGCTCAGACAGCCAACAACAACAACAGCTCTGGTGACGAAGAGGCGGCCAGCCATAACGGCTCTTCCATTTCGGCAGAAATTGGCGGCAATGATGTCGAAAACAGCGGCATAGCAAATGAGGAAAACGATGACGTACCGGTCTGCGATCTTGGTGGCAACGCTCAACACAATATTGAAGTTGCCAATGCTGATCCAAACGCTGATGCTGGTAACGCTCAACACAACATTGAAGTTGCCAATGCTGACCCAAACGCTGATGCTGGCAACGCTCCACATAACATCGAAGTTGCCAATGCTGAGCCAAACATTGAAGGTGGCAACACTGTGAATGAAAACGTAAACAATGCACCTAACAGCAGTGTTTTTCAACAAAATTACGAAGACATGGAGCGTATGATGTGGAATTTACGGTGCGAAAACATAGATCTGCGTAACCACAAGTCTGAACTAAACCTTAATGCTGTGAAAGAGTTTGTACCAGAATATAATGGTGAAAACAACATCAATGAATGGTTGGTGTTAGTAAAAAATATTCGAGATGTGTTCAAAGTGTCTGATGACGTCATGCGTACACTATTATGTGCTCGCCTCAAGGGCAAAGCAAACATTTGGCTGCTGTCTCGTCCAACACTTCTCTCAGGTAACATCGATAATATTTTAATGCAGTTAAGGATCATCTTTGGCACCAAGGAGAACGTCCTTGAAGTTCGCCGCAGGTTTGAAAGCCGAAAGTGGAAACCTGATGAAAAATTTGCAGTGTATTATTTTGATAAAATGAGCCTGGCAAACGAGCTGAATATGGGAAACGACGAAATGGTACAATACTTGATTGATGGAATATCCGGTATGCAGCTAAAAAATCAGGCAAAGTTACAACGCTTTGCTTCGCCGTCCGAAGTTCTGGATGCTTTCCAAGACATTGATCAGCCGAGGGTTCAACTTGGCAAGCCCCAAATAAAAAACTTCTGACGTCAACGCGTGGAACCCCGGAACAGAAGGTCAACAAGCTCTTCAATTGTCACAGCTTTGGACATCTGGCCGCAGACTGTCGCAAGCCAAAACGAGCTGAAGGAGCATGCTTTGCTTGTGGCAAACTTGGACATCTGGCTAAAGAGTGCTCACTTTACAAGAAAAACAAGGCGACCGACGATTATGTAAGATATTTGTATGTAAGTTTTCTTGGTAAAAATAATTTAAATGTTACATCCTCCATAGAGTGCCTAATAGATTCTGGTAGCCCAATCACCTTTTTAAGAGAGTCAACTGTTCCAAAAGGAGTTAAAACAAATAATGAAAATCTAAATTTATGTTATTATGGAATAAATGGAAGTAAATTAAATATAGTTGGAAAAATATGTTGTGTAATCAAAACTTTAAATAAAAATGTGAAAATTGAATCTCTTGTTGTGAACGATGAATCTACAAGGCACCCAATGGTATTAGGTAGAGATTTTCTATTGCTAAGTAATTTTAAAATAATTGAAGTCGAAGAAGTTATGAGCAAAAACGTTGAGCCAACGGTGATGTACAAAGAAAAGTACAACAAAAATACAAAAAATGTAAATGTGAATAATAAAAAAGTAGAGAACAAAGTAGTGGAAAAAGAAGAGAACAAAGTAGTGGAAAAAGAAGAGAACAAAGTAGTGGAAAAAGTAGAGAGCAAAGTAGTGGAAAAAGAAGAGATCAAAGAAGTGGAAAGAGTAGAGTAAAGTAGGGGAAAAAGCAGAATGCAATACAGTAAACATAAAAAAGAACGAAATGGATAATAAAGAACAAGGTTACAACGAGCAAAGAGGAGAAAGATACGAGACAGAAAATTTTCAAAAATAAACGTAATAGGCACAGACAAAGAAAGGTACAAAGTAGGAAAGGAAATGTGTCAAAATAGTTTGGAAAGGTTTGAAAAGATATTCGAAAAATATTATATAGAACCATACAGACCTGCGGGGCCTAAAATAAAAAACTCAATGAAAATTACTATTGAAAACGAAAAACCGTTTCGCTGTTCCCCAAGAAGGTTATCATATGCAGAAAAGATAGAAGTACAGAAAATATTAGACGAAAACTTAGCTCGAGGATACATACGACCAAGTGAGTCAGAGTATGTGTCACCAATTGTCCTTGTAAAAAAGAAAACAGGAGAGCTCAGAATGTGTGTAGACTATCGTCGACTTAACAAAGTAACAGTGAAAGATAACTATCCAATTCCATTGATAGATGATTTACTAGAAAGACTAGCGAATAAAAAATTGTTTTCAAAGTTAGACTTAAAAAATGGGTTTCACCATGTTTTTATGGATAAAGAATCGGTAAAGTACACATCATTCACTACCCCGCTAGGACAATTTGAATACCTTAGAATGCCATTTGGATTAACGAATGCACCGTCAACGTTTCAGAGATATATTAACAAAATATTTGCAGAAATGGTGAGGACAGGAAAAGTGGTGATCTACCTCGATGACATTATGATTGCTACAAATGTTGTAGACAACAAACTAGAACTTAGACTCGATAAGTGTGATTTTTTGCAGTCTTCAGTTGATTATTTAGGTTATACTGTCAATGGGAATGGCATTAAGGCTAATGAAGCTGGGCTAGAAGCAATTCGATCTTTTCCCATACCTACAAAAGTCCACGAAGTTCAAAGTTTTATCGGCCTATGCTCATACTTTAGGAGGTTTATTCAAGATTTTTCACTAATTGCAAAGCCATTGTATGATCTAACAAAGAAAGATTAAAAGTTTGAGTTTAAAGAAGTAGAACTAGATGCTTTCAATGCACTAAAAAATAAGTTAATAGAAGCACCGATATTAGCAATATATGACCCTAGAGATGAAACGGAATTACACTGCGATGCAAGTTCTCTAGGCTACGGGGCGATTCTGTTACAAAGGAAGAAGAATGGAAAACTCCATCCTGTTTTCTACTTTTCAAAACGAACAACAGAAGTAGAGTCAAGATACCATAGCTTTGAATTAGAGACCCTAGCGATCATAAATGCGCTCAAAAGATTCCGAGTTTATTTACAAGGCATTAAATTTAAGGTAGTAACCGACTGCAATTCATTAACACTAACACTAAATAAAAAAGAATTGAATCCACGTATTGCCAGATGGGCCCTTGAACTGCAAAACTACGATTATGATCTCGAGCACAGGTCAGGGAAGAGAATGCAACATGTAGATGCATTAAGTCGCACCAACAATATCCTAATAATTGAAACTAACACGTTCGAAGAAAATCTTATAGTATGCCAAGGAAAAGATGAAAAAATAAAAAAGCTCAAAGAAATGCTTACAGAAAAAGAAAGTGAACACTATGAAATGCGCAATGGTGTTATATGTAAAAAGAAAAGTGATAGACTAGTATTTTGTGTTCCCGAATCCATTGAAGAAAATGTTTTATATAAATACCATGACGAAATGAGTCATGAAGGAGTTGATAAAGCAACTGATCTGGTTAATAAAAGTTATTGGTTTCCCAATATAAGGAAAAAAGTAGAAGTTCATGTAAAAAACTGTCTTAAGTGTATAGCCTTTTCTAACAAGTCCGGTAAAACTGAAGGTTTCCTACATTCCATACCAAAGGGAACCAACCCTTTTGAAGTAGTTCACATTGATCACTATGGCCCAGTCAATAGCAAAGACACGAAAAAGAAACATATACTAGTAATAATAGATGCATGCGCTAAGTTTGTCAGGCTATATGCTACAAAAACAACTAGTTCGAAAGAAGCAATTGAAGCATTAAAGGATTATTTCAAAGCATATAGTAGGCCAAAAAATATTATATCTGATAGAGGAAGCTGTTTTACGTCCAAAGAATTTGATGAATTCATCGACGAAAATAACATTTGCCATACAAAAATAGCTACAGCCTCACCACAAGCCAATGGACAAGTGGAAAGAGTGAACAGAGATCTAGGCCCAATGATGGCAAAACTAATAAATGTAGAGAATAGTGAACCATGGCATAAGGTGTTGGACAAAGTAGAACACTCGATGAATAACACGAAGAATCGAAGTATCAATGAATACCCCAGCGTTATGTTATTTGGAGTCAAACAGAGAGGAACTAACATAGATAGCTTAAGCGAAAATGTTATAGAAGAAAATCAAGAAACAGCAATAAGAAACTTAAGAGAAATAAGAAAGAAAGCAGAAGTCAACCAACAAAAGACACAAGACTACAATAAAAGTTACATAGATGCAAAACGTCAGAATCCCAAAATATTCTCAAAAGGAGATTATGTAGTTGTCCGAAACTTTAGCTCACAACCTGGATTATCAAGCAAACTGATTCCTAAATTCAAAGGACCATATGTAGTGTCAAGGGTGTTAGATAATGATAGATACTTTATAGAAGACGTAGAAAATTTTCAACAAACACAAATACCATATTCAGGATTTTGGGCAGTACACAATATGAAACCTTGGCTCAACGGTAGAAAAAATATTGTAAACAACACACAAGAAGAAAACAGTTCAGATAGTGATACTGAAAAAATAAATTTAGAAAACAATAATGTAAATAATGTATGTAATGAAAATGACAAAACTAAAAATGAAACCAAGCAAAACAATACCGAAAATAAATTAAGAAAAGAAAATTGTCTAAGTAAATATGGCCAAAGTAATATTGTAACTAGAAGTATGTCAACGAGTATCAGGAGATACTCAACGTCAGAACGGCCGAATTGTAGTAATAATTGGCATGTAAGATTCTACTGTGATATAGCAATAAGTGTCCCACTGTAAATATAACTGTAATCACATCGAAGGCTTCGCTCAGAGAGCGAAACATTCGATGCTCTTACTCTCGCTCTGACACGAGCATAAGAAAAACGAGAACGATGGTGAAATAAAATGATCTGCGACGGCATTCTGAAAGTGACGCGCACAAGAACGGTTGCATTTTATTTGCGTCAGGCCATTCCTACAAATTCAGAAGTGGTCACGGAATTAAAACCTACAAAATTATTCAAATAAATTCAAACTTATCAATATTAGTTATTAAATAACTTGGTCATGGAATCGCGTTTGAACATTGGCAATCTAAGCCTATCCGACCTAAAAATGTGGTGCGAAAAACTGGGTTTGCCAACTAGAGGCACCAAAGCTGCTTTATTAGCTCAACTGAATGCTGCATTACCGTCAGCAAGTGCTCCAAACTTCCATTTGGACATGCTAGACTCCAACGAAGAGCTGATCGATTTAACACCAAGCACCAGCAACAACAACAACGGTTCTTGCGGCGCTCAGACAGCCAACAACAACAACAGCTCTGGTGACGAAGAGGCGGCCAGCCATAACGGCTCTTCCATTTCGGCAGAAATTGGCGGCAATGATGTCGAAAACAGCGGCATAGCAAATGAGGAAAACGATGACGTACCGGTCTGCGATCTTGGTGGCAACGCTCAACACAATATTGAAGTTGCCAATGCTGATCCAAACGCTGATGCTGGTAACGCTCAACACAACATTGAAGTTGCCAATGCTGACCCAAACGCTGATGCTGGCAACGCTCCACATAACATCGAAGTTGCCAATGCTGAGCCAAACATTGAAGGTGGCAACACTGTAAATGAAAACGTAAACAATGCACCTAACAGCAGTGTTTTTCAACAAAATTACGAAGACATGGAGCGTATGATGTGGAATTTACGGTGCGAAAACATAGATCTGCGTAACCACAAGTCTGAACTAAACCTTAATACTGTGAAAGAGTTTGTACCAGAATATAATGGTGAAAACAACATCAATGAATGGTTGGTGTTAGTAAAAAATATTCGAGATGTGTTCAAAGTGTCTGATGACGTCATGCGTACACTATTATGTGCTCGCCTCAAGGGCAAAGCAAACATTTGGCTGCTGTCTCGTCCAACACTTCTCTCAGGTAACATCGATAATATTTTAATGCAGTTAAGGATCATCTTTGGCACCAAAGAGAACGTCCTTGAAGTTCGCCGCAGGTTTGAAAGCCGAAAGTGGAAACCTGATGAAAAATTTGCAGTGTATTATTTTGATAAAATGAGCCTGGCAAACGAGCTGAATATGGGAAACGACGAAATGGTACAATACTTGATTGATGGAATATCCGGTATGCAGCTAAAAAATCAGGCAAAGTTACAACGCTTTGCTTCGCCGTCCGAAGTTCTGGATGCTTTCCAAGACATTGATCAGCCGAGGGTTCAACTTGGCAAGCCCCAAATAAAAAACTTCTGACGTCAACGCGTGGAACCCCGGAACAGAAGGTCAACAAGCGCTTCAATTGTCACAGCTTTGGACATCTGGCCGCAGACTGTCGCAAGCCAAAACGAGCTGAAGGAGCATGCTTTGCTTGTGGCAAACTTGGACATCTGGCTAAAGAGTGCTCACTTTACAAGAAAAACAAGGCGACCGACGATTATGTAAGATATTTGGATGTAAGTTTTCTTGGTAAAAATAATTTAAATGTTACATCCTCCATAGAGTGCCTAATAGATTCTGGTAGCCCAATCACCTTTTTAAGAGAGTCAACTGTTCCAAAAGGAGTTAAAACAAATAATGAAAATCTAAATTTATGTTATTATGGAATAAATGGAAGTAAATTAAATATAGTTGGAAAAATATGTTGTGTAATCAAAACTTTAAATAAAAATGTGAAAATTGAATCTCTTGTTGTGAACGATGAATCTACAAGGCACCCAATGGTATTAGGTAGAGATTTTCTATTGCTAAGTAATTTTAAAATAATTGAAGTCGAAGAAGTTATGAGCAAAAACGTTGAGCCAACGGTGATGTACAAAGAAAAGTACAACAAAAATACAAAAAATGTAAATGTGAATAATAAAAAAGTAGAGAACAAAGTAGTGGAAAAAGAAGAGAACAAAGTAGTGGAAAAAGAAGAGAACAAAGTAGTGGAAAAAGTAGAGAGCAAAGTAGTGGAAAAAGAAGAGATCAAAGAAGTGGAAAGAGTAGAGTAAAGTAGGGGAAAAAGCAGAATGCAATACAGTAAACATAAAAAAGAACGAAATGGATAATAAAGAACAAGGTTACAACGAGCAAAGAGGAGAAAGATACGAGACAGAAAATTTTCAAAAATAAACGTAATAGGCACAGACAAAGAAAGGTACAAAGTAGGAAAGGAAATGTGTCAAAATAGTTTGGAAAGGTTTGAAAAGATATTCGAAAAATATTATATAGAACCATACAGACCTGCGGGGCCTAAAATAAAAAACTCAATGAAAATTACTATTGAAAACGAAAAACCGTTTCGCTGTTCCCCAAGAAGGTTATCATATGCAGAAAAGATAGAAGTACAGAAAATATTAGACGAAAACTTAGCTCGAGGATACATACGACCAAGTGAGTCAGAGTATGTGTCACCAATTGTCCTTGTAAAAAAGAAAACAGGAGAGCTCAGAATGTGTAGACTATCGTCGACTTAACAAAGTAACAGTGAAAGATAACTTATCCAATTCCATTGATAGATGATTTACTAGAAAGACTAGCGAATAAAAAATTGTTTTCAAAGTTAGACTTAAAAAATGGGTTTCACCATGTTTTTATGGATAAAGAATCGGTAAAGTACACATCATTCACTACCCCGCTGGGACAATTTGAATACCTTAGAATGCCATTTGGATTAACGAATGCACCGTCAACGTTTCAGAGATATATTAACAAAATATTTGCAGAAATGGTGAGGACAGGAAAAGTGGTGATCTACCTCGATGACATTATGTTGCTCAAAGATTTAAATGAGCATTTACAAATTCTCAGAGAGGTTTTTAAACGTGTTGTAGACAACAAACTAGAACTTAGACTCGATAAGTGTGAATTTTTGCAGTCTTCAGTTGATTATTTAGGTTATACTGTCAATGGGAATGACATTAAGGCTAATGAAGCTGGGCTAGAAGCAATTCGATCTTTTCCCATACCTACAAAAGTCCACGAAGTTCAAAGTTTTATCGGCCTATGCTCATACTTTACGAGGTTTATTCAAGATTTTTCACTAATTGCAAAGCCATTGTATGATCTAACAAAGAAAGATTAAAAGTTTGAGTTTAAAGAAGTAGAACTAGATGCTTTCAATGCACTAAAAAATAAGTTAATAGAAGCACCGATATTAGCAATATATGACCCTAGAGATGAAACGGAATTACACTGCGATGCAAGTTCTCTAGGCTACGGGGCGATTCTGTTACAAAGGAAGAAGAATGGAAAACTCCATCCTGTTTTCTACTTTTCAAAACGAACAACAGAAGTAGAGTCAAGATACCATAGCTTTGAATTAGAGACCCTAGCGATCATAAATGCGCTCAAAAGATTCCGAGTTTATTTACAAGGCATTAAATTTAAGGTAGTAACCGACTGCAATTCATTAACACTAACACTAAATAAAAAAGAATTGAATCCACGTATTGCCAGATGGGCCCTTGAACTGCAAAACTACGATTATGATCTCGAGCACAGGTCAGGGAAGAGAATGCAACATGTAGATGCATTAAGTCGCACCAACAATATCCTAATAATTGAAACTAACACGTTCGAAGAAAATCTTATAGTATGCCAAGGAAAAGATGAAAAAATAAAAAAACTCAAAGAAATGCTTACAGAAAAAGAAAGTGAACACTATGAAATGCGCAATGGTGTTATATGTAAAAAGAAAAGTGATAGACTAGTATTTTGTGTTCCCGAATCCATTGAAGAAAATGTTTTATATAAATACCATGACGAAATGAGTCATGAAGGAGTTGATAAAGCAACTGATCTGGTTAATAAAAGTTATTGGTTTCCCAATATAAGGAAAAAAGTAGAAGTTCATGTAAAAAACTGTCTTAAGTGTATAGCCTTTTCTAACAAGTCCGGTAAAACTGAAGGTTTCCTACATTCCATACCAAAGGGAACCAACCCTTTTGAAGTAGTTCACATTGATCACTATGGCCCAGTCAATAGCAAAGACACGAAAAAGAAACATATACTAGTAATAATAGATGCATGCGCTAAGTTTGTCAGGCTATATGCTACAAAAACAACTAGTTCGAAAGAAGCAATTGAAGCATTAAAGGATTATTTCAAAGCATATAGTAGGCCAAAAAATATTATATCTGATAGAGGAAGCTGTTTTACGTCCAAAGAATTTGATGAATTCATCGACGAAAATAACATTTGCCATACAAAAATAGCTACAGCCTCACCACAAGCCAATGGACAAGTGGAAAGAGTGAACAGAGATCTAGGCCCAATGATGGCAAAACTAATAAATGTAGAGAATAGTGAACCATGGCATAAGGTGTTGGACAAAGTAGAACACTCGATGAATAACACGAAGAATCGAAGTATCAATGAATACCCCAGCGTTATGTTATTTGGAGTCAAACAGAGAGGAACTAACATAGATAGCTTAAGCGAAAATGTTATAGAAGAAAATCAAGAAACAGCAATAAGAAACTTAAGAGAAATAAGAAAGAAAGCAGAAGTCAACCAACAAAAGACACAAGACTACAATAAAAGTTACATAGATGCAAAACGTCAGAATCCCAAAATATTCTCAAAAGGAGATTATGTAGTTGTCCGAAACTTTAGCTCACAACCTGGATTATCAAGCAAACTGATTCCTAAATCCAAAGGACCATATGTAGTGTCAAGGGTGTTAGATAATGATAGATACTTTATAGAAGACGTAGAAAATTTTCAACAAACACAAATACCATATTCAGGATTTTGGGCAGTACACAATATGAAACCTTTGCTCAACGGTAGAAAAAATATTGTAAACAACACACAAGACGAAAACAGTTCAGATAGTGATACTGAAGAAATAAATTTAGAAAACAATAATGTAAATAATGTATGAAATGAAAATGACAAAACTAAAAATGAAACCAAGCAAAACAATACCGAAAATAAATTAAGAAAAGAAAATTGTCTAAGTAAATATGGCCAAAGTAATATTGTAACTAGAATTATGTCAACGAGTATCAGGAGATACTCAACGTCAGAACGGCTGAATTGTAGTAATAATTAGTATGTAAGATTCTACTGTGATATAGCAATAAGTGTCCCACTGTAAATATAACTGTAATCACATCGAAGGCTTCGCTCAGAGAGCGAAACATTCGATGCTCTTACTCTCGCTCTGACACGAGCATAAGAAAAACGAGAACGATGGTGAAATAAAATGATCTGCGACGGCATTCTGAAAGTGACGCGCACAAGAACGGTTGCATTTTATTTGCGTCAGGCCATTCCTACAAATTCAGAAGTGGTCACGGAATTAAAACCTACAAAATTATTCAAATAAATTCAAACTTATCAATATTAGTTATTAAATAACTTGGTCATGGAACCGCGTTTGAACATTGGCAATCTAAGCCTATCCGACCTAAAAATGTGGTGCGAAAAACTAGGTTTGCCAACTAGAGGCACCAAAGCTGCTTTATTAGCTCAACTGAATGCTGCATTACCGTCAGCAAGTGCTCCAAACTTCCATTTGGACATGCTAGACTCCAACGAAGAGCTGATCGATTTAACACCAAGCACCAGCAACAACAACAACGGTTCTTGCGGCGCTCAGACAGCCAACAACAACAACAGCTCTGGTGACGAAGAGGCGGCCAGCCATAACGGCTCTTCCATTTCGGCAGAAATTGGCGGCAATGATGTCGAAAACAGCGGCATAGCAAATGAGGAAAACGATGACGTACCGGTCTGCGATCTTGGTGGCAACGCTCAACACAATATTGAAGTTGCCAATGCTGATCCAAACGCTGATGCTGGTAACGCTCAACACAACATTGAAGTTGCCAATGCTGACCCAAACGCTGATGCTGGCAACGCTCCACATAACATCGAAGTTGCCAATGCTGAGCCAAACATTGAAGGTGGCAACACTGTGAATGAAAACGTAAACAATGCACCTAACAGCAGTGTTTTTCAACAAAATTACGAAGACATGGAGCGTATGATGTGGAATTTACGGTGCGAAAACATAGATCTGCGTAACCACAAGTCTGAACTAAACCTTAATGCTGTGAAAGAGTTTGTACCAGAATATAATGGTGAAAACAACATCAATGAATGGTTGGTGTTAGTAAAAAATATTCGAGATGTGTTCAAAGTGTCTGATGACGTCATGCGTACACTATTATGTGCTCGCCTCAAGGGCAAAGCAAACATTTGGCTGCTGTCTCGTCCAACACTTCTCTCAGGTAACATCGATAATATTTTAATGCAGTTAAGGATCATCTTTGGCACCAAAGAGAACGTCCTTGAAGTTCGCCGCAGGTTTGAAAGCCGAAAGTGGAAACCTGATGAAAAATTTGCAGTGTATTATTTTGATAAAATGAGCCTGGCAAACGAGCTGAATATGGGAAACGACGAAATGGTACAATACTTGATTGATGGAATATCCGGTATGCAGCTAAAAAATCAGGCAAAGTTACAACGCTTTGCTTCGCCGTCCGAAGTTCTGGATGCTTTCCAAGACATTGATCAGCCGAGGGTTCAACTTGGCAAGCCCCAAATAAAAAACTTCTGACGTCAACGCAAGTCAACAAGCGCTTCAATTGTCACAGCTTTGGACATCTGGCCGCAGACTGTCGCAAGCCAAAACGAGCTGAAGGAGCATGCTTTGCTTGTGGCAAACTTGGACATCTGGCTAAAGAGTGCTCACTTTACAAGAAAAACAAGGCGACCGACGATTATGTAAGATATTTGGATGTAAGTTTTCTTGGTAAAAATAATTTAAATGTAACATCCTCCATAGAGTGCCTAATAGATTCTGGTAGCCCAATCACCTTTTTAAGAGAGTCAACTGTTCCAAAAGGAGTTAAAACAAATAATGAAAATCTAAATTTATGTTATTATGGAATAAATGGAAGTAAATTAAATATAGTTGGAAAAATATGTTGTGTAATCAAAACTTTAAATAAAAATGTGAAAATTGAATCTCTTGTTGTGAACGATGAATCTACAAGGCACCCAATGGTATTAGGTAGAGATTTTCTATTGCTAAGTAATTTTAAAATAATTGAAGTCGATGATGTACAAAGAAAAGTACAACAAAAATACAAAAAATGTAAATGTGAATAATAAAAAAGTAGAGAACAAAGTAGTGGAAAAAGAAGAGAACAAAGTAGTGGAAAAAGAAGAGAACAAAGTAGTGGAAAAAGTAGAGAGCAAAGTAGTGGAAAAAGAAGAGATCAAAGAAGTGGAAAGAGTAGAGTAAAGTAGGGGAAAAAGCAGAATGCAATACAGTAAACATAAAAAAGAACGAAATGGATAATAAAGAACAAGGTTACAACGAGCAAAGAGGAGAAAGATACGAGACAGAAAATTTTCAAAAATAAACGTAATAGGCACAGACAAAGAAAGGTACAAAGTAGGAAAGGAAATGTGTCAAAATAGTTTGGAAAGGTTTGAAAAGATATTCGAAAAATATTATATAGAACCATACAGACCTGCGGGGCCTAAAATAAAAAACTCAATGAAAATTACTATTGAAAACGAAAAACCGTTTCGCTGTTCCCCAAGAAGGTTATCATATGCAGAAAAGATAGAAGTACAGAAAATATTAGACGAAAACTTAGCTCGAGGATACATACGACCAAGTGAGTCAGAGTATGTGTCACCAATTGTCCTTGTAAAAAAGAAAACAGGAGAGCTCAGAATGTGTGTAGACTATCGTCGACTTAACAAAGTAACAGTGAAAGATAACTATCCAATTCCATTGATAGATGATTTACTAGAAAGACTAGCGAATAAAAAATTGTTTTCAAAGTTAGACTTAAAAAATGGGTTTCACCATGTTTTTATGGATAAAGAATCGGTAAAGTACACATCATTCACTACCCCGCTAGGACAATTTGAATACCTTAGAATGCCATTTGGATTAACGAATGCACCGTCAACGTTTCAGAGATATATTAACAAAATATTTGCAGAAATGGTGAGGACAGGAAAAGTGGTGATCTACCTCGATGACATTATGATTGCTACAAAAGATTTAAATGAGCATTTAGAAATTCTCAGAGAGGTTTTTAAACGTGTTGTAGACAACAAACTAGAACTTAGACTCGATAAGTGTGAATTTTTGCAGTCTTCAGTTGATTATTTAGGTTATACTGTCAATGGGAATGGCATTAAGGCTAATGAAGCTGGGCTAGAAGCAATTCGATCTTTTCCCATACCTACAAAAGTCCACGAAGTTCAAAGTTTTATCGGCCTATGCTCATACTTTAGGAGGTTTATTCAAGATTTTTCACTAATTGCAAAGCCATTGTATGATCTAACAAAGAAAGATTAAAAGTTTGAGTTTAAAGAAGTAGAACTAGATGCTTTCAATGCACTAAAAAATAAGTTAATAGAAGCACCGATATTAGCAATATATGACCCTAGAGATGAAACGGAATTACACTGCGATGCAAGTTCTCTAGGCTACGGGGCGATTCTGTTACAAAGGAAGAAGAATGGAAAACTCCATCCTGTTTTCTACTTTTCAAAACGAACAACAGAAGTAGAGTCAAGATACCATAGCTTAGAATTAGAGACCCTAGCGATCATAAATGCGCTCAAAAGATTCCGAGTTTATTTACAAGGCATTAAATTTAAGGTAGTAACCGACTGCAATTCATTAACACTAACACTAAATAAAAAAGAATTGAATCCACGTATTGCCAGATGGGCCCTTGAACTGCAAAACTACGATTATGATCTCGAGCACAGGTCAGGGAAGAGAATGCAACATGTAGATGCATTAAGTCGCACCAACAATATCCTAATAATTGAAACTAACACGTTCGAAGAAAATCTTATAGTATGCCAAGGAAAAGATGAAAAAATAAAAAAGCTCAAAGAAATGCTTACAGAAAAAGAAAGTGAACACTATGAAATGCGCAATGGTGTTATATGTAAAAAGAAAAGTGATAGACTAGTATTTTGTGTTCCCGAATCCATGGAAGAAAATGTTTTATATAAATACCATGACGAAATGAGTCATGAAGGAGTTGATAAAGCAACTGATCTGGTTAATAAAAGTTATTGGTTTCCCAATATAAGGAAAAAAGTAGAAGTTCATGTAAAAAACTGTCTTAAGTGTATAGCCTTTTCTAACAAGTCCGGTAAAACTGAAGGTTTCCTACATTCCATACCAAAGGGAACCAACCCTTTTGAAGTAGTTCACATTGATCACTATGGCCCAGTCAATAGCAAAGACACGAAAAAGAAACATATACTAGTAATAATAGATGCATGCGCTAAGTTTGTCAGGCTATATGCTACAAAAACAACTAGTTCGAAAGAAGCAATTGAAGCATTAAAGGATTATTTCAAAGCATATAGTAGGCCAAAAAATATTATATCTGATAGAGGAAGCTGTTTTACGTCCAAAGAATTTGATGAATTCATCGACGAAAATAACATTTGCCATACAAAAATAGCTACAGCCTCACCACAAGCCAATGGACAAGTGGAAAGAGTGAACAGAGATCTAGGCCCAATGATGGCAAAACTAATAAATGTAGAGAATAGTGAACCATGGCATAAGGTGTTGGACAAAGTAGAACACTCGATGAATAACACGAAGAATCGAAGTATCAATGAATACCCCAGCGTTATGTTATTTGGAGTCAAACAGAGAGGAACTAACATAGGTAGCTTAAGCGAAAATGTTATAGAAGAAAATCAAGAAACAGCAATAAGAAACTTAAGAGAAATAAGAAAGAAAGCAGAAGTCAACCAACAAAAGACACAAGACTACAATAAAAGTTACATAGATGCAAAACGTCAGAATCCCAAAATATTCTCAAAAGGAGATTATGTAGTTGTCCGAAACTTTAGCTCACAACCTGGATTATCAAGCAAACTGATTCCTAAATTCAAAGGACCATATGTAGTGTCAAGGGTGTTAGATAATGATAGATACTTTATAGAAGACGTAGAAAATTTTCAACAAACACAAATACCATATTCAGGATTTTGGGCAGTACACAATATGAAACCTTTGCTCAACGGTAGAAAAAATATTGTAAACAACACACAAGACGAAAACAGTTCAGATAGTGATACTGAAGAAATAAATTTAGAAAACAATAATGTAAATAATGTATGAAATGAAAATGACAAAACTAAAAATGAAACCAAGCAAAACAATACCGAAAATAAATTAAGAAAAGAAAATTGTCTAAGTAAATATGGCCAAAGTAATATTGTAACTAGAAGTATGTCAACGAGTATCAGGAGATACTCAACGTCAGAACGGCTGAATTGTAGTAATAATAAGTATGTAAGATTCTACTGTGATATAGCAATAAGTGTCCCACTGTAAATATAACTGTAATCACATCGAAGGCTTCGCTCAGAGAGCGAAACATTCGATGCTCTTACTCTCGCTCTGACACGAGCATAAGAAAAACGAGAACGATGGTGAAATAAAATGATCTGCGACGGCATTCTGAAAGTGACGCGCACAAGAACGGTTGCATTTTATTTGCGTCAGGCCATTCCTACAAATTCAGAAGTGGTCACGGAATTAAAACCTACAAAATTATTCAAATAAATTCAAACTTATCAATATTAGTTATTAAATAACTTGGTCATGGAATCGCGTTTGAACATTGGCAATCTAAGCCTATCCGACCTAAAAATGTGGTGCGAAAAACTGGGTTTGCCAACTAGAGGCACCAAAGCTGCTTTATTAGCTCAACTGAATGCTGCATTACCGTCAGCAAGTGCTCCAAACTTCCATTTGGACATGCTAGACTCCAACGAAGAGCTGATCGATTTAACACCAAGCACCAGCAACAACAACAACGGTTCTTGCGGCGCTCAGACAGCCAACAACAACAGCTCTGGTGACGAAGAGGCGGCCAGCCATAACGGCTCTTCCATTTCGGCAGAAATTGGCGGCAATGATGTCGAAAACAGCGGCATAGCAAATGAGGAAAACGATGACGTACCGGTCTGCGATCTTGGTGGCAACGCTCAACAATATTGAAGTTGCCAATGCTGATCCAAACGCTGATGCTGGTAACGCTGAACACAACATTGAAGTTGCCAATGCTGACCCAAACGCTGATGCTGGCAACGCTCCACATAACATCGAAGTTGCCAATGCTGAGCCAAACATTGAAGGTGGCAACACTGTGAATGAAAACATAAACAATGCACCTAACAGCAGTGTTTTTCAACAAAATTACGAAGACATGGAGCGTATGATGTGGAATTTACGGTGCGAAAACATAGATCTGCGTAACCACAAGTCTGAACTAAACCTTAATGCTGTGAAAGAGCTTGTACCAGAATATAATGGTGAAAACAACATCAATGAATGGTTGGTGTTAGTAAAAAATATTCGAGATGTGTTCAAAGTGTCTGATGACGTCATGCGTACACTATTATGTGCTCGCCTCAAGGGCAAAGCAAACATTTGGCTGCTGTCTCGTCCAACACTTCTCTCAGGTAACATCGATAATATTTTAATGCAGTTAAGGATCATCTTTGGCACCAAAGAGAACGTCCTTGAAGTTCGCCGCAGGTTTGAAAGCCGAAAGTGGAAACCTGATGAAAAATTTGCAGTGTATTATTTTGATAAAATGAGCCTGGCAAACGAGCTGAATATGGGAAACGACGAAATGGTACAATACTTGATTGATGGAATATCCGGT
Source organism: Drosophila borealis (assembly GCA_035045885.1). NCBI lineage: Eukaryota > Metazoa > Arthropoda > Insecta > Diptera > Drosophilidae > Drosophila > Drosophila borealis. The sequence goes on along the minus strand of JAWNOR010000282.1, from coordinate 726,556 downwards.
ATGCAGCTAAAAAATCAGGCAAAGTTACAACGCTTTGCTTCGCCGTCCGAAGTTCTGGATGCTTTCCAAAACATTGATCAGCCGAGGGTTCAACTTGGCAAGCCCCAAATAAAAAAGTTCTGACGTCAACGCGTGGAACCCCGGAACAGAAGGTCAACAAGCGCTTCAATTGTCACAGCTTTGGACATCTGGCCGCAGACTGTCGCAAGCCAAAACGAGCTGAAGGAGCATGCTTTGCTTGTGGCAAACTTGGACATCTGGCTAAAGAGTGCTCACTTTACAAGAAAAACAAGGCGACCGACGATTATGTAAGATATTTGGATGTAAGTTTTCTTGGTAAAAATAATTTAAATGTTACATCCTCCATAGAGTGCCTAATAGATTCTGGTAGCCCAATCACCTTTTTAAGAGAGTCAACTGTTCCAAAAGGAGTTAAAACAAATAATGAAAATCTAAATTTATGTTATTATGGAATAAATGGAAGTAAATTAAATATAGTTGGAAAAATATGTTGTGTAATCAAAACTTTAAATAAAAATGTGAAAATTGAATCTCTTGTTGTGAACGATGAATCTACAAGGCACCCAATGGTATTAGGTAGAGATTTTCTATTGCTAAGTAATTTTAAAATAATTGAAGTCGATGATGTACAAAGAAAAGTACAACAAAAATACAAAAAATGTAAATGTGAATAATAAAAAAGTAGAGAACAAAGTAGTGGAAAAAGAAGAGAACAAAGTAGTGGAAAAAGAAGAGAACAAAGTAGTGGAAAAAGTAGAGAGCAAAGTAGTGGAAAAAGAAGAGATCAAAGAAGTGGAAAGAGTAGAGTAAAGTAGGGGAAAAAGCAGAATGCAATACAGTAAACATAAAAAAGAACGAAATGGATAATAAAGAACAAGGTTACAACGAGCAAAGAGGAGAAAGATACGAGACAGAAAATTTTCAAAAATAAACGTAATAGGCACAGACAAAGAAAGGTACAAAGTAGGAAAGGAAATGTGTCAAAATAGTTTGGAAAGGTTTGAAAAGATATTCGAAAAATATTATATAGAACCATACAGACCTGCGGGGCCTAAAATTAAAAACTCAATGAAAATTACTATTGAAAACGAAAAACCGTTTCGCTGTTCTCCAAGAAGGTTATCATATGCAGAAAAGATAGAAGTACAGAAAATATTAGACGAAAACTTAGCTCGAGGATACATACGACCAAGTGAGTCAGAGTATGTGTCACCAATTGTCCTTGTAAAAAAGAAAACAGGAGAGCTCAGAATGTGTGTAGACTATCGTCGACTTAACAAAGTAACAGTGAAAGATAACTATCCAATTCCATTGATAGATGATTTACTAAAAAGACTAGCGAACAAAAAATTGTTTTCAAAGTTAGACTTAAAAAATGGGTTTCACCATGTTTTTATGGATAAAGAATCGGTAAAGTACACATCATTCACTACCCCGCTAGGACAATTTGAATACCTTAGAATGCCATTTGGATTAACGAATGCACCGTCAACGTTTCAGAGATATATTAACAAAATATTTGCAGAAATGGTGAGGACAGGAAAAGTGGTGATCTACCTCGATGACATTATGATTGCTACAAAAGATTTAAATGAGCATTTAGAAATTCTCAGAGAGGTTTTTAAACGTGTTGTAGACAACAAACTAGAACTTAGACTCGATAAGTGTGAATTTTTGCAGTCTTCAGTTGATTATTTAGGTTATACTGTCACTGGGAATGGCATTAAGGCTAATGAAGCTGGGCTAGAAGCAATTCGATCTTTTCCCATACTTACAAAAGTCCACGAAGTTCAAAGTTTTATCGGCCTATGCTCATACTTTAGGAGGTTTATTCAAGATTTTTCACTAATTGCAAAGCCATTGTATGATCTAACAAAGAAAGATTAAAAGTTTGAGTTTAAAGAAGTAGAACTAGATGCTTTCAATGCACTAAAAAATAAGTTAATGGAAGCACCAATATTAGCAATATATGACCCTAGAGATGAAACGGAATTACACTGCGATGCAAGTTCTTTAGGCTACGGGGCGATTCTGTTACAAAGGAAGAAGAATGGAAAACTCCATCCTGTTTTCTACTTTTCAAAACGAACAACAGAAGTAGAGTCAAGATACCATAGCTTTGAATTAGAGACCCTAGCGATCATAAATGCGCTCAAAAGATTCCGAGTTTATTTACAAGGCATTAAATTTAAGGTAGTAACCGACTGCAATTCATTAACACTAACACTAAATAAAAAAGAATTGAATCCACGTATTGCCAGATGGGCCCTTGAACTGCAAAACTACGATTATGCTCTCGAGCACAGGTCAGGGAAGAGAATGCAACATGTAGATGCATTAAGTCGCACCAACAATATCCTAATAATTGAAACTAACACGTTCGAAGAAAATCTTATAGTATGCCAAGGAAAAGATGAAAAAATAAAAAAGCTCAAAGAAATGCTTACAGAAAAAGAAAGTGAACACTATGAAATGCGCAATGGTGTTATATGTAAAAAGAAAAGTGATAGACTAGTATTTTGTGTTCCCGAATCCATTGAAGAAAATGTTTTATATAAATACCATGACGAAATGAGTCATGAAGGAGTTGATAAAGCAACTGATCTGGTTAATAAAAGTTATTGGTTTCCCAATATAAGGAAAAAGTAGAAGTTCATGTAAAAAACTGTCTTAAGTGTATAGCCTTTTCTAACAAGTCCGGTAAAACTGAAGGTTTCCTACATTCCATACCAAAGGGAACCAACCCTTTTGAAGTAGTTCACATTGATCACTATGGCCCAGTCAATAGCAAAGACACGAAAAAGAAACATATACTAGTAATAATAGATGCATGCGCTAAGTTTGTCAGGCTATATGCTACAAAAACAACTAGTTCGAAAGAAGCAATTGAAGCATTAAAGGATTATTTCAAAGCATATAGTAGGCCAAAAAATATTATATCTGATAGAGGAAGCTGTTTTACGTCCAAAGAATTTGATGAATTCATCGACGAAAATAACATTTGCCATACAAAAATAGCTACAGCCTCACCACAAGCCAATGGACAAGTGGAAAGAGTGAACAGAGATCTAGGCCCAATGATGGCAAAACTAATAAATGTAGAGAATAGTGAACCATGGCATAAGGTGTTGGACAAAGTAGAACACTCGATGAATAACACGAAGAATCGAAGTATCAATGAATACCCCAGCGTTATGTTATTTGGAGTCAAACAGAGAGGAACTAACATAGATAGCTTAAGCGAAATTGTTATAGAAGAAAATCAAGAAACAGCAATAAGAAACTTAAGAGAAATAAGAAAGAAAGCAGAAGTCAACCAACAAAAGACACAAGACTACAATAAAAGTTACATAGATGCAAAACGTCAGAATCCCAAAATATTCTCAAAAGGAGATTATGTAGTTGTCCGAAACTTTAGCTCACAACCTGGATTATCAAGCAAACTGATTCCTAAATTCAAAGGACCATAAGTAGTGTCAAGGGTGTTAGATAATGATAGATATGTCGCAGTGTGATAGGTCAGGAAGGCCGTGTCGCAGTGTGATTCCTAGTAATTGTACGCGGGCACATTCCTCAGTAGCATTCTGGGAATTCGGGGATTCTGGGAATTCCCTGCTTTTGCTTTACTAGCTGATATTGAACGAAAGCACGGCAGCAGAGGCAGAGACGCTCTGCTGCTGAGTGAGGTTCGATGGTAAGATACCAAGAGTCTTGAGTAAGACAGAGATGGCTACATACACTCGACATGAGTGAGTTTACGACATGAGTGAGTTTACGACATGAGTGCGTAGGCTGACACAGTCAGTTGAGCTTGGGTATTCGAACCGATCGGAACTCCCTGTGCAGCCGCGTCAATCATCAGAAGTATCAACGTGGATGACATACCCCTGCCGCCGACATCAGAAGTGGGATTAGCTCCGCAAAAAGAGGACAGCTCTAACTTATTAAGGGCAGCCTTAGAAGAGCAAAATCGTAATCTAATGGAAATAATAAAATCCATGCAGGCACCAAAGCACCGGCAATAGACGGGAGAGCACTCCACGTCACTCTACCCAAGTTTTGCCCTGACACCGCTGGAGCAGATGCATCAGCTTGGTGTACTACAGTGGACCTAATCTTCGCGGATAATGCTCTCGAAGGCAGTGCGCTTGTGATTGCGTTAAGCAAAGCATTAGAAGGTAGTGCATCGCAATGGCTGTCCCAAATATGCTTCGCTGGCATCACATGGCCGCAGTTTAAGGAACTCTTCATCCAACGTTTCGTGGGCATTGAGACAACTTCTGCCATACTGATGAACATTTTGAACGGACGTCCCAAAACTGGAGAGAGTTTTGCTGAGTACGGCAGTCGCATAGTCACCCTATTGCTCTCTAAGTGGAAGGCAAAGAATTTGGAGGAGATTGCTGTATCAGTAGCGTTAGCCCACATGGCTCAAATGGATAATAATTTGTTGCGTTGGCTGTTTACAACGAATGTGACGACTCGTAATGAGCTGCAGCAGCAGCTACAGGAATACGCTTTCAAGAAGCGTAACAACGAGGAGGACGGATATTCGACTGGTCCGGATAAGAAGAAAACAAGAATGCAGTCGCAGGTGAAGTGCCATTTTTGTGGAAAGGCTGGCCACAAATATGCAGAATGCCGCTCTCGAATGGGAAAAGCATCAGCCCCAACAGAAAGGAGTTATAGCGTGAGCAGCACGTCAGGAGTGAAGGATCGATCAAAAATTAAATGTTTTAAGTGCGATGAAATCGGACATGTGGCTTCTGTATGCCCCAAAAATCGTACTGGTGGAAACAGCAAGAGCTACGAGAAGCGAGTTGACGTTTGTACAGTAGCTCCACCAAGTGGAACAATTACCTTATCCGGTGAGTCTATTCCATATTGTTTCGATTCTGGAGCCGAATGCTCACTGGTCAAGGAGAGTGTTGCGGAAAAATTCACCGGAAAACGATTTCACAATATTGTAACTTTAAATGGCATAAGTAACGATTCAATTTGTAGCACTTTGCAAGTTCTGAGTAATATTAATATTGAACAATATTGTTTAGAAGTTTTATTACATGTGGTTATGGACAAATATTTGAAGCACGAAGTGTTGATTGGCCGTGAGGTTTTAAACCAGGGCTTTGGTGTATCAATTGATGCAGACAAATTTTGCTTTTATAAGACAAAAAGAGTAAATGTTCTGAGTCTAGTGAAGTATGAAGAAATCATAAATTCTGATACCAATTTAAATGATTCTGATAGGACGATATTGAACAATATGTTGAGATGTCACTCTGAAAGGTTTATCGACGGAATTTCAATGACTCGTGTGACGACAGGCTAATTAGAAATTAGGCTAATAGATCCACAAAAGACTGTACAACGCCGACCTTATAGGCTTAGCGAAGATGAGAGGGAGCACGTTCGGTGCAAAATTGATGAATTGCTTACATCAAAAATTATTCGTCCCAGCTGTTCACCATTCGCTAGCCCCATGATGCTGGTTAAGAAGAAAAATGGCACAGATCGTCTTTGTGTAGATTACCGCGTTTTAAATGACAATACAATTGCCGATAAATATCCTTTGCCTCTTATTTCGGATCAAATAGCTCGTCTTCGTGGTGCAAGGTACTTTTCGTGTATAGATATGGCAAGTGGATTTTACCAAATCCCCGTACACCCAGATTCCATTGAGCGAACGGCTTTCGTTACACCTGATAGACAGTACGAATTCTTAACCATGCCCTTTGGTCTGAAGAACGCACCTTCTGTGTTTCAGCGTGCAATAATAAAAGCCCTGGGTCCGTTGGCACACACATTCGCAATTATTTACATTGACGATGTTATGGTAGTAGCTAAAACAAAAGATGAAGCGTTAGAACGACTAGAGATAGTGTTGGACACCTAAAGTAAAGCCGGATTTTCATTTAATATAACGAAATGTTCGTTTCTTAAAACTAAAATCGAGTACCTTGGGTTTGAAATAACGAATGGAGAAATTCGGCCAAATGCACGAAAGATCCAGGCATTAATAGGGTTGCCACCTCCGGAAACTGTAACTCAATTACGACAGTTCATTGGTTTAGCTTCTTACTTTCGCCAATTCATTCCAAAATTTTCCGAAATATTAAAACCATTGTACATGCTTACTTCAAAGAATAATGCTAATTTTGTCTGGTTGTCAGAGCATGAACAAATACTTTTGAAAATAATAGGTGTATTGACACAGGCCCCAGTATTAACTATATTTGATCCACAATATCTAATAGAATTGCACACAGATGCCAGCTCCATTGGTTACGGGGCAATATTGTTACATAAAATCGAAAATAAATCCTATGTAGTGGAATATTATAGCAAATGTACTTCTCCAGCTGAAGCAAAATACCACTCGTACGAACTCGAGACTTTAGCAGTTGTCAATGCTATGAAGCATTTTAGGCATTATTTACAAGGTCGTAAATTTGTCGTTTACACAGATTGTAACTCTTTAAAGGCCAGTCGCACCAAAATGGAATTAACACCGAGAGTGCATAGATGGTGAGGGTTTCTACAGTCATTTGATTTCGATCTCGAATATAGAAAAGGGGAAAAGGGGAAAAGGCATGTCGATTTCCTTTCCCGAAATCCACTGTCAGAAGGAAATAAGTGTGCGGATAAAATAATTGAGAAGCGTATTAATCTTACTGAAGTGACCGACAATTGGTTGGTGTCCGAACAGCAGCGCGATCCTGAAATAAAAATATATCATCCAAGTTACGCAATAACGAGTTACCGGAAAATTTAAATAAAACATTTGAATTAAGAAAGGGCATATTGCATAGAAAAATACAGAGAAATGGTAAAACAAGGTGCTTGCCGGTAATTCCAAGGGCATTTAGGTGGGCAGTGATCAACCACGTACATGAATCTGTTATGCATTTGGGATGGGAAAAAACATTGGATAAGGTATATGGATATTACTGGTTCGAGAATTCCAATTCCTAAGATAGAGATACCATGGCACACAGTACACATCGACATAACGGGTAAAATGAGTGGCAAAAACGACTTGAAGGAATACGTCATTGTTTTAATAGATGCCTTCACCAAGTTTGTTTATTTTTACCACACCCTGAATATAGACACTGAAAGTTGTATTAAAGCTGTGAAATCGGTTGTGGCGCTATTTGGGTTGCCAACTAGAATAATAGCGGACCAAGGTCGTTGTTTTGCTAGCTCAGGCTTTCGCAATTTCTATTCCGCTCAAAAGGTTCAACTGCATTTGATCGCTACCGGAGCTAGTAGGGCAAATGGACAGGTTGAACGCGTGATGAGCACTCTTAAGACAATGCTGACGGCAGTTGAAACGAGTCAGAGATCATGGCAGGATGCATTGGCTGAAGTACAACTGGCCATGAATTGTACTGCAAATCGAGTCACCAAGTTTAGCGCTTTAGAGCTATTAATAGGAAAAGAAGCTAGGCCTTTTGGTTTATTGTCAATAAACGAAGAAGACAATGATGTAGATAGAGAACAGATTAGAATTCAAGCCAAGGAAAACATGGAAAATAATGCAAGATATGACAAACAAAGATTTGACAAAAATAAGGCAAAGATTATGAAGCATAACGTAGGTGATCATGTTTTACAGAAAAACGAAGAACGGCATCAGACAAAGCTTGACCCTAAATTTAAAGGTCCATTTGAGGTGATCAAAGTCTTAGACGGCGATCGATATGAACTAAAATCATTGGTTAATAAGCGAAAGTATAAATATTCACATGAGTGGCTAAGGGCGCTACCAAGCAGACAAATAATTAACGAATTAAACGAAGAATTCGATGGCCTAAGTGATGGCGATTCCCAGGAGAGGAACGAACCAATCGACGGCGTTAGTAAGCGTGCGTTTGTGTCCCAAGAGGGGAATTGAGGACCGCACCATAACAGCTGTCTCACAGGGATGAGAAGTGTTATGGCGGGGGTCAAGGTGATTGGGTGTAAGTGTGTACACCAAATTAAATTGAGAAACTGAGAGACAAATCTAAGTTATGTAAAATCTGAATTATTGGAAAATTCTGATTAGAATTAAATGATATGAATAAGATCATGAAGTTGAAAAAGTATTATGTTTGTAAACAAAAGGAAATTGTGTTTCCTAGATAAGAAAAATTGTCAGTTAATGTTTGTGTAAGCGGCTCTGTAAGCTTGTAAATTGTAAGAGAAAATAATGTTATTAAAAACAAGAGATAACATAATTAAAAGAGTCTGGTATGTGACTTGGACATGGGTGGTGGATGTAGCACACGAGGACGTGTGATATGTCAGGAAGGCCGTGTCGCAGTGTGATAGGTCAGGAAGGCCGTGTCGCAGTGTGATTCCTAGTAATTGTACGCGGGCACATTCCTCAGTAGCATTCTGGGAATTCGGGGATTCTGGGAATTCCCTGCTTTTGCTTTACTAGCTGATATTGAACGAAAGCACGGCAGCAGAGGCAGAGACGCTCTGCTGCTGAGTGAGGTTCGATGGTAAGATACCAAGAGTCTTGAGTAAGACAGAGATGGCTACATACACTCGACATGAGTGAGTTTACGACATGAGTGAGTTTACGACATGAGTGCGTAGGCTGACACAGTCAGTTGAGCTTGGGTATTCGAACCGATCGGAACTCCCTGTGCAGCCGCGTCAATCATCAGAAGTATCAACATGGATGACATACCCCTGCCGCCGACAGATACTTTATAGAAGACGTAGAAAATTTTCAACAAACACAAATACCATATTCAGGATTTTGGGCAGTACACAATATGAAACCTTGGCTCAACGGTAGAAAAAATATTGTAAACAACACACAAGACGAAAACAGTTCAGATAGTGATACTGAAGAAATAAATTTAGAAAACAATAATGTAAATAATGTATGAAATGAAAATGACAAAACTAAAAATGAAACCAAGCAAAACAATACCGAAAATAAATTAAGAAAAGAAAATTGTCTAAGTAAATATGGCCAAAGTAATATTGTAACTAGAAGTATGTCAACGAGTATCAGGAGATACTCAACGTCAGAACGGCTGAATTGTAGTAATAATTAGTATGTAAGATTCTACTGTGATATAGCAATAAGTGTCCCACTGTAAATATAACTGTAATCACATCGAAGGCTTCGCTCAGAGAGCGAAACATTCGATGCTCTTACTCTCGCTCTGACACGAGCATAAGAAAAACGAGAACGATGGTGAAATAAAATGATCTGCGACGGCATTCTGAAAGTGACGCGCACAAGAACGGTTGCATTTTATTTGCGTCAGGCCATTCCTCTCATTTCGTGCTCATCAGCCAATAAGCCCCTCCGTTGCTTTCGCAAAGGTTATTATGCATTACTGAATCAGCTTATTTATGCAACCGATTGGTCTTTCTTATATGACTCGGTTGACATGAATACTGCTATCAATTTTTTTATAACACCCTAAACTCCCTCTTAGATATGTGTATGCCCAAGTCAATTCCTTCGACTACTTCTTGAAAGCCACCTTGGTTTTCTCCCAGATTGTCAAATCTTAAAAATATAAAATCTAAATGTTTTAAAAAGTTTAATAAGTCTGGTTCGTGTAAAGACTTGGCTAAATATTCCATAGCCAAGTCGAACTTCTTTCTTCTGAATTCTCAATGCTATGAGAATCATCTAACGTAAATTTTCAAGTTTGCCATCTTCTTTTTCTCTCGGGATGGATAAAGCTATGACTCTGATTCTGCTAACCTCTTTGCTAATTTTTTTCAATCAACTTACTCTTCAGTCTGTCCTAATAATAATTCTTACCCTTATACTATTACTTCCTCTAATTCTATACCTCCTCCTATTATTTCCCATTCCTCTCTCCTTTTGGCTTTCAATTCCTTAAAATTTTCTTTCTCTCCTGGGCCTGACAATATTCCTAGTTGTCTACTCAAGGAGTGTAGTTCTTCCCTTGTTTATCCATTGCTAAAGCTTTTTAATCTATCCCTTGAATCTTCTGTCTTTCCATCTCTTTGGAAAGAATCTTATAACATTCCTCTCCACAAGAAAGGTGGAAAGTCTGATATACAAAATTACAGGGGCATTGCAAAACTGTCCTCTACTCCTAAATTATTTGAAAAAATAATCACTTCGAATTTGCAGCATTTCTGCAAATCAGTTGTTTCCCCTGTTCAACATGGATTCGTAAAGAATCGGTCAACTACGACCAATCTGCTTGAGTTAAATTCCTTGGTAAATGATGCTTTCCTTTCGAAAATGCAAACTGATGTCATTTACACTGACTTCAGTAAGGCGTTTGACTCTGTGCACTATGACATTTTACTTCTTAAACTTGACCAAATAGAATTCCCTCCGTCTCTTTTGCTTTGGATTAGTTCTTATTTAAGAGGTAGGACCCAAAGAGTAATGCTGAGGCTGACTACCTCTAAACAGGTTCACGTTACTTTTGGTGTTCCTCAAGGTAGTTATCTTGGACCTTTACTCTTTACTCTTTTTATAAATGATCTCCCCTCTGTTATATCCCATGCCCGTGTACTCATGTATGCGGACGGCGTGAAACTTATTCTATCATACACTAATCCCCTACATTATTCTCGTCTTCAAGACGAGTTTTAACGCTATGCAACTTTGGTGTTCGGCCAATCAATTGCATCTCAATTGTTCAAAGTGTATGTTTATGACATTTAATCGTACTACACCTTATCTTGTCAGTTATACAATCGACAATACTCCATTGCAACGTATACTTACAGTTAAGGATCTAGGTGTTCTTTTTGATTCTAAACTCTGTTTCAATCTTCACATAGATACCATCGTTAATGAGGCAAAAGGTGTACTTGGATTCATTAAACGATGGTCTAAAGAGTTTAACGATCCTTTTTTAACGAAACTTCTGTACATCTCTTTTGTTCGCCCTATCCTTGAATACTGCTCTTGCATCTGGTCTCCGCAGTATAACAATAGCCAGGATCGTATTGAATCTGTTCAGAAGCAATTTCTGCTTTTTGCCTTACGAGGTTTAAATAGGGACCCTTATCTTCGGTTGCCATCCTATTCCAGCAGGCTGCTTCTTCTTAATCTTCCGTCGTTAACCAACCGTAGGACAATTCTCGGTGTTGTCTTTCTACATAAGTTGGTTATTGGCGATATCGATTCTCCTTTTCTGTTAGGGCGTCTTCAATTCTCTGTTCCGGCTAGACCAACCAGAAATTACCGCCCCTTATTCCTATCGACGTGCACAACAGACTACGCTATGCACAATTCTTTTCGCGTGCTATGTAAAAATTACAATAGTTTGCATCACGTTTTCTCTACCGAACTTTCTCTACCCCTAATAAAATCGTTGCGTTCAGGATACCTTCGGGAAGTCACTGACCATTCCCAGCTATGAGCAGGTGCATTGCTTGCCGGACAGGCTGTAAATTTTCCCCCACCGGGTCGGTGATTTCCCATTACTTTCCAATACTATCTCTTTATCCAATCTACTTAACACTCTGTATATCTAGCATACAGTTCTTTACTTTATTAACAATCTTCTTAATTTCTTTTTTCCTATTTATGGTATATTCTTAAATAATATAGCAAATTAACATTATTTTTAATTTTACGTAAGAACACTTTTTCCTACTTACACACTTCTTCTTAGATGTAGGCTCTAATAGCGTCACTGACAAAATTAGCTGTGAAAAGGGGCACAACTGGCCGGACTGGCAAATAAAACACCTCCATCGGTCGGTGATGCTATTAGAAATTTGTGTTCTCTAACTAGACTTTAAACATTTAATTTTTATAGTTGTATATATAATATATTGACTAAAAAGGAAGACACTCGTTTTGTCGAACACTAATAAATAATAAATAAATAAATAAATAAGAAAACAGGCAGACAGACACGCAGACCCAGAGACTAGCAGACACAGAGACACACAGGAAGAGAGAGAAAGATGCACAGACAGACAGGCAGACAAATACGCAGGAGCACCTACCGTCTCACAGGCAGACATGCCGGCAGAGACACACAGGTAGACTTACAGACAGACAGATATGTAGATAGATAGACAGGCAGACGAGAGAGAGAGAGAGAGAGAGAGAGAGAGAGACCTATAGGCTCGCAGAAAGATAAGAAAAACCGCATATTCGAAGATAGACAGGTAATAGGCAGACCGACAGACAGACAAAGAGACAGACAGGAATAACTACAGCCTAAGTAGACGCACCGGCAGAGACAGACAGGTAGACTGACAGACAGACAGATATGTAGGCAGAGAAACAGGCAGACGGACAGACAGGTGATTAGATAGTCAGACCGACAGACAGATGCACAGACAGTCAGGCGTACAGAAAGACAGGAATACCTACAGAATCGCAGACACACCGGCAGAGACAGATAGGCTGACTTACAGACAGGCAGACAGACAGGCAGACATACACACAGATAGGCAAACTGACAAACAAGAGACAGGCAAACCGACGAGAGAGAGAGCGAGAGAGAGAGGCAGACCAATAGACTCGCAGACAGTCAGATGCACGGACAGAGAAAGGGAGAGGCAGAGAAGCAGACAGACAGGCAGACCGACCGGCAGACTGACAGGCAGATAGGAAGATGGGCAGACGGTCACATAGACCCACATACTCGCAGACATACAGATACACAGGAAGAGAGAGAGATACACAGACAGGCAAGCAGACAGATTAGCCGGAATACCTAACGCCTCGCAGACAGATACACCGGCACAGAAAGACAGGCTGATATACAGACAGACCAACATGCAGACAGAGAGACTGGCAGACGGGCAGACAGGCACACAGATAGACAGACAGATGGGCAGTCCAATAGACTCGCAGACAGTCAGCCGCAAGGGCAGAGAGAGACACAGACAGGCAGACAGACAGGCAGACCGACCGGCAGACAGATAGGAAAACAGGCAGACGGTCACAGAGACCTACCGACTCGCATACATAGAGACACACAGGAAGAGAGAGAGAGAGAGATACACAGAAAGGTAGGCACACAGATAGGCTGGCATACCTACAGCCTCGCAGACAAAGTCACCGGCACAGACAGACAGGTAGATTAACAGACAGACTGATATGCAGACAGAGAGACAGGCAGACGGGCAGACAGACAGACAGGCACACAGATAGACAGACAGAAAGGCAGACCAATAGACTCGCAGACAGGCAGACCCACGGCACAGAGAGAGAGAGAGAGAGAGAGAGAGAGAGAGAGACAGACAAGCAGACAGACAGGCAGACAGACAGGCAGACCGACAGGCAGACATATAGGAAGCCAGGCAGACGGTAACACAGACCCACAGACTCGCAGACATACAGACTCACTGGAAGAGAGTGAGATGCACAGACCGTCAGGCAGAAAGATAGACAGAAATACCTACAACATGGCAGACAGACGCACCGGCAGAGATAGAAAGGCTAATATACAGACAAACAGACATGCAGACCCAGAGACAGGAAGACAGACAGACAGGTACATAGATAGACAGACAGAGAGGCAGAACAATAGACTCGCAGACAGTCTGAAGCCCGGGCAGAGAGAGAGAGAGAGAGAGAGAGAACAGACAGACAGGCAGACTGACCGGCGGATAGATAAGAAAACAGGCAGATAGATACGCAGACCCAGACACTAGCAGACACAGAGACACACAGGAAGACAGAGAGAAAGATGCAAGGACAGACAGGCAGACTGATTGGCAGGAAGTCCTACAGCCTCGCAGACAGACTCACCGGTAGAGACCCACAGGTAGACTAACAGACAGACAGATATGCAGACAGAGAGACAGCCAGACGGGCAGACAGGCACAAATATAGACAGACGGCAAGGCAGGTCAGTAGACTTGCAGACAGTCAGACGCACGGGCAGAAAGAGAGAGGGGTGAGGCAGACAAACAGACAAAACGGCAGACCGATCAGCAGATAAATGGGAAAAAAGGCAGACAGACACGCAGACCCATAGACTCGCAGCCACAGAGACACACAGGAAGAGAGAGAGATACACAGACGGACAGATATGCACACAGAGAGAGAGAAAGACGGGCAGACAAAAGGGCAGGTACACAGATAGGCAGACAGAAAGGCAGATCAGTAGACTCGCAAACAGGAAGACGCGCGGGCAGGGAGACAGACGGACAGGCAGACAGACAGGCAGACCGACCAGCAGACAGATAGAAAAGCAGGCAGACGGTAACACAGGCCCACAGACTCGCAGTCATACACACATAAAGGAAGAGAGAGAGAAACACAGACAGGCAAGCAGACAGATTGGCAGGAATACCTAACGCCTCGCAGGCAGACACACCGGCACAGACAGACTGGCTGATATACTGACAGACCAACATGCAGACAGAGAGACTGGCAGATGGGCAGACAGACAGACAGGCACATAGGTAGACAGACAGAAGGGCAGTCCAATGGACTCGCAGACAGACAGCCGCACGGGCAGGGAGAGACACAGACAGGCAGACAGACAGGCAGACCGAACGGCAGACAGATAGGAAAACAGGCAAACGGTCACACAGACCTACAGACTCGCATACATAGAGACACACAGGAAGAGAGAGAGAGATACACAGAAAGGTAGGCAGACAGATAGGCAGGCATACCTACAGCCTCGCGGACAAACTCAACGGCAGAGACAGACAGGTAAATTAACAGACAGACTGATATGCAGACAGAGAGACAGGCAGACGGGCTGACAGACAGACAGGCACACAGATAGACAGACAGAAAGGCAGACCAATAGACTCGCAGTCAGGCAGACGCACGGCAGAGAGAGCCAGACAATCAGACAGGCAGGCTGACCGACAGGCAGACATACTGACATATAGGAAGATAGGCAGACGGTCACCCAGACCCACAGTCTTGCACAAATACAGACTCACTTGAAGAGATTGAGATGCACAGACAGTCAGGCAGACAGATAGACAGGAATACCTACCGTCTCACAGGCAGACACACCGGCAGAGACAGACAGGTAGACTTACAGACAGACAGATATGTAGGCAGAGAGACAGGCAGACGGGCAGACGGACAGACAGGTTATTAGATAGACAGACCAGCAGACAGACTGACAGATAGGCAGACGGTCACACAGACCCACAGACTTTCAGTTATACAGGCACATATAAATAAAGAGATGCAGAGACAGTCAGAAAGACAGGAATAACTACAGCATTGCAGTCACACCGGCAGAGACAGATAGGCTGACTTGCGGACAACCAGGCAGACAGGCAGACATACACACAGATAGGAAACAAGAGACAGGCAAACCGACAAGAGAGAGAGAGAGAGAGAGAGAGAGAGAGAAAGGGTGAGAAAGGGAGAGAAAAGGAGAGAGTCCTATAGATTCACAGATAGATATGAAGAACAACATATTGTCAGACATATATATAATATATATAATAGGCAGTCCGACAGAAAAACAAAGAGACAGACAGAAATACCTACAGCCTAGGCAGGCCCCGGCAGGGACAGACAGGCTGATATACAGATAAACAGACATACAGGCAGACGGGCAGACAGACATACAGGCACACAGATGGACAGACAGAAAGGCAGACCAATAGACTCGCAGAGGGAGAGGCAGACAAGCAGACAGACAGGAAGACCGACCGGAAGACAGACAGCCAGATAGGAAGATTGGCAGACGGTCATATAGGCCCACAGAATCACAGACACCCAGGTAGAGAGAGAGAGAGATATACAGACAGTCAGGAAACAGATACCCGGAAATACCTACAGCCTCGAAGACAAACACCGGCAGAGATAGACAGACAGACAGATAGGAAAACAGGCAGACAGGCACGCAGACCCACAAGCTCACAGACATACAGACGCACAAGAAGAAAGAGAGAGACACAGAAAAACAGGCAGAAAGATAGGCAGGAATACCTACAGCCTCGCAGACAGACACACCGGCAGAGGCAGACAGGCAGACTTATAGACAGGCATGCAGACAGGCAGACAGACAGATAGGCACACAGATAGAAAGACAGACAGTTAGATCGACCGGCAGGCAGACAGACAGATAGGAATACAGCCACTTAGACACGCAGTCCCACAGACTCACAGACACACAGGATGAGAAAGAGAGAGATACACAGACAGTCAGGCTGACAGATAAACAGGAATAGCTACAGCCTCGCAGACAGAAAGACCGGCAGAGACAGACAGGCAGATATACAGACAGGCAGACATGCTGACAGAGAGATAGGCAGACAGAGACAGGCAGACGGGCTTACAGACAGATAGACAGACAGAAAGGCAGACCAATAGACTCGCAGACAGTCAGACGCACGGGCAGAAAGTGAGAGAGAGACAGATAAGCAGACAGACACATATAGGAAAACAGACAGACAGACACGCAGACCCACAGACTCGCAGACATAGAGACACACAGGAACAGATAAAGAGATACACAGACAGTCAGGCAGACAGATAGACAGGAATACCTACAGCTTCGCAGGCAAACACACCGGCAGAGACAGACAGGCAGATATACAGAAAGACAGACATGCTGACAGAGAGACAGACAGACTGGCACACAGACAGACAGACAGAAAGGCAGACCTATAGACTCGCAGATAGATAGTCACATAGGCAGAGAGATAGATATAAGCAAAAAGAAGACAGACAGGCAGACACGTATACATACAGACAGGAAGAATGTCAGGCAGACATACAGAAACACAGGCATACAGATATTCTGACTGAAAAAGAGACTGACAGACAGGCATACAGACAGGAATTCAGACAGGTGGACTTACAGAGAGAGAAGAAGAGAGAGAGAGAGAAAGGCATACAGAGGGTAGGTTGACTCACAAACTTGACAACATACAGACATACATGCAGAAAGAGAGAGAGAGACATACACGCAGACCCACAGACCCGCAGACTGACGGAAAATTAAGAAAACAGACAGATAGAAATGCAGAGAGAGAGAGAAAGACAGAAAGGCAGAAAAACCAGCAGACAGACCAGCAGACAATCAGACAGACAGAAAGAAAGTTTAGCAGACAGACACGCAGACCCCAGACTCGCAGACATACCGGAACACAGAAAGAGAAACAGAGAGATACACACACAGTCAGGCAGACAGATAGACAGGAACACCTAGAGCTTCGCAGACAGACACACCGACAGAGACATAGAGGCAGATATACAGAAAGACAGACAGGCAGAACGAGAGACAGGCAGACGGGCACACAGATAGACAGACAGAAAGGCAGACCTACAGACTCGCAAATCGGCAGTCACACAGGCAGCTAGAGAGAGACAGACAGGCAGACAGACAGGTAGATAGACAGGCAGACTGACCGGCAGACAGACAGTTAGATACGAAAACAGGTAGACAGACACGCAGACCCACAGACTCGCAGACATAGACACACAGGAAGAGAGAAAGAGATAGATGCACAGGAATACCTACAGCCTCGCAGACAGACACAACGGCAGAGACAGATAAACAGGCAGACAAGCATGCAGACAGCGAGACAGGCTGACGGGCAGGCAGACAGACAGGCACACAGATAGACACACAGAAAGGCAGACCAATAGACTGCCAGACAGTCAGACGTACAGGCAGAGAGAAAGAGAGAGTCAGACAAGCAGACAGACAGGTAGATAGACAGGCAGACCGACCTGCAGACAGACAGACAGACAGACAGATAAGAAAACAGGCAAACAGACACGTAGACCCACAGACTCGCAGACATACAGACACACAGAAAGAGAAAGAGAGATAATCTGACCGTCAGGCAGACAGAAAGACAGGAATACCTACAGCCTCGCAGACAGACACAACGGCAAAGACAGACAGGCAGATATACAGTACCTGCCTGTCTGACTTTGTACCTGTCAAACAGACATGCAGACCCAGAGACAGGAAGACAGACAGACAGGTACATAGATAGACAGACAGAGAGGCAGAAGAATAGACTCGCAGACAGTCTGAAGCCCGGGCAGAGAGAGAGAGAGAGAGAGACAGACAGACAGGCAGACTGACCGGCGGATAGATAAGAAAACAGGCAGACAGATACGCAGACCCAGACACTAGCAGACACAGAGACACACATGAAGAGAGAGAAAGATACAAGGACAGACAGGCAGACTGATTGGCAGGAAGTCCTACAGCCTCGCAGACAGACTCACCGGCAGATACCCACAGGTAGACAAACAGACAGACAGATATGCAGACAGAGAGACAGCCAGACGGGCAGACAGGCTCAAAGATAGACAGATGGCAAGGCAGGTCAGTAGACTTGCAGACAGTCAGACGCACGGGCAGAAAGAGAAAGGGAGTGAGGCAGACAAGCAGACAAAACGGCAGATCGATCAGCAGATAAATGGGAAAAAAGGCAGACAGACACGCAGACCCATAGACTCGCAGCCACAGAGACACACAGGAAGAGAGAGAGATACACAGACGGACAGATATGCAGACAGAGAGAGAGAAAGACGGGCAGACAAAACGGCAGGTACACAGATAGACAGACAGAAAAGCAGATCAGTAGACTCGCAAACAGGAAGACGCGCGGGCAGGGAGACAGACGGACAGGCAGACAGACAGGCAGACCGACCAGCAGACAGATAGGAAAGCAGGCAGACGGTAACACAGGCCCACAGACTCGCAGTCATACACACATACAGGAAGAGAGAGAGAAACACAGACAGGCAAGCAGACAGATTGGCAGGAATACCTAACGCCTCGCAGGCAGACACACCGGCACAGACAGACAGGCTGATATACAGACAGACCAACATGCAGACAGAGAGACTGGCAGATGGGCAGACAGACAGACAGGCACATAGATAGACAGACAGAAGGGCAGTCCAATGGACTCGCAGACAGACAGCCGCACGGGCAGGGAGAGACACAGACAGGCAGACAGACAGACAGACCGAACGGCAGACAGATAGGAAAACAGGCAAACGGTCACACAGACCTACAGACTCGCATACATAGAGACACACAGGAAGAGAGAGAGAGATACACAGAAAGGTAGGCAGACAGATAGGCAGGCATACCTACAGCCTCGCAGACAAACTCAACGGCAGAGACAGACAGGTAGATTAACAGACAGACTGATATGCAGACAGAGAGACAGGCAGACGGGCTGACAGACAGACAGGCACACAGATAGACAGACAGAAAGGCAGACCAATAGACTCGCAGACAGGCAGACGCACGGCAGAGAGAGCCAGACAAGCAGACAGGCAGGCTGACCGACAGGCAGACATACTGACATATAGGAAGATAGGCAGACGGTCACCCAGACCCACAGTCTCGCACAAATACAGACTCACTTGAAGAGATTGAGATGCACAGACAGTCAGGCAGACAGATAGACAGGAATACCTACCGTCTCACAGGCAGACACACCGGCAGAGACAGACAGGTAGACTTACAGACAGACAGATATGTAGGCAGAGAGACAGGCAGACGGGCTGTCCGTTATTAGATAGATAGACAGACCAGCAGACAGACTGACAGATAGGCAGACGGTCACACAGACCCACAGACTTTCAGTTATACAGGCACATATAAATAAAGAGATGCAGAGACAGTCAGAAAGACAGGAATAACTACAGCATTGCAGACACACCGGCAGAGACAGATAGGCTGACTTGCGGACAGCCAGGCAGACAGGCAGACATACACACAGATAGGCAAACTGGCAAACAAGAGACAGGCAAACCGACAAGAGAGAGAGAGAGAGAGAGAGAGAGAGAGAGAGAGAAAGGGTGAGAAAGGGAGAGAAAAGGAGAGAGTCCTATAGATTCACAGATAGATATGAAGAACAACATATTGTCAGACATATATATAATATATATAATAGGCAGTCCGACAGAAAAACAAAGAGACAGACAGAAATACCTACAGCCTAGGCAGGCCCCGGCAGGGACAGACAGGCTGATATACAGATAAACAGACATACAGGCAGACGGGCAGACAGACATACAGGCACACAGATGGACAGACAGAAAGGCAGACCAATAGACTCGCAGACAGTAAGATGCACGGGCAGAGAGAGGGAGAGGCAGACAAGCAGACAGACAGGAAGACCGACCGGAAGACAGACAGCCAGATAGGAAGATTGGCAGACGGTCATATAGGCCCACAGAATCACAGACACCCAGGTAGAGAGAGAGAGATATACAGACAGTCAGGAAACAGATACCCGGAAATACCTACAGCCTCGAAGACAAACACCGGCAGAGATAGACAGACAGACAGATAGGAAAACAGGCAGACAGGCACGCAGACCCACAAACTCACAGACATACAGACGCACAAGAAGAAAGAGAGAGACACAGAAAAACAGGCAGAAAGATAGGCAGGAATACCTACAGCCTCGCAGACAGACACACCGGCAGAGGCAGACAGGCAGACTTATAGACAGGCAGGCAGACAGGCAGGAATACAGACAGACAGGCATACAGATGTCAGACTGAAAAAAAGACAGTCAGACCAACAGACATAGAGACAGAGATCAAGAAAGACAGAAAAAGAGAGTGACAGAGAGAGAGAGAGAGAGAGAGAGAGAGAAAGAGAAACAAAGAGAGGGAAAAACACAGAGAGAGAGAAGGAGAATGAGACCTATTGACTCGCAGACAGATAAGAAGAATCACATTTTCGCAGACAGACAGATAAAAGGCAGTCCGACAGGCAGACAGGAATACCTACAGCCTTGGCAGACGGACACTCAGACCCAGGAACAGAGAGAGATAGACAGACAGATTGGCAGGAATACCTACAGCCTCGCAGACAGACACACCGGCAGAGGCAGACAGGCAGACAGACAGACATGCAGACAGACAGACAGGCAGACAGACAGATAGGCACACAGATAGAAAGACAGACAGTTAGATCGACCGGCAGGCAGACAGACAGATAGGAATACAGCCACTTAGACACGCAGTCCCACAGACTCACAGACACACAGGATGAGAAAGAGAGAGATACACAGACAGTCAGGCTGACAGATAAACAGGAATAGCTACAGCCTCGCAGACAGAAAGACCGGCAGAGACAGACAGGCAGATATACAGACAGGCAGACATGCTGACAGAGAGATAGGCAGACAGAGACAGGCAGACGGGCTGACAGACAGATAGACAGACAGAAAGGCAGACCAATAGACTCGCAGACAGTCAGACGCACGGGCAGAAAGTGAGAGAGAGACAGATAAGCAGACAGACACATATAGGAAAACAGACAGACAGACACGCAGACCCACAGACTCGCAGACATAGAGACACACAGGAACAGAGAAAGAGACACACAGACAGTCAGGCAGACAGATAGACAGGAATACCTACAGCTTCGCAGACAAACACACCGGCAGAGACAGACAGGCAGATATACAGAAAGACAGACATGCTGACAGAGAGACAGACAGACTGGCACACAGAGAGACAGACAGAAAGGCAGACCTATAGACTCGCAGATAGATAGTCACATAGACAGAGAGATAGATATAAGCAAAAAGAAGACAGACAGGCAGACACGTATACATACAGACAGGAAGAATGTCAGGCAGACATACAGAAACACAGGCATACAGATATTCTGACTGAAAAAGAGACTGACAGACAGGCATACAGACAGAAATTCAGACAGAAGAGAGAGAGAGAGAAAGGCATACAGAGGGTAGGTTGACTCACAAACTTGACAACATACAGACATACATGCAGAAAGAGAGAGAGACATACACGCAGACCCACAGACCCGCAGACTGACGGAAAATTAAGAAAACAGACAGATAGAAATGCAGAGAGAGAGAGAGAAAGACAGAAAGGCAGAAAAACAAGCAGACAGACCAGCAGACAGGAAGAGAAACAGAGAGATACACACACAGTCAGGCAGACAGATAGACAGGAACATCTAGAGCTTCGCAGACAGACACACCGACAGAGACATAGAGGCAGATATACAGAAAGACAGACAGGCAGAACGAGAGACAGGCAGACGGGCACCCAGATAGACAGACAGAAAGGCAGACCTACAGACTCGCAAATCGGCAGTCACACAGGCAGCTAGAGAGAGACAGACAGGCAGATAGACAGGCAGACTGACCGGCAGACAGACAGTTAGATACGAAAACAGGTAGACAGACACGCAGACCCACAGACTCGCAGACATAGACACACAGGAAGAGAGAAAGAGATAGATACACAGGAATACCTACAGCCTCGCAGACAGACACAACGGCAGAGACAGATAAACAGGCAGACAAGCATGCAGACAGCGAGACAGGCTGACGGTCAGGCAGACAGACAGGCACACAGATAGACACACAGAAAGGCAGACCAATAGACTGCCAGACAGTCAGACGTACAGGCAGAGAGAAAGAGAGAGTCAGACAAGCAGACAGACAGGTAGATAGACAGGCAGACCGACCGGCAGACAGACAGATAAGAAAACAGGCAAACAGACACGCAGACCCACAGACTCGCAGACATACAGACACACAGGAAGAGAAAGAGAGAGATAATCCGACCGTCAGGCAGACAGAAAGACAGGAATACCTACAGCCTCGCAGACAGACACAACGGCAAAGACAGACAGGCAGATATACAGTACCTGCCTGTCTGACTTTGTACCTGTCAAACAGACATGCAGACCCAGAGACAGGAAGACAGACAGACAGGTACATAGATAGACAGACAGAGAGGCAGAACAATAGACTCGCAGACAGTCTGAATCCCGGGCAGAGAGATAGAGAGAGAGACAGACAGACAGGCAGACTGACCGGCGGATAGATAAGAAAACAGGCAGACAGATACGCAGACCCAGACACTAGCAGACACAGAGACACACAGGAAGAGAGAGAAAGATACAAGGACAGACAGGCAGACTGATTGGCAGGAAGTCCTACAGCCTCGCAGACAGACAGAGACCCACAGGTAGACTAACAGACAGACAGATATGCAGACAGAGAGACAGCCAGACGGGCAGACAGGCACAAAGATAGACAGACGGCAAGGTAGACGGCAGAAGACTTGCAGACAGTCAGACGCACGGGCAGAAAGAGAGAGGGAGTGAGGCAGACAAGCAGACAAAACGGCAGACCGATCAGCAGATAAATGGGAAAAAAGGCAGACAGACACGCAGACCCATAGACTCGCAGCCACAGAGACACACAGGAAGAGAGAGAGATACACAGACGGACAGATATGCAGACAGAGAGAGAGGAAGACGGGCAGACAAAAGGGCAGGTACACAGATAGACAGACAGAAAAGCAGATCAGTAGACTCGCAAACAGGTAGACGCGCGGGCAGGGAGACAGACGGACAGGCAGACAGACAGGCAGACCGACCAGCAGACAGATAGGAAAGCAGGCAGACGGTAACACAGACCCACAGACTCGCAGTCATACACACATACAGGAAGAGAGAGAGAAACACAGACAGGCAAGCAGACAGATTGGCAGGAATACCTAACGCCTCGCAGGCAGACACACCGGCACAGACAGACAGGCTGATATACTGACAGACCAACATGCAGACAGAGAGACTGGCAGATGGGCAGACAGACAGACAGGCACATAGATAGACAGACAGAAGGGCAGTCCAATGGACTCGCAGACAGACAGCCGCACGGGCAGGGAGAGACACAGACAGGCAGACAGACAGGCAGACCGAACGGCAGACAGATAGGAAAACAGGCAAACGGTCACACAGACCTACAGACTCGCATACATAGAGACACACAGGAAGAGAGAGAGAGATACACAGAAAGGTAGGCAGACAGATAGGCAGGCATACCTACAGACTCGCAGACAAACTCACCGGCAGAGACAGACAGGTAGATTAACAGACAGACTGATATGCAGACAGAGAGACAGGCAGACGGGCTGACAGACAGACAGGCACACAGATTGACAGACAGAAAGGCAGACCAATAGACTCGCAGACAGGCAGACGCACGGCAGAGAGAGCCAGACAAGCAGACAGACAGGCAGACCGACAGGCAGACATACTGACATATAGGAAGATAGGCAGACGGTCACACAGACCCACAGTCTCGCACAAATACAGACTCACTTGAAGAGATTGAGATGCACAGACAGTCAGGCAGACAGATAGACAGGAATACCTACCGTCTCACAGGCAGACACACCGGCAGAGACAGACAGGTAGACTTACAGACAGACAGATATGTAGGCAGAGAGACAGGCAGACGGGCAGACGGACAGACAGGTTATTAGATAGACAGACCAGCAGACAGACTGACAGATAGGTAGACGGTCACACAGACCCACAGACTTTCAGTTATACAGGCACATATAAATAAAGAGATGCAGAGACAGTCAGAAAGACAGGAATACCTACAGCATTGCAGACACACCGGTAGAGACAGATAGGCTGACTTGCGGACAGCCAGGCAGACAGGCAGACATACACACAGATAGGCAAACTGGCAAACAAGAGACAGGCAAACCGACAAGAGAGAGAGAGAGAGAGAGAGAGAGAGAGAGAAAGGTCGAGAAAGGGAGAGAAAAGGAGAGAGTCCTATAGATTCACAGATAGATATGAAGAACAACATATTGTCAGACATATATATAATATATATAATAGGCAGTCCGACAGACAAACAAAGAGACAGACAGAAATACCTACAGCCTAGGCAGACGCCCCGGCAGGGACAGACAGGCTGATATACAGATAAACAGACATACAGGCAGACGGGCAGACAGACATACAGGCACACAGATGGACAGACAGAAAGGCAGACCAATAGACTCGCAGACAGTAAGATGCACGGGCAGAGAGAGGGAGAGGCAGACAAGCAGACAGACAGGAAGACCGACCGGAAGACAGACAGCCAAATAGGAAGATTGGCAGACGGTCACATAGGCCCACAGAATCACAGACACCCAGGTAGAGAGAGAGATATACAGACAGTCAGGAAACAGATACCCGGAAATACCTACAGCCTCGAAGACAAACACCGGCAGAGATAGACAGACAGACAGATAGGAAAACAGGCAGACAGGCACGCAGACCCACAAACTCACAGACATACAGACGCACAAGAAGAAAGAGAGAGACACAGAAAAACAGGCAGAAAGATAGGCAAGAGTACTTACAGCCTCGCAGACAGACACACCGGCAGAGTCAGACAGGCAGACTTATAGACGGGCAGGCAGACAGGCAGGAATACAGACAGACAGGCATACAGATGTCAGACTGAAAAAAAGACAGTCAGACCAACAGACATAGAGACAGAGAACAAGAAAGACAGAAAACGAGAGTGACAGAGAGAGAGAGAGAGAAAGAGAAACAAAGAGAGGGAAAAACACAGAGAGAGAGAAGGAGAATGAGACCTATTGACTCGCAGACAGATAAGAAGAACCACATTTTCGCAGACAGACAGATAAAAGGCAGTCCGACAGGCAGACCGACAGGCAGACAGGAAGACCTACAGCCTTGGCAGACGGACACTCAGACCCAGGAACAGAGAGAGATAGACAGACAGATTGGCAGGAATACCTACAGCCTCGCAGACAGACACACCGGCAGAGACAGACAGGCAGACAGACAGACATGCAGACAGACAGACAGGCAGACAGACAGATAGGCACACAGATAGAAAGACAGACAGTTAGATCGACCGGCAGGCAGACAGACAGATAGGAATACAGCCACTTAGACACGCAGTCCCACAGACTCACAGACACACAGGATGAGAAAGAGAGAGATACACAGACAGTCAGGCTGACAGATAAACAGGAATAGCTACAGCCTCGCAGGCAGAAAGACCGGCAGAGACAGACAGGCAGATATACAGACAGGCAGACATGCTGACAGAGAGATAGGCAGACAGAGACAGGCAGACGGGCTGACAGACAGATAGACAGACAGAAAGGCAGACCAATAGACTCGCAGACAGTCAGACGCACGGGCAGAGAGAGAGAGAGACAGATAAGCAGACAGACACAGACACGCAGACCCACAGACTCGCAGACATAGAGACACACAGGAACAGAGAAAGAGATACACAGACAGTCAGGCAGACAGATAGACAGGAATACCTACAGCTTCGCAGACAAACACACCGGCAGAGACAGATAGGCTGATATACAGACCGATAGACATGCAGACAGAGAGACAGACAGACGGGCAGATAGACAGAGAGGCACACAGATAGACAGACAGAAAGGCAGACCAATAGACTTGCAGACAGGCAGACGCACGGGCAGAGAGAAAGAGAGGTAAACAAGCAGACAGACAGTCAGATCGGCCGGCAAGCAGACAGACAGATAGGAAAACAGGCAGACAGACACGCAGACCCACAGACCCACAGACAAACAGACACACAGAAAGAGAGAGAGAGGGACACAGACAGACATGCAGACAGGCAGGAATACCTACAGCCTTGCAGACAGACCCACCGGCAAAGACAGACAGGTAGACATACAGACAGACAGCTATGTAGACAAAGAGACAGACAGACGGGCTGACAGACAGACAGACACACATATAGACAGACAGAAAGGCGGACCAACAGACACGCAGACAGGCAGACGCACGGGGAGAGAATGAGAGGCAGACAAGCAGACAGAACGACCGGCAGACAGACAGACAGATAGGAAAAACGGCAGCCGGTCACACAGACCCACAGACTTGCCGACATACAGACCCACAGGAAGGGAGAGAGATACACAGACAGTCATGCAGCGTGAAGGACTGGAATACCTACAGCCTCGCAGACAGACAAACCGGCAGAGACAGACAGGCTGACATACAGACAGACAGACATGCAGACAGAGAGACAGGCGGCCGGGAAGACAGACAGAAGGGCACACAGATAGACAGACAGAAAGGCAGCCCAATAGACTCGCAGGCAGCCAGGCCCAAGGGCAGAGGGAGAGAGGGACAAACAGGCAAACAAATATGCAGACCGGCCGGCAGACAGACAGACGGACGGAAAACAGGTAGAGAGAGATACACAGATAGTAAGGCAGACAGATAGACAGACGCACCGGCAGAGACAGACAGGCTTATATACAGACAGACAGAAATGCAGACAGAGAGGCAGGCAAACGGGCAGACAGACAGAAAGGCAGACCAATAGACTCGCAAACATAGAGACACACAGGAAGAGAGAGAGATACACAGACAGGCAGGCTGACAGAAGACAGGAACACTTACAGCCTCGCAGGCAGACACAACGGCAGAGACTGACAGGCTGATATACAGACAGACATACATGCAGATAGAGAGACAGGCAGACAGGCAGACAGGCACCCAGCCAGACAGAATGGCAGACCAATACACTCGCATAAAGTCAGACGGCCGGGAAGAGAGAGAGAGACAGGCAGACCGACCGGCGGACAGATAAGAAAACAGGCAGACAGACACTCAGACCCATAGACTCGCAGACATAGAGACACACAGGAAGAGTGAGAGAGAGATACACAGACAGGCAGGCAGACAGATAGGCAGAAATACCTACAGCCTCGCAGACAGACACACTAGCAGAGAAAAACAAAACGACTTACAGAAAGACAGATCTGTAGAAAGAGAGACAGGCAGACGGTAGAACAGACAAACAGGCACACAGATAGACAAACAGACGGGCAGACCAAAAGACACGCAGACAGTCACATGCACGGGCAGAGAGAGAGAGATACAAAGACAGGCAGGTAGACAGATACGACATACATGCAGATAGAGAGACAGGCAGACAGACAGACAGGCACACAGATAGCCAGACAGAATGGCAGACCAATACACTCGCATAAAGTCAGACGCCCGGGTAGAGAGAGAGAGAGGCAGACTGACCGGCGGACAGATAAGAAAACAGGCAGACAGACACGCAGACCCACAGACTCGCAGACATAGAGACACACGGGAAGAGTGAAAGAAATACACTGATAGACTGGCAGACAGATAGGCAGAGACAGACAGACAGAACCGACAGACAGATATGTAGACAGAGAGACAGGCAGACAGACAGACAGGTACACAGATAGACAAACAGAAAGGCAGACAGACTGAAAGATAGGAAGATAGGCAGACGGTCACGCAGACCCACAGACTTGCAGACATAAAGACACACGGGAAGATAGAGAGATGCACAGACAGTCAGGCAGACAGATAGACAGGAATACCTACAGCATCGCAAACAGGCGCACCGGCAGAGACAGACAGGCTGATAACAGACAGACATACATGCAGACAGAAAGACAGGCAGACAGACAGACAGGCACACAGATAGCCAGACAGAATGGCAGACCAATAGACTCGCAGAAATTCCGACGGCCGGGAAGAGAGAGAGAGAGAGAGACAGGCAGACCGCCCGGCGGACAGATAAGAAAACAGGCAGACAGACACACAGACCCACAGACTCGCAGACATAGAGACACACAGAGAGATACACAGACAGGCAGGCAGATAGATAGGCAGGTAGATAGGCAGATAGGCAGGAATACCTACAGCCTCGCAGACAGACACACCAGAAGAGAAAAACAAAACGAATTACAGAAAGACAGATCTATAGACAGAGAGACAGGCAGACGGTAAAACAGACAGACATGCACACAGATAGACAAACAGAAGGGCAGACCAATAGACACGCAGACAGTCAGACGCACGGGCAGAGAGAGAGAGAGAGATACAAAGACAGGCAGGTAGACAGATAGGCAGGAATACCTACTGCCTCGCACACAGACACACCAGCAGAGAAAAACAAAACGACTTACAGAAAGACAGATCTATAGACAGAGAGACAGGCAAACGGTAGAACAGACAGACAGGCACCGAGATAGACAAACAGAAGTGCAGACCAATAGACACGCAGACAGTCAGACGCACGAGCAGAAAGAGAGAGAGCCCGACAGGCAGACAGGCAGGCAAACCGACCGGCAGGCAGACAGACACGCAGACCCACAGACTCACAGACATACGGACAAACCGGAAGAGAGCGAGAGATACACAGACAGTCAGGCAGACAGATAGACTGGAATACCTACAGCATCGCAGACAGCCGCACCGGCAGAGACAGACAGGCTGATATACAGACAGACATACATGCAGACACAGAGACAGGCAAACAGACAGACAGGCGCACAGATAGCCAGACAGAATGGCAGACCAATAGACTCGCAGAACGAAAGACGCACGGGCAGAGAGAGAGAGGCAGACAGGCAGACAGACAGGCAGACCGACCGGCAAGCAGACAGACAGATAGGAAAACAGGCAGACAGACACGCAGACCCACAGACTCACAGACATACAGACACACCGGAAGAGAGAGAGAAAGAGTAAGAGAGATACACAGACAGACATGCAGACAGGCAGGAATACCTAAAGCCTCGCAGACAGAAACACTGGCACAGACAGACAGGTAGCCTTACAGTCAGATATGTAAACAGAGAGACAGGCAGACAGATAGACAAACAGAAAGGCAGACAAACAGAAAGGCAGACCGACTGACAGATAGGAAGATAGGCAGACGGTCACACAGACTCGCAGACATAAAGACACACGGGAAGAGAGAGAGATACACAGACAGTCAGGCAGTCAGATAGACAGGAATACCTAAAGCAACGCAGACAGACGCACCGGCAGAGACAGACAGGCTGATATACCGACAAACATACATGCAGACAGAGAGACAGGCAGACAGACAGACAGGCACACAGATAGCCAGACAGAATGGCAGACCAATGGACTCACAGAAAGATAAACGCCCGGGCAGTGAGAGAACGACAGGCAGACCGACCGGCGGACAGATAAGAAAATAGGCAGACAGACACGCAGACCCACAGTCTCGCAGACATAGAGACACACAGGAAGAGAGAGGGAGATACACAGACAGGCAGGCAGACAGGTAGGCAGGAATTCCTACAGCCTCGCAGACAGACACAGTGGCAGAGAAAAACAGGACGGCTTACAGAAAGACATATCTGTAGACAGAGAGACAGGCAGACGGGTAGACAGACAGACAGGTACACAGATTGACAAACAAAGGGGGCAGACAAATAGACTCGCAGACAGAGAGAGAGAGGCAGACAGGCAGACCGACCGGCAGGCAGACAGACAGACAGGAAAACAGGCATACAGACACGCAGACCCACAGACTCACAGACATACAGACACACCGGAAGAGACAGAAAGAGTAAGAGAGATACACAGACAGACATGCAGACAGGCAGGAATACCTAAAGCTTCGCAGACAGACACACCGGTAGACACAGACAGGTAGACTTACAAACAGATAAATATATAGACAGAGAGACATGCAGACAGATAGACAGGTACACAGATAAACAAACAGAATGGCAGACAGACGGTCAGGCAGACAGATTGACAGGAAAACCTACAGCCTCGAAGACAGACGCACCAGCAGAGACAGACAGGCTGAAATACAGACAGACATACATGCAGACAGAGAGACAGGCAGACAGACAGACAGGTACACAGATAGCCAGACAGAATGGCAGACCAATAGACTCGCAGAAAGATAAACGCCCGGGCAGAGAGAGGGAGACCGGCAGACCGACCGGCGAACAGATAAGAAAACCGGCAGACATACACGCAGACCCACAGACTCGCAGACATAGAGAAACACGGGAAAAGAGAAAAAGATACACGGACAGACAGGCAAACAGATAGGCAGAGACATACAGGTAGACTTACAGACGGACAAATATGTAGACAGAGAGACAGGCAGACAGACAGACAGGTACACAGATAGACAAACAGAAAGGCAGACAGACTGACAGATAGGAAGATAGGCAGACGGCCACACAGACCCACAGACTCGCAGACATAAATACACACGGGAAGAGAGAGAGATACACACATAGTCAGGCAGACAGATAGACAGGAATACATACAGCATAGCAGACAGCCGCAGCGGCAGAGACAGACAGGCTGATATACCGACAGACATACATGCAGACAGAGAGACAGGCAGACAGACAGACAGGTACACAGATAGCCAGACAGAATGGCAGACCAATAGACTCGCAGAAAGATAGACGCCCAGGCAGACAGAGAGAGAGAGACAGTCGACCGACCGGCGGACAGATAAGAAAACAGGCAGACAGACACGCAGACCCACAGACTCGCAGACATAGAGACACACAGGAAGAGAAAGAGATACACAGACAAACATGCAGACAGGCAATACCTAAAGGAAATACCTAAAGCCTCGCGGACAGACACACCATTAGAGACAGACAGGTAGACTTACAGACAGACAGATATGTAGACAGAGAGACAGGCAGGCAGAGACACACGGGAAGAGAGAAAGATACACAGACAGTCAGGCAGACGGATAGACAGGAATACCTACAGCATCGCAGATAGACGCACCGGCAGAGACAGACAGGCTGATATACAGACAGACACACATGCAGACAAAAAGACAGGCAGACAGACAGACAGGCAGACAGATAGCCAGACAGAATGGCAGACCAATAGACCCGCAGAAAGTCAGACGCCAGGGCAGAGAGAGAGAGAGGCAGGCAGACATGCAGACAGGCAGGAATACCTATAGCCTCGCAGACAGACACACCGGTAGAGAAAGACAGGTAGAGACAGACAGGTAGACTTACAGACAGACAGATATGTAGACAGAGTGACAGGCAGGTAGACAGACAGGTGCCCAGATACACAAACAGAGAGGCAGACAGACAGACCGGCAGACAGACTGACCGGCAGACAGACTGACAGATAGGAAGATAGGCAGACGGTCACACAGACCCACAGACTCGCAGACATAAAGACACACGGGAAGAGGGAGAGATACACAGACAGTCAGGCAGACAGATAGACAGGAATACCTACAGCAACGCAGACAGACGCACCGGCAGAGACAGACAGGCTGATATACCGACAGACATACATGCAGACAGAGAGACAGGCAGACAGACAGACAGGCACACAGATAGCCAGACAGAAAGGCAGACCAATAGACTCGCAGAAAGTCAGGGCAGACAGAAAGAGACAGGCAGACCGACCGGCGGACAGATAAGAAAACAGGCAGACAGACACGCAGACCTACAGACTCGCAAACATAGAGACACACAGGAAGAGAGAGAGAGAAATACACAGACAGGCAGGCAGACAGATAGGCAGGAATACCTACAGCCTCGCAGACGGACACACCGGCAGAGAAAAACAGGACGACTTACAGAAATACAGATCTGTAGACAGAGAAACAGGCAGTTGGGCAGACAGACAGACAGGTACACAGATGGACAAAACGAAGGGCAGACCAATAGACTCGCAGACAGTCAGACGCACGAGCAGAGAGAGAGAGAGGCAGACAAGCAGACAAACAGGCAGACCGCCCAGCAGGCAGACAGACTGATAGGAAAACAGGCAGACAGACACGCAGACCCACAGACTCACAGACATACAGACAAACCGGAAGAGAGAGAGATACACAGACAGAAATGCAGACAGGCAGGAATACCTAAAGCCTCGCAGACACACCGTCAGAGACAGACGGGTAGACTTACAGACGGACAAATATGTAGACAGAGAGACAGGTAAGTACACAGATAGACAAACAGAATGGCAGACAGGCAGACCGGCAGACAGACAAGCAGATAGGAAGATAGGCAGACGGTCACACAGACCCACTGACTCGCAGACAACAGACACACAGGAAGAGAGACAGACCGGCAGACAGGCTGACAGATAGGCACAGACTCACGACATAGAGACACATAGGAAGAAAGAGAGAGAGATTTAATGACAGGGAGGCAAACAGATAGGCAGTAATACCTACAGCCTCGCAGGCAGACACACCGGCAGAGACAGTCAGGTAGACTTACAGACAGACAAATATGTAGACAGAGAGACAGGCAGACGGGCAGACAGACAGACAGGTACACAGATAGGCAGACAGTAAGGCAGACGGACAGATAGATAGGAAGATAGGCAGACGGTCACACAGACTTACAGTCTCGCAGACATACAGACAAACAGGAAGCGAAAGAGATACATAGACAGTCAGGCAGAAAGATAGACAGGAATACCTACAGCATCGCAGGCAGACGCAACGGCAGAGAAAGACAGGCTGATATACAGATAGCCAAACATGCAGACAGAGAGTCAGACAGACAGGCAGAAATACAGACAGGCACAATAATAGACAGACAGAAAGGCAGACCAGTAGACTCGCAGACAGTCAGACGCACGGGCAGACAGAGAGAGAGACAGACAGACAAGCAGACAGATTGGCAGGAATACCTGCAGTCTCGCAGCCAGACACACCGGCAGAGACAGGCAGGTAGAATTACAGACCGACAGATATGTTGACAGAGGGAGAGGCAGTCGCGCAGACCGACGCTCCGACAGACAGACAGGTATACAGATAGACAAACAAAAAGACAGACAGACAGACGGCATACAGACAGACAGATAAGAAGACGGCCACATAAACCCACAGACTCGCAGACACACAAACACACAAGAATAGAGAGAGATACACAGACAGTCAGGCAGACAGACGCTCCGGTAGACACAAACAGGCTGATATACATACAGGCAGACAGGCACACAGATAGACAAACAGAAAGGCAGACCAACAGACTCGCAGACAGTCAGACGCACGGGCAAAAAGAGAAAGAAAAACAAGCAGACAGACAGGCAGACCGACCGGCAGGCAGACACATGGGAAGATAGGCAGACGGTCACATAGACCCACAGACTCGCAGACATACAGACACACAGAAAGAGAGACAGACAGGCAGACAGCCTGACAGATAGGCAGACGGTCACACAGACCCACAGACTCGCAGACGTACAGGCACACAGGTAGAGATAGATACATAGACAGTCAGGAAGACAGATAGGCAGGAATACAGGAATACATACAGATAGCCTCGCTGACAGACACACTGGCAGAGACAGACAGGTATACTTACAGACAGACAGATATGTAATCAGAGAGACAGGCAGATAAGCAGACGAACAGACAGGTACACAGATGGACAGACCGGCAGACAGATAGGCAGACAGTCACACAGACCCACAGACTCGCAGACATACAGACACACGGGAAAAGAGACAGAGCGGCAGACAGACTGACAGATAGGCAGACGGTCACACAGACTCGCAGACATACAGACACTCAGGAAGAGAGAGAGATACACAGACAGTCTTACATACAGATAGACGGGAATACCTACAGCATCGCAGACAAACGCACCGGCAGAGACAGACAGGCTGATATACAGACAGCCAAACCTGCAGACAGACAGACAGGCACACAGATAGACAGGCAGAAAGGCACACCAATAGACTCGCAGAAAGTCACACGCACGGCCAGAGAGAGAGAGAGAGAGAGACAGATAGACAGGCAGACTGACCGGTGGACAGACAGACAAAAAGGAAAACAAGCAGTCAGACACGCAGACCCACGGACTCGCAGACATACAGAAACACAGGAAGAGTGAGAGAGATACACAGACTCGCAGGCAGACAGATTGGCAGGAATACCTAAAGCACCGCAGACAGACACACCGGCAGAGAGAGACAGGCTGATATACAGACAGACAGACAGGCTCACAGATAGACAGACAGACTGACAGATAGGAAAATAGGCTGACGGTCACACAAAACCCAAAGATTCGCAGACGTACAGGAACACAGGAAGAGAGAGATATACACATACAGTCAGGCAGACAGATAAACAGACGCACCGGCAGAGACAGACAGACAGACAGACTGATATACAGACAGACAGGCACACAGATAGACAGACACAAAGGCAGACCAATAGACTCGCCGACAGTAAGATGCACGGGCAGAGAGAGAGAGAGAGAGACAGACAGACAGGTAGACCGACCGGCGGACGGACAGACAGATATATAGAAAAACAGGCAGACGGACACGCAGACCCACAGACTCGCAGACATACAGAAACACAGAAAGAGAGGGAGAGAGAGATTCACAGACTGGCAGGCAGACAGATTGGCAGGAATACCTAAAGCCTCGCAGACAGACACACCGGCAGAGACAGACAGCTGATATACAGACAGACAGACATACAGACAGGGAGAGAGGCAGACGGGTAGACAGACAGACAGGCACACAGATAGACAGACAGAAAGGCAGACAAGTAGACTCGCGAACAGCCAAACGCCCGGGCAGAAAGAGAGAGACAGACAGACAGGCAGACCGACTGGCGGACAGATAAGAAAACAGGCAGAAAGACGCGCAGACCCACGGACTCGCAGACACACAGGAAGAAAGGGAGAGATACACAGACAGGCAGGCAGACAGATAGGCAGGAACACTTACAGCCTCGCAGGCAGACACACCGGCAGAGACTGACAGGCTGACATAGAGACAGACAAACATGCAGACAGAGAGATCAGACAGACAGGCAGAAATACAGACAGGCACAATAATAGACAGACAGAAAGGCAGACCAGTAGACTCGCAGACAGTCAGACGCACGGGCAGACAGAGAAAGAGAGACAGACAGACAGGCAGACAGATAGGCAGAAATACCTGCAGTCTCGCAGCCAGACACACCGGCAGAGACAGGCAGGTAGAATTACAGACCGACAGATATGTTGACAGAGGGAGAGGCAGACGC
Organism: Drosophila borealis; assembly: GCA_035045885.1. NCBI lineage: Eukaryota > Metazoa > Arthropoda > Insecta > Diptera > Drosophilidae > Drosophila > Drosophila borealis. Next base: position 690,958 of record JAWNOR010000282.1, on the reverse strand, counting down.
GCAGGCCGACGCTCCGACAGCCAGACAGGTATACAGATAGACAAACAATAAGACAGACAGACAGACCGGCATACAGACAGACAGATAAGAAGACGGCCACATAAACCCACAGACTCGCAGACATACAAACACACAGGAATAGAGAGAGATACACAGACAGTCAGGCAGACAGACGCTCCGGCAGACACAAACAGGCTGATATACAGACAGACAGACAGGCACACAGATAGACAAACAGAAAGGCAGACAGTCAGACTCGCAGACAGTCAGACGCACGGGCAAAAAGAGAAAGACAAACAAGCAGACAGACAGGCAGACCGACCGGCAGGCAGACAGATGGGAAGATAGGCAGACGGTCACATAGACCCACAGACTCGCAGACATACAGACACACAGGAAGAGAGACCGACAGGCAGACAGCCTGACAGATAGGCAGACTGTCACACAGACCCACAGACTCGCAGACGTACAGGCACACAGGAAGAGAGAGAGATACACAGACAGTCATTCAGACAGATAGACAGACGCACCGGCAGAGACAGACAGGCTGATATACAGACAGACAGGCAAAGAGAACGACAGACAGAAAGACAGACCAATAGACTCGAAGCTAGTCAGACGCACGGGCAAAGAGAGAAAGACAAACAAGCAGACAGACAGGCAGACCGACCGGCAGACAGACAGACAGATGGGAAGATAGGCAGACGGTCACACAGACCCACAGACTCGCAGACATACAGACACACAGGTAGAGAGAGATACATAGAAAGTCAGGAAGACAGATAGGCAGGAATACAGGAATACATACAGATAGCCTCGCTGACAGACACACTGGCAGAGACAGACAGGTATACTTACAGACAGACAGATATGTAATCAGAGAGACAGGCAGATAAGCAGACGAACAGACAGGTACACAGATGGACAGACCGGCAGACAGATAGGCAGACAGTCACACAGACCCACAGACTCGCAGACATACAGACACACGGGAAAAGAGACAGAGCGGCAGACAGACTGACAGATAGGCAGACGGTCACACAGACCGACAGACTCGCAGACATACAGACACACAGCCTCGCTGACAGACACACCGGCAGAGACAGACAGGTAGACTTACAGACAGACAAATATGTAGTCAGAGAGACAGGCAGATGGGCAGACGAACAGACAGGTACACAGATGGACAGACCGGCAGACAGATAGGCAGACAGTCACACAGAACCACAGACTCGCAGACATACAGACACACGGGAAGAGAGACAGACCGGCAGACAGACTGACAGATAGGCAGACGGTCACACAGACTCGCAGACATACAGACACTCAGGAAGAGAGAGAGATACACAGACAGTCTTACATACATATAGACAGGAATACCTACAGCATCGCAGACAAACACACCGGCAGAGACAGACAGGCTGATATACAGACAGCCAAACCTGCAGACAGACAGACAGGCACACAGATAGACAGACAGAAAGGCACACCAATAGACTCGCAGAAAGTCACACGCACGGCCAGAGAGAGAGAGAGAGACAGACAGACAGACAGACAGACAGACAGGCAGACCGACCGGTGGACAGACAGACAAAAAGGAAAACAAGCAGTCAGACACGCAGACCCACGGACTCGCAGACATACAGAAACACAGGAAGAGTGACAGAGATACACAGCCTCGCAGGCAGACAGATTGGCAGGAATACCTAAAGCACCGCAGACAGACACACCGGCAGAGAGAGACAGGCTGATATACAGACAGACAGACAGGCTCACAGATAGACAGACAGACTGACAGATAGGAAAATAGGCAGACGGTCACACAAAACCCAAAGACTCGCAGACGTACAGGAACACAGGAAGAGAGAGATATACACATACAGTCAAGCAGACAGATAAACAGACGCACCGGCAGAGACAGACAGACTGATATACAGACAGACAGAAATGCAGACAGAGAGACAGGCAGACGGGCAGACAGACAGACAGGCACACAGATAGACAGACTGAAAGGCAGACCAATAGACTCGCAGACAGTAAGATGCACGGGCAGAGAGAGAGAGAGAGAGAGAGACAGACAGGCAGGTAGACCGACCGGCGGACAGACAGACAGATATATAGAAAAACAGGCAGACAGACACGCAGACCCACAGACTCGCAGACATACAGAAACACAGAAAGAGAGGGAGAGAGAGCTTCACAGACTGGCAGGCAGACAGATTGGCAGGAATACCTAAAGCCCCGCAGACAGACACACCGGCAGAGACAGACAGCTGATATACAGACAGACAGACAGGGAGACAGGCAGACGGGTAGACAGACAGACAGGCGCACAGATAGCCAGACAGAATGGCAGACCAATAGACTCGCAGAACGAAAGACGCACGGGCAGAGAGAGAGAGGCAGACAGGCAGACAGACAGGCAGACCGACCGGCGGACAGATAAGAAAACAGGCAGACAGACACGCAGACCCACAGACTCGCAGACACACAGGAAGAAAAAGAGAGATACACAGACAGGCAGGCAGACAGATAGGCAGGAACACTTACAGCCTCGCAGGCAGACACACCGGCAGAGACTGACAGGCTGATATACAGACAGACAAACATGCAGACAGAGAGTCAGACAGACGGGCAGAAATACAGACAGGCACAGAGATAGACAGACAGAAAGGCAGACCAGTAGACTCGCAGACAGTCAGACGCACGGGCAGACAGATTGGCAGGAATACCTGCAGTCTTGCAGGCAGACACACCGGCAGAGACAGGCAGGTAGAATTACAGACCGACAGATATGTAGACAGAGGGAAAGGCAGACGCGCAGACCGACGCTCCGACAGACAGACAGGTATACAGATAGACAAACAAAAAGGCAGAAAGACAGACCGGCATACAGATAGACAGATAAGAAGACGGTCACATAAACCCACAAACTCGCAGACATACAAACACACAAGAAAAGAGAGAGATACACAGACAGTCAGGCAGACAGACGCTCCGGTAGACAAAGACAGGCTGATATACAGACAGACAGACAGGCACACAGATAGACAAACAGAAAGGCAGACCAACAGACTCGCAGACAGCCAGACGCACGGGCAAAAAGAGAAAGACAAACAAGCAGACAGACAGGGAGACCGACCGGGAGGCAGACAGATGAGAAGATAGGCAGACGGTCACATAGACCCACAGACTCGCAGACATACAGACACACAGGAAGAGAGACAGACAGGCAGACAGCCTGACAGATAGGCAGACGGTCACACAGACCCACAGACTCGCAGATGTACAGGCACACAGGAAGAGAGAGAGATACACAGACAGTCATTCAGACAGATAGACAGACGCACCGGCAGAAACAGACAGGCTGATATACAGACAGACAGGCAAAGAGAACGACAGACAGAAAGACAGACCAATAGACTCGCAGATAGTCAGACGCACGGGCAAGACAAACAAGCAGACAGACAGGCAGACCGACCGGCAGACAGACAGACAGATGGGAAGATAGGCAGACGGTCACACAGACCCACAGACTCGCAGACATACAGACACACAGGAAGAGAGATAGAGAGAGATACATAGACAGTCAGGAAGACAGATAGGCAGGAATACAGGAATACATACAGATAGCCTCGCTGACAGGCACACTGGCAAAGACAGACAGGTATACTTACAGACAGACAGATATGTAATCAGAGAGACAGGCAGATAAGCAGACGAACAGACAGGTACACAGATGGACAGACCGGCAGACAGATAGGCAGACAGTCACACAGACCCACAGACTCGCAGACATACAGACACACGGGAAAAGAGACAGAGCGGCAGACAGACTGACAGGTAGGCAGACGGTCAAACAAACCGACAAACTCGCAGACATACGGACACACAGCCTCGCTGACAGACACACCGGCAGAGACAGACAGGTAGACTTACAGACAGACATATATATAGACAGATAGACAGGCAGACGGGCAGACAGACAGACAGGTACACAGATAGACAGACATAAAGGCAGACAGACAGACCAGCAGACAGACAGGAAGATAGGCAGACGGTCACACAGACCCACATACTCGCAGACATACAGACACTCAGAAAGAGAGAGAGAGACACAGACAGTCAGGCAGACAGATAAGCAGAAAAAACTGCAGCATCGCAGACAGACGCACCGGAAGAGACAGACGGGCTGATATACAGACAGACAGAAATGCAGACAGAGAGACAGGCAGACGGGCAGACAGACAGACATGTACACAGATAGACAGACAGAAAGGCAGACCAATAGACTCGCAGACAGTCAGACGCAAGGGCAAAGAGAGAAAGACAAACAAGCAGACAGACAAGCAGACCGACCGGCAGACAGACAGACAGATAGGAAGATAGGCAGACCGTCACACAGACCCACAGACTCGCAGACATACAGACACACAGGTAGAGAGAGAGATACATAGATAGTCAGCAAGACAGATAGGCAGGAATACCTACAGCCTCGCTGATTAACACACCGGCAGAGACAGACAGGTGGACTAAAAAGACAGACAGATATGTAGTCAGAGAGACAGGCAGATGGCCAGACGAACAGATAGGTACACAGATGGACAGAACGGCAGACAGATAAGCAGACAGTCACACAGACCCACAGACTCGCAGACATACAGACACACGGGTAGAGGGACAGACCGGCAGACAGACTGACAGATAGGCAGACGGTCACACAGACCCACAGACTCGCAGACATACAGACACACAGGAAGAGAGAGAGATACATAGACAGTCAGGCATACAGATGGACAGGAATACCTACAGCATCGCAGACAAACGCACCGGCAGAGACAGACAGGCTGATATGCAGACAGACAGACATGCAGACAGAGAGACAGGCAGACGGGTAGACAGACAGACAGGCACACAGATAGACAGACAGAATGGCAGACCAATAGACTCGAAGATAGAAAGCTGCACGGGCGGAGAGAGAGAGAGAGAGACAGTCAGACAGGTAGACCGTCCGGCGGGCAGACAGACAGATAGGAAAACAGGCAGACAGACACGCAGACCCACAGACCCGCAGACATACATACACACGGGAAGAAAGAGAGATACACAGACAGTCAGGTAGACAGCATCGCAGGCAGACGCTCCGGTAGAGACAGACAGGCTGATATACAAACAGACAGACAGGCAGGCAGGTAGACGAACAGAAAGGCAGACAGACAGACCGGCAGACAGACAGATAGAAAAACGGTCACATAGCCCCACAGACTCGCACCCATACAGACACACAGGAAGAGAGACAGACAGGCAGACAGCCTGACAGATAGGCAGACGGTCAGACATACCCACAGACTCGCAGACGTACAGGCGCACAGGAAGAGAGAGAGATACACATACAGTCAGGCATACAGATAGACAGGAATACCTACAGCATCGCAGACAGACGCAACGGCAGAGAAAGACTGGCTGATACACAGACAGACCTACATGCAGACAGAGAGTCAGACAGACGAGGAGAAATACAGACAGGCACGCAGATAGACACACAGAAAGGCAGACCAATAGACTCGAAGACTGTTAGATGCACGGGCAGAGAGAGAGAGAAGGACAGACGGACAGGTAGACAGACAGATAGGAAGATGGGCAGACGGTCACATAGACCCACATACTCGCAGACATACAGATATACAGGAAGAGGGAGATACACATGCAGTCAAGCAGACAGATCGACAGGAGTACCTACATCCTCGCAAGCAGTCACACCGGCAGAGACAGATAAGCAGACTTACAGATAGGCAGACATACAAACCGATAGGAAAACAGGCAGACAGGCATGCAGACCCACAGACATACACAGGAAGAACGAGAGAGATACACAGACAGACAGGCAGACAGATTGGGAAAAATTCCTACAGCCTCGCAGACAGACTCACCGGCAGAGACGGACAGGTAGACTAACAGACAGACAGATATGCAGACAGAGAGACAGCCAGACGGGCAGACGGACAGACAGATACACAGATAGACAGACAGGCAGACAGACTGACAGATAGGCAGACGGTCACACCGACCCACAGACTCGCAGGCATACAGAAACACAGGAAGAGAGAGAAAGATACACAGCCAGTCAGGCATACAAATAGACAGGAATACCTACAGCATCGCAGACACACCGGCACAGACATACAGACACCCAGGTAGCGAGAGAGATACACAGTCAGTCAGGAAGACAAAAAGACGGGAATACCAGCCTCGCAGAAAAACACACCGGCAGAGACAGAACGGCAGACAGACAGACAGATAGAAAAACAGGCAGACAGGCACGCAGACCCACAGACATACACAGGAAGAACGAGAAAAATACACAGACAGACAGGCAGACAGATTGGCAGAAAATCCTACAGCCTCGCAGACAGACGCACCGGCAGAGACAGACAGGCTGATATACAGACAGACAGACATGCAGACAGAGAGACAGGCAGACGGGCAGACAGACAGACAGATGGACAGACACAAAGGCAGAATAATAGACCCGCAGACAGTCAGACGCACGGGCAGAGAGAGAGAGAGAGGCAGACAAGCAGACAGACAGGCAGACCGTCCGGCAGACAGACAGACAGATAAGAGAGAAGATGGGCAGACGGTCACATAGACCCACAGACTCGCAGACATACAGACACACAGGTAGATAGAGAGATACATAGACAGTCAGAAAAACAGATATACAGGAAGACCTGCAGCCTCGCTGACAGTCACACCGGCAGAGACAGATAGGCAGAATTACAGACAGGCAGGCAGACATACAGACAGATAGGCAAACATACAGACAGATAGGCAAACGTATAGTCAGACTGAAGAAAAAGACAGGAAAACTGAGAAAGAGAGAGAGAGAGATGAAGAGAGAGAAAGAGTGAAAAAAGATAGAGAGAGAGCGAGAAAGAGAGAGGTGCCTGGAGAGAGAGAGAGAGAGAGAGAGAGAGAGAGAGAGAGAGAGAGAGAGAGAAAGGAAGAGAGAAAAAGAAACACAGACAGGAAGGCAGACAAATACGCAGGAACACCCACCGACTCACAGGCAGACACACCGGCAGAGGTAGACAGGTAGACTTACAGACAGGCAGATATGTAGGCAGAGAGACAGGTAGACGGACAGACAGGTACACAGATAGACAGACCGGCAGACAGACTGACAGATAGGCAGACGGTCACATCGACCCACAGACTCGCTGGCATACAGAAACACAGGAGGAGAGAGAAAAATACACAGACAGTCAGGCATACAAATAGACAGGAATATCTACAGCATCGCAGACACACCGGCACAGACATACAGACACCCAGGTAGAGAGAGAGAGAGAGACAGACAGACAGATATACAGACAGATATACAGACAGGCATACATGCAGACAGAGAGACAGGCAGACAGACAGACAGGCACACAGATAGCCAGACAGAATGGCAGATAAATAGACCAAGAGTCAGACGCCCGGGCAGAGAGAGAAAGAGAGAGAGAGAGAGAGAGTGACAGGCAGACTGACCGGCGGACAGATAAGAAAACAGGCAGACAGACACGCAGGCCCGCAGACGCGCAGACTTAGAGACACACAGGAAGAGAGAAAGAGATACACAGACAGGCAGGCAGACAGATAGGCAGATACAGACAGGTAGACTTACAGACAGACAGATATGTAGACAGAGAGACAGGCAGACAGGCAGACAGGTACACAGATAGACAGACAGAAAGGCAGACAGACAGACCGGCAGACAGACAGGCAGATAGGAAGATAGGCAGACGGTCGCTCAGACTCGCAGACAAACACACACACAGGAAGAGAGACAGACCGGCAGACAGGCTGTCAGATAGGCAGACTCACGACATAGAGACACAAAGGAAGAAAGAGAAGGAGATTTAATAACAGGCAGGCAAACAGATAGGCAGGAATACCTACTGCCTCGCAGACAGACACACCGGCAGAGACAGACAGGTAGACTTACAGACAGACAGATATGTAGACAAAGTGACAGGCCGACGGGCAGACAGACAGACAGGTACACAGATAGACAGATAGTAAAGCAGACGGACAGACATATAGGAAGATAGGCATACGGTCACACAGACTAACAGACTCGCAGACATACAGACAAACAGGAAGAGAAAGAGATACATAGACAGTCAGGCAGACAGATAGACAGGAATACCTACAACATCGCAGACAGACGCAACGGCAGAGAAAGATTGGCTGATATACAGACGGACAGACAGGCAGACGGGCAGAGAGACAGACAGGCACGCAGATAGACAGACAGAAAGATAGACCAATAGTCTCGCAGACAGTCGGGCGCACAAGCAGACAGAGAGAGGCAGACAGGTAGACAAACAGGCAGACCGACTAACAGGCAGACAGACAGATAGGACAACAGGCACACAGACATACAGACTCATGGCAAACAGACTCACAGGAAGAACGAGAGAGAAACACAGACAGTCAGGCATACAAATAGACAGGAATACCTACAGCATCGCAGACACACCGGCACAGACATACAGGTAGAGAGAGATACACAGTCAGTCAGGAAGACAGATAGACGGGAATACCAATAGCCTCGCAGACAAACACACCGGCAGAGACAGACCGGCAGACAGACAGACATATAGGAAAACAGGCAGACAGGCACGCAGACCCACACACATACACAGGAAGAACGAGAGAGATACACAGACAGACATGCAGACAGATTGCCAGAAATTCCTACAGCCTCGCAGACAGACTCACCGGCAGAGACAGACAGGTATACTTACAGACAGACAGATATGCAGACAGAGAAACAGCCAGACGGGCAGACGAACAGACAGGTACACAGATAGACAGACCGGCAGACAGACTGACAGATAGGCAGACTGTCATTCCGACCCACAGACTCGCAGGCATACAGAAACACAGGAAGAGAGAGAAAGATACACAGACAGTCATGCATACAAAAAGACAGGAATACCTACAGCATCGCAGACACACCGGCACAGACATACAGACACCCAGGTAGAGAGAGAGAGATTCACAGTCAGTCAGGCACGCAGACTCACAGACATTCGGACACAAAGGAAGAAAGAGAGAGATACACAAACAGACAGGCAGAAAAATAGGCAGCAATACCTTCAGCCTCGCAGACAGACGCACCGGCAGACACAGACAGGCTGATATACAGACAGACAGACATGCAGACAGAGAGACAGGAAGACGGGCGAACAGACAGACAGGCACACAGATGGACAGATAGTAAAGCAGACGGATAGACATATAGGAAGATAGGCATACGAACACACAGACTAACAGACTCTCAGACATACAGACAAACAGGAAGAGAAAGAGATACATAGACAGTCAGGCAGACAGATAGACAGGAATACCTACAGCATCGCAGACAGACGCAACGGCAGAGAAAGACTGGCTGATATACAGACGGACAGACAGGCACACAGATAGACGGACACAAAGGCAGACCAATAAACACGCAGATAGTCAGACGCACAGGCAGAGAGAGAGAGGCAGACACGCAGACCGACCGGCAGGCAGAAAGACAGATAGGAAAACTTGCAGATAGACACGCAGACCCACAGATCAACAGACACACAGGAAGAGAGAGAGATACACAGATAGACAGGAATACCTACAGCATCGCAGGCACACCGGCAAAGACAGATAGGGTGGCTTACAGTCAGGCAGGCAGACAGGCAGACAGGCAGACATACACACAGATAGGCAAACTGGCTAACAAGAGACAGGCAAACCGACGAGCGAGAGAGAGAGAGAGAGAAAGAGAGAGATTGTGTGGGTGGATGGTGGGGGGGGGGGGAGGAGGGGGGAGGGAGAGAGAGAGAGAGAGAGAGAGAAAGAGAGAGAGAGAGAGAAAGGGAGAGAAAGGGAGAGAGTCCTATAGATTCACAGATAGATATGAAGAACAACATATTGTCAGACATATATATAATATATATAATAGGAAGTCCGACAGACAGACATAGAGAAAGACAGAAATACTTGCGGCCAAAGGCAGACGCCCCGGCAGAGACAGACAGGCTGATATTCAGACAAACAGACATGCAGGCAGAGAGACAGGCAAAAGGGCAGACAGACATACAGGCACACAGATAGAGAGACAGAAAGGTAGACCAATAGACTCGCAGACAGTCAAATGCACGGACAGAGAGAGGGAGAGGCAGACAAGCAGACAGACAGGCAGACCGACCGGCAGACAGACAGGCAGATAGGAAGATGGGCAGACGGTCACATAGACCCACATACTCGCAGACACACAGATACACAAGAAGAGTGAGATACACAGACAGTCAAGCAGACAGATCGACAGGAGTACCTACATCCTCTTAAGCAGTCACACCGGCAGAGACAGATAAGCAGACTTACAGATAGGCAGACATACAGACAAATAGGAATACAGGCAGACAGGCACACAGACATACACAGGAAGAACGAGAGAGATACACAGACAGACAGGCAGTAATTCCTACAGCCTCGCAGACAGACTCACCGGCAGAGACAGACAGGTAGACTAACAGATAGACAGATATGCAGACAGAGAGACAGCCAGGCGGGCAGACGAACAGATAGGTACACAGGTAGACAGACCGGCAGACAGACTGACAGATAGGCAGACGGTCACACCGACCCACAGACTCGCTGGCATACAGAAACACAGGAAGAGAGAGAAAGATGCACAGACAGTCAGGCATACAAATAGACAGGAATACCTACATCATCGCAGACACACCGGCACAGACATACAGACACCCAGGTAGAGAGAGAGAGACAGACAGACAGATATACAGACAGACATACATGCAGACAGAGAGACAGGCAGACAGACAGACAGGCACACAGATAGCCAGACAGAATGGCAGACCAATAAACTAATAGTCAGACGCCCGGTCAGAGAGAGAGAGAGTGAAAGGCAGACTGACCGGCGGACAGACAAGAAAACAGGCAGACAGATACGCAGACCCACAGACGCGCAGACATAGAGACACACAGGAAGAGAGAAAGAGATACACAGACAGGCAGGCAGACAGATAGGCAGATACAGACAGGTAGACTTACAGACAGACAGATATGTAGACAGAGAGACAGGCAGACAGACAGACAGGTACACAGATAGACAGACAGAAAGGCAGACAGACAGACCGGCAGACAGACAGGCAGATAGGAAGATAGGCAGACGGTCACCCAGACTCGCAGACAAACACACACGCACAGGAAGAGAAACAGACCGGCAGACAGGCTGACAGATAGGCAGACTCACGACATAGAGACACAATGGAAGAAAGAGAAGCAGATTTAATAACAGGCAGGCAAACAGATAGGCAGGAATACCTACTGCCTCGCAGGCAGACACACCGGCAGAGACAGACAGGTAGACTTACAGACAGACAGATATGTAGACAGAGAGACAGGCCGACGGGAAGACAGACAGACAGGTACACAGATAGACAGATAGTTAAGCAGACGGACAGACATATAGGAAGATAAGCATACGGTCACACAGACTAACAGACTCGAAGACATACAGACAAACAGGAAGAGAAGGAGATTTAATAACAGGCAGGCAAACAGATAGGCAGGAATACCTACTGCCTCGCAGGCAGACACACCGGCAGAGACAGGCAGGTAGACTTACAGACAGACAGATATGTACACAGAGAGACAGGCAGACGGGCTGAGAGACAGACAGGCACGCAGATAGACAGACAGAAAGATAGACCAATAGTCTCGCAGAAAGTCGGACGCACAAGCAGAGAGAGAGGCAGACAGGTAGACAAACAGGCAGACCGACTAACAGGCAGACAGACAGATAGGACAACAGGCAGACAGACATACAGACTCGAAGGCAAACAGACTCGGAGGAAGAGAGAGATAGATACATAGACAGTCAGGCATACAAATAGACAGGAATATCTACAGCATCGCACACACCGGCGCAGACATACAGGTAGAGAGAGATACACGGTCAGTCAGGAAGACAGATAGACGGGAATACCAACAGCCTCGCAGACAAACACACCGGCAAAGACAGACCGGCAGACAGACAGACAGATAGGCAAACAGGCAGACAGTAACGCAGACCCACAGACATACACAGGAAGAACGAGAGAGATACCCAGACAGACAGGCAGACAGATTGGCAGAAATTCCTACAGCCTCGCAGACAGACTCACCGGACAGACAGATATGCAGACAGAGAGACAGCCAGACGGGCAGACGGACAGACAGGTACACAGATAGACAGACCGGCAGACAGACTGACAGATAGGCAGACGGTCATACCGACCCACAGACTCGCAGGCATACAGAAACACAGGAAGAGAAAGAAAGATACACAGACAGTCATGCATACAAAAAGACAGGAATACCTTCAGCATCGCAGACACACCGGCACAGACATACAGACACCCAGGCAGAGAGAGAGATACACAGTCAGTCAGGCACGCAGACCCACAGACATACGGACACAAAGGAAGAAAGAGAGAGATACACAAACAGACAGGCAGAAAAATAGGCAGCAATACCTTCAGCCTCGCAGACACACGCACCGGCAGAGACAGACAGACAGACAGACATGCAGACAGAGAGACAGGAAGACGGGCGGACAGACAGACAGGCACACAGATGGACAGATAGTAAAGCAGACCAATAGACCCGCAGGCAGTCAGACGCACGAGCAAAGAGAGAGAGGCAGACTAGCAGACAGACAGGCAGACCGACTGGCAGACAGACAGACAGATAGGAAGATGGGCGGACGGTCACATAGACCCACAGACTCGTAGACATACAGACACACAGGAAGAGAGAGATACACAGACAGTCAAGCAGACAGATCGACAGGAGTACCTACATCCTCTCAAGCAGTCACACCGGCAGAGACAGATAAGCAGACTTACAGATAGGCAGACATACAGTCGAATAAGAAAACAGGTAGACAGGCACGCAGACCCACAGATATACACAGGAAGAACGAGAGAGATACACAGACATACAGGCAGAAATTCCTACAACCTTGCAGACAGACTCACCGGCAGAGACAGACAGGTAGACTAACAGACAGACAGATATGCAGACAGAGAGACAGCCAGACGGGCAGACGGACAGACAGGTACACAGATAGACAGACCGGCAGACAGACTGACAGATAGGCAGACGGTCACACCGACCCACAAACTCGCAGGCATACAGAAACACAGGAAAAGAGAGAAAGATACACAGACTGTCAGGCATACAAATAGACAGGAATACCTACCGAATCGCAGACACACCGGCACAGACATACAGACATCCAGATAGTGAGAGAGATACACAGTCAGTCAGGAAGACAGATAGACGGGAATACTAGACAAACACACCGGCAGAGACTGACCGGCTGACAGACAGACATATAGGAAGACAGTCACGCAGACCCACAGACATACACAGGAAGAACGAGAGAGATACACAGGCAGACAGGCAGACAGATTGGCCGAAAATCCTACAGCCTCGGAGACAGACGCACCGGCAGAGACAGTAAGGCTGATATACAGACAGACAGACATGCAGAGAGACAGGCAGACGGGCAGACAGACAGACAGGCACACAGATGGACAGACAGGAAGGCAGACCAATAGACCCGGGCAGAGAGAGAGAGAGAGAGAAGCAGACAAGCAGACCGACCGACAGACAGTCAGACAGTCAGGAAGATGGGCAGACGGTCACATAGACCCACAGACGCACAGGTAGAGAGAGAGATACACAGACAGTCAGGAAGACAGATATACAGGAATACCTAGAGCCTCGCAGAGAGTCACACCGACAGGTCTCACACCTGTCGAGAGAGAGAGAGAGAGAGAGAGAGAGAGAGAGAGAGAGGCAGACAAGCAGACAGGCAGGCAGACCGACAGGTAGTTTCTCTCCGACAGTTGAACGAGACGGAAGTGCGCATCAATCAAAACAAAGTCAAAGTGATTTACGATTCAATATCGGGGTTTAGTAAACTTTCTGACGCAAAGCGTCACTTTAAATTTTGGGTAATGCTGTTACAGCATTGCCGGCAACAATAGCTTCCAAAAAACTAAAATATAATAGAAAACAAATACAAATAAATTTGCCCAGTTGCAATAAAACTCAGCGTTCCTTATCTATTTTGCGCGTGCAACTCTAGTGCGTGTGCGTGTGATTGTGAGTGCATTGTTTACGTTTTTGCAGCGCAGCTCTTATCTTTCAGCATATTTTTTGAGACTTTTTGGGACCGTTCCGGTAAATCTTGCAAATAAATACTTCTCAGCATGGACACGCACAGCGACTCCAATGACTCAGAAATATACAACTTGTCCCCTTCATATACCTCCAAAATGAGATCAATAGACGCCCAAGCGAGGCGACTAGACGAGCGGTATAAATCTGTACTTTGCGAAGAAAAGATTCCTGCTACCGCCTCAAGTCCGGTCTACATAACGACCACAGCCAACGCCTCCGCTATAACCGCAGTCACATATGCAGTGGCTTCAACTACTTCTGCGACGGCTCGCAACACAATAGGCCCCAACAATGCACAAGGCAATAGCAGAAAGCCTTCATGCCACCATTCAACCACCCCATGCGCCGCTGATATGCCCATTACAACTCCAGCTGCAGCAGTAATTAACACCAGCTCACAAGCCGGTAATGTGCCTTTTAACAACCCTACGAGCTCGGAATGGCAAACAAACGGCACTGCCAAACGCAAGCGCCCCAACGCCCCTTTCGCCTGACCAAGCCATCAAAACTTGAAAGACCAAAAGATTATCTAACCAGCAAGCATCAAGGGTACCCCAAGCCAGCCGGTCAAGCGACCACATCCCAACAACGTCAAAAGATGCCCGTCTAAGACACAATAGATTTGCAGCTCTAGACGCGGCCGATAACGATGCCGACGAAAATCAGGTATATTCGGAAATAGACGCTATGAAGATGCACCTTCTCTACCGCCTCGTAAGTCTAGAAAACCCGGTCCAATCATAGTTCCGAGCATAACAGACATCCACAAATTCCAGGCTGCCTTGGATAAAGTTATACCATGAAGCAGCTACTCGACTCGCGCGTTAGGCTCAGGCCTAACTAGACTCTACACCACCTTCCGCAAAGTAGTTAAATTCATGAAACAAACGAAATGCCAAAACTTCCACTACCAACTCCAAGAAGATAAGCCTTTCCGCATTGTCAACAGATGACGTCCTCTACTGCCCAAGGCTATATTATTAAGCAGATGTAAGACATAGGACACAATGTAGTTAATATCTTCAATCCTAAAGGCAAGGCCTTAAATGGCACGGAGCAAGACAGGCACATATGTTTTTCTTGGACCTCAAACCGGCCCCAACAATAAGGAAGCACTTAAAATAAACCTTCTTTGCCGCCAAAGAGTCATAGTAGAACGCCCCCGCCGATCTACCGACATTGTACAATGCCACCGCTGCCAGGATTACGGACATACAAAAAATTACTGCATGAAGCAATTCATCTGTGGAAGATGTGCGGAAGAGCACCCAACAGGATCTCCTCTCTGCAAAGCAGTCCAGGAAGCCGACTTCTTCTGCGCCAACTGCGGCGGAAACCACTCTGCTAACTACAAAGGCTGTAAATGGTACATAGACCGTATCAAAGTACGCAAGCCGGCCCCTAATATCTCGGCTCCTTTTCACAAGGCCCATAATAACCACGCTAGACAAATCAATTTATCCCTCCACCTATGGTAGCTGGCAAATCTATGTCATTTGCGGAGATGCTCAGATCGGGCAACACTGCAAAAAAAGAGTGCTAAAGGCAGCTCAACAACATTCCCGGAAATCACCCGAGCGAGAATACCAACTCGAGAATAGCGGCTGTTGTAGATGCCATGCAAAAGCTTACTAAAAGAATGGACCAGATCCTCAATACTATCCAAAAAAAACTCTGAAACTCAGCACATCCTGATGTCGCTGATCTTGCTGCCGACACACAGGAAGAGAGACAGACAGGCAGACAGCCTGACAGATTGGCAGACGGTCACACAGACCCACAGACTCGCAGACAAACAGACACACAGGAATAGAGAGAGATACACAGACAGTCAGGCAGACAGCATCGCAGACAGACGCTCCGGCAGACACAGACAGGCTGATATACAGACAGACAGACATGCAGACAGAGAGACAGGAAGACGGGCAGACAGACAGACAGGCACACAGGCACAAAGATAGACAGACAGAAAGGCAGACCAATAGACTCGCAGACAGTCAGACGCACGGGCAAACATAGAAAGACAAACAAGCAGACAACCCGACCGGCAGACAGCCAGACAGATGGAAAGATAGGCAGACGGTCACACAGACCCACAGACTCGCAGACACACAGGTAGAGAGAGAGATACATAGACAGTCAGGAAGACAGATAGGCAGGAATACCTATAGCCTCGCTGACAGACACACCGGCAGAGACAGACAGGTAGACTTACAGACAGACAGATATGTAGTCAGAGAGACAGGCAGATGGGCAGACAAACAGACTGAACAGAGATGGACAGACCGGCAGACAGATAGGCAGACAATCACATAGACCCACAGACTCGCAGACATACAGACACACGGGAAGATAGAGAGAGAGAGATACACAGACAGTCAGGCAGACAGCACCGCAGACAGACGCTCCGGCAGAGGCAGACAGGCTGATATACAGACAGACAGACACACTGGTAGACAAACAGAAAGGCAGACAGACAGACCGGCAGACAGTCACACAGACCCACCGACTGGCAGACATACAGACACACAGGAAGAGAGAGAGATACACACACAGTCAGGCATACATATATACAGGAATACCTACAGCATCGCAGACAAACGCACCGCAGACAAACGCACCGCAGAGACAGACAGGCTGATACACAGACAGACAGACAGACATACAGACAGAGAGACAGGCAGACGGCAGACAGACAGACAGGCACATATATAGACAGACAGAAAGGCAGACCAATAGACTCGCAGACAGTAAGATGCACGGGCAGAGCGAGAGAAAGACAGACAGACAGGTGGACAGACCGGCGGACAGGCAGACAGAAAGGAAAACAGGCATACAGACACGCAGACCCACAGACCCGCAGACATACAGAAACACAGAAAGATAGAGAGAGAGAGAGAGACACAGACAGGCAGACACACCGGCAGAGACAAACAGGCTGATATACAGACAGACAGACATGCAGACAGAGAGGCAGGCAGACGGGCAGACAGACAGACAGGCACTCAGATAGACAGACAGAGAGGTAGACCAATAGACTCGCAGACAGTCAGACGCACGGGCGGAGAGAGAGAGACAGAGAGACAGGCAGACAGGCAGACCGACCGGTGGACAGACAGACAGAACACGAAACAGGCAGTCAGACACGCAGACCCACGGACTCGCAGACATACAGAAACACAGGAAAAGAGAGAGAGATACGCAGACTCGCAGACAGTCAGACGCACGGGCAGAGAGAGAGAGACGCAGACAGACAGGAAGACCGACCGGCAGGCAGACAGACAGATAGGAAAACAGGCAGACAGGCACGCAGACCCACAGACTCACAGACATACAGACAAACCGGAAGAGAGAGAGATGCAAACATTAACATGCAGACAGGCAGGAATAACTAAATCCTCGCTGACAGACACACCGGCAGAGACAGACAGGTACACTTAAAGACAGACAGATATGTAGACAGAGAGACAGGCAGACAGACAGACAGGTACACAGATAGACAAACAGAAAAGCAGACAGACAGACCGGCAGACAGACTGACAGACAGGAAGATAGGCAGACGGGCAAAAAGACCCACAGACTCGCAAACTTAAAGACACATGGGCAGAATGAAAGGTACACAGACAGTCAGGCAGACAGATAGACAGTAATACCTACAGCATCGCAGACAGACGCACTGGCAGAGACAGACAGACTGTTATACAGACAGTCATACATGTAGACAGAGAGACAGAAAGACAAGCAGTCAGACAGACGGGCTGATATACAGACAGCCAAACATGCAGACAGAGAGGCAGGCAGACGGGCAGACAGACAGACAGGCACTCAGATAGACAGACAGAAAGGCAGTCCAACAGACTCGCAGACAGTCAGATGCACGGGCATACAGAGAGAGACAGACATAACAGGCAGACAGACACGCAGACCCACAAACTCTTAGACATCGAGACACACAGGAAGAGAGAGAGAGAGAGAGAGATACACAGACAGGCAGGCAGACAGATAGGCAGGAATACCTACAGCCTCGCAGACAGAGACACCGGCAGATACAGACAGGTAGACTTCAAGACAGACAGATATGTAAACAGAGAGACAGGCAGACAGACAGACAGGTACACAGATAGACAAACAGAAAGGCAGACAGAGAGACCGGCAGACAGACTGACCGGCAGACAGACTGACAGTTAGAAAGATAGGCAGACGGTCACACAGAACCACAGACTTGCAGACAAAGAGACACACGGGAAGAGAGAGAGTTACACAGACACTCAGGCGGACAGATAGACAGGAATACCTTCAGCATCGCAGACAGACGCACCGGCAGAGGCAGACAGACAGTTTTACAGACAGGCAGGCATACAGACAGATAGGCATACAGATAGTCCGACTAAAAAAGAGAAAAGAGACAGGCATTCAGACAGACCTATATAAAGAGAGAGAGAGAAAGACGGAGAAAGAGAGAGATAGAGGGAGAGAGAGAGAGAGAGAAAGAGAAGGAGAGACAGAGAAACAGAGAGAGAGAGAGAGAGAGAGAGAGAGAGAGACCTATAGGCTCGCAGACAGATAAGAAGAACCGCATACTCGCAGATAGACAGATAATAGGCAGTCCAACAGACATACAAAGAGACAGACAGGAATACCTACAGCATCGCAGACACACCGGCAGAGACAGATAGGCTCATATACAGACAGACAGACATGCACACAGAGAGACAGGCAGACGAGCAGACAGACAGGCAGACCGACCGGCAGACAGACAGAGAGATAAGAAGATAGGCAGACGATAGGTAGAGAAAGAGATACAAAGACAGTCAGGAAGACAGATAGACAGGTAAATCTACATCCTCGCAAAGACAGATAAGCAGACTTACAGATAGGCAGACATACAGTCAGATAGGCATACAGACAGTCAGACTGAAAAAGAGACAGGCAGACCGACGAGAGTGAGAGGGAGAGAGTGAGAGAGAGAGAGAGAGAGAGAGAGAGTGAGAGAGAGAGAGAGAGAAAGAGAGATAGAGACAGTGATAGAGATAGAGAGAGAAAGAGAGAGAGATAGAGAGAGAGAGAGAAAGAGAGAGAAAGAGAGAGAGGGGAAGAAAGAGAGAGAGAGCGAGAGACCTACAGCCTCGCAGACAGATAAGAAGAACAGCATATTCGCAGATAGACAGATAATAGGCAGTCCGACAGACAGACAAAGAGAAAGACAGGAATACCTACAGCCTAGTCAGACGCGGCGGCAGAGACAGACAGGCTGATATACAGACAAACAGACATGCAGACCGAGAGACAGGCAGACAGACAGACATTTATATAGATAGACAGACAGAAAGGCAGACCATTAGACTCGCAGACAGTCAGAAGCACGGGCAGAGAAAGAGGGACAGACAGACAGGCAGACCGACCGGCGAACAGATAAGAAATCATGCAGACAGACACGCAGACCCAGAGACTAGCAGACACAGAGACACACAGGAAGAGAGAGAAAGATACACAGACAGGCAGGCAGACAAATACGCAGGAGCACCTGCCGTGCCACAGGCCGACACACCGGCAGATACAGACAGGTAGACTTACAGAGAGACAGCCAGACGGACAGACGGACAGACAGGTGCACAGATAGACAGACCGGCGGACAGACTGAAAGATAGGCAGACGGTCACACCGACCCATAGACTCGCAGGCATACAGACAGCCACGTAGAGAGAGAGATACACAGTCAGTCAGGAAGACAGATAGACGGGAATACCAACAGCCTCGCAGACAAACACACTAGCAGAGACAGACAGGCAGACAGACAGAGAGATAGGTAAACAGGCAGACAGGCACGCAGACCCACAGACATACGGACACAAAGGAAAAAGAGAGAGATACACAAACAGACAGGCAGAAAGATAGGCAGGAATACCTACAGCCTCGCAGACAGACGCACCGGCAGAGACAGACAGGCTGATATACAGACAGACAGACATGCAGACAGAGAGACAGGCAGACGGGCAGACAGACAGACAGGCACCCAGATGGACAGACAGAAAGGCAGACCAAAAGACGCGCAGACAGTCAGACGCACGGGCAGAGAGAGTGAGGCAGACAAGCAGACAGACAGGCAGACCGACCGGTAGACAGACAGACAGATAGGAAGATGGGCAGACGGCCACATAGACCCACAGACTCGCAGACATACAGACACACAGGTAGAGAGAGATATACACAGACAGTCAGGAAGACAGATATACAGGAAAACTTACAGCCTCGCAGACAGTCACTCCGGCAGAGACAGATAAGCAGAATTACAGACAGACATATATGTAGACAGATAGACTGGCAGACGGGCAGACAGATAGACAGGTACACAGATGGACATACAGAAAGGCAGACAGACAGACTGACAGATAGGATGAAAGGCAGACGGTCATACAGACCCGCAGACTCGCAGACATACGGACACAAAGGAAGAGAGACAGACCGGCAGACAGGCTGTCAGATAGGCAGACTGGCACGCAGACGCACATACTCACAGACATAGGTATCACAAAGGAAGAGAGAGAGAGATACAATGACAGGCAGGCAAACAGATAGGGAGGATTACCTACGGCTTCGCAGGCAGACACAACAGCAGAGACAGACCGGTAGACTTGCAGACGACAGTTATGTAGACAGAGAGACAGGCAGGCAGACAGACAGGTGCACAGATAGACAAACAGAAAGGCAGACAGACAGACCAGCAGACAGACTGACAGATAGGAAGATAAGCAGATGGTCACAAACACCCACAGACTCGCAGACATAAAGACACACGGGAAGAGAGAGAGATACACAGACAGTCAGGCAGACAGATATACAGGAATACCTACAGCATCGCAGACAGACGCACCGGCAGAGACAGACAGGTAGACTTACAGACAGACATATATGTAGACAGATAGACAGCCAGACGGGCAGACAGGCACACAGATAGACAGAAAGCAAGGCAGACAAGTAGACTTGCAGACAGTCAGACTCACGGGCAGAGAGAGAGAGAGAGAGAGAGGCAGACAAGCGGACATAACGGCAGAATGACCAGCAGATAGATAGGAAAAAAGGCAGACAGAGACGCAGACCAATAGACTCGCAGCCACAGAGATACACAGGAAGAGAGGGAGAAATATACAGGCGGACAGATATGCAGACAGAGAGAGAGAAAGACGGGCAGACAGATAGAAAGGCAGACCAATAGACTCGCAGACAGGCAGACGCACGGCAGAGAGAGAGAGAGAGCGAGCCAGACAAGCAGACAGTCAGGCAGACCGACAGGCAGACATATGGGAAGATAGGCAGACGGTCACGCAGACCCACAGACTCGCAGACATACAGACTCACTGGAAGAGATTGAGATTCACAGACAGTCAGGCAGACAGATAGACAGAAATACCTTCAGTATGGCAGACAGACGCACTGGCAGAGACAGACAGTCTGCTATACAGACAAACAGGCATGCAGACCGAGAGACAGGCAGACAGACAGACAGGTACATAGATAGTCAGACAGAAAGGCAGACCAATAGACTCGCAGACAGTCAGATGCACGGGCAGAGAGAGAGAGAGAGAGAGACAGATAGACAGGCAGACCGACCGGCGAACAGATAAGAAAACATGCAGACTGACACGCAGACCCAGAGACTAGCAGACACAGAGACAGACAGGAAGAGAGAGAAAGATACACAGACAGGCAGCCAGACAAATACGCAGGAACACCTACCGTCTCACAGGCAGACACACCGGCAGAGACAGACAGGTAGACTAATAGACAGACAGATATGTAGGCAGAGAGACAGGCAGACAGGCAGACGGACAGGCAGGTTATTAGATAGACAGACCGGCAGACAGACTGACAAATAGGCAAACGGTCACACAGAACCACAGACTTTCAGTCATACAGACACATATAAATAGAGAGAGATGCAGAGACAGTCATGCGTACAGAAAGACAGGAATACCTACAGCAACGCAGACACACCGGCAGAGACAGATAGGCTGACTTACAGACAGGCAGGTAGACAGGCAGACATACACACAAATAGGCAAACTGGGAAACAAGAGACAGGCAAACCGACGAGAGAGGAATAGAGCGAGAAAGAAAGAGAGAGAGAGACTGTGAGAGAGAAAGGGAGAGAGTCCTATAGATTCACAGATAGATATGAAGAACAACATATTGTCAGACATATATATAATATATATAATAGGCAGTCCGACAGACAGACAAAGAGACAGACAGAAAAACCTACAGCCTGGGTAGGCGCCCCGGCAGAGACAGACAGGCTGATATACAGACAAACAGACAGGCAGGCAGAGAGACAGGCAGACGGGCAAACAGACAGACAGGCACACAGATAGACAGACAGAAGAGCAGTCCAATAGACTCGCAGAATGTCAGATGCACGGGCAGAGAGAGGGAGAGGCAGACAGACAGGCAGACCGACCGGCACATTGAAAGACAGATATATATATAGACCCACATACTCGCTGGCTTACAGATACACAGGAAGAGAGAGAGATTCATAGACAGTCAAGCAAACAGATCGACAAGAGTACGTACAGCCTCGCAGACAAACACACCGGCAGAGACTGCCAGGCAGACAGACAGACAGAGAGGAAAACAGGCAGACAGGCATGCAGACCCACAGACATACACAGGAAGAACGAGAGAGATACACAGACATACAGGCAGACAGATTGGCAGGAATTCCTACAGCCTCGCAGACAGACTCACCCGCAGAGACCGACAGGTAGACTAACAGTCAGACAGATATGCAGGCAGAGAGACAGCCAAACGGGCAGAAAGGCACAAAGATAGACAGACAGCAAGGCAGACCAGTAGACCTCAGACGCACGGGCAGAGAGAGAGAGAAGCAGACAGAACGGCAGACCGACCAGCAGATAAATAGGAAAAAACGCAGACAGACACGCAGACCCATGGACTCCCAGCCATAGAGACACACAGGAAGAGAGAGAGATACACAGACGGACAGATATGCAGACAGAGAGAGAGGAAGACGGGCAGACAAAAGGACAGGTACACAGATAAAAGGACAGAAAGGCAGATCAATAGACTCGCAGAAAGTCAGATGCGCGGGCAAAGAGAAAGATGGAGAGGCAGACAGACAGGCAGACCGACCGGCAGACAGATAGGAAAACAGGCAGACGGTCACACTGACCCACAGCTTCGCAGAAATACACACACACAGGAAGAGAGAGAGAGATACACAGACAGGCAAGCAGACAGATTAGCCGGAATAGTAAACGCCTCGCAGACAGACACACCGCCACATTCAAACAGGCTGATAAACAGACAGACGAGCATGCAGACAGAGAGACTGGCAGACGGGCAGACACACAGGCACACATATAGACAGACAGATAGGCAGACCAATAGACTCGCGGACAGTCAGACGCGCGGGCAGAGAGAGAGAGAGACGGACAGGCAGACAGTTAGGCAGACCGAACGACAGACAGATAGGAAAACAGGCAGACGGTCACACAGACTCACAGACTCGCAGTCATTCACACATACAGGAAGAGAGAGAGATACACCGACAGGCAAGCGACAGATTGGCAGGAATACCTAACGCCTCGCAGACAGACACACCGGCACAGACAGACAGGCTGATATACAGGCAGACCAACATGCAGACAGAGAGACTGGCAGATGGGCAGACTGACAGACAGGCAGACCAACCAGCAGACAGATAGGAAAACAGGCAGACGGTCACGCAGAATTACAGACTCGCATACATAGAGACACATACATACTGACATACTGATATGCAGACAGAGAGCCAGGCAGACGGGCAGACAAACAGACAGGCACATATAGACAGACAGAAAGGCAGACCAATAGACTGGCAGACAGGCAGACGCACGGCAGAGAGAAAGAGAGAGAGTCAGATAAGCAGACCAACAGGCAGATATATAGGAAAATAGGCAGACGGTCACACAGACCCACAGACTCGCAGACAGACAGACTCACTGGAAAAGAGTGAGATGCATAGAATGTCATGCAGACAGATAGACAGGAATACCCACAGCTTAGCAGACAGACGCACCGGCAGAGACAGGCAGGCTGATATACAGACAAACAGACATGCAGACCGAGAGACAGTCAGACAGACACACAGGTACATAGATAGTCAGACAGAAAGGCAGACCAATAGACTCGCAGACAGTCAAAAGCATGGCCAGAGAGAGAGAGAGAGACAGACAGACAGGAAGACCGACCGGCGAACAGATAAGAATACATGCAGACAGACACGCAGACCCACAGACTAGCACAGACCACAGGAAGAGAGAGAAAGATACACAGACAGGCAGCCAGACAAATACGCAGGAATACCTACCGTCTCACAGGCAGACACACCGGCAGAGACAGACAGGTAGACTTAGAGACAGACAGATATGTAGGCAGAGAGACAGGCAGACGACAGGCGACAGACGACAGGTAATTGATAGACAAACCGGCAGACAGATAGGCAGACGGTCACACAGACCCACAGACTTTCAGTCATACCGACACATATAAATAGAGAGATATCAGAGACAGTCAACAGAAAGACAGGAATACCTACAGCATCGCAGACACACCGGCAGAGACAGATAAACTGACTTCCAGACAGCCAGGCAGACATACACACAGATAGGCAAATTGGCAAACAAGAGTCAGGCAAACCGAGAGAGAGAGAAAGAGAGATAGAGAGAGAGAGAGAGAGAGAGAGAGACTGAGAGAGAGAAAGAGAGAAAGAAAGAGAGAGAAAGGGAGAAAAAGGGAGAGAGTCCTATAGATTCACAGATAGATATCAACATATTGTCAGACATACATATAATATATATAATAGGCAGTCCGACAGACAAACAACGAGACAGACAGAAATACCTACAGCCTAGGCAGACGCCCCGGCAGAGACAGACAGGCTGATATACAGACAAACAGACATGCAGGCAGAGAGACAGGCAGACGGGCAGACAGACATACAGGCACACAGATAGACAGACAGAAAGGCAGACCAACAGACTCGCAGACAGTCAGATGCACGGGCAGAGAGAGAGAGAGAGAGACAGACACGCAGACAGACACAGATAGGAAAACAGGCAGACAGACACGCAGACCCACAGACTCGCAGACATAGAGACACACAGGAAAAGAGAAAGAGATACACAGACAGTCAGGCAGACAGATAGGCAGGAATACCTACAGCCTCGCAGACAAACACACCGGCAGAGACAGACAGGCAGATATACAAAAAGACAGACATGCAGACAGAGAGACAGGCAGACTGGCACACAGACAGACTGAAAGGCGGACTCGCAGATAGGCAGTCACACAGGCAGAGAGAGATATAGGCAAACAGACACGCATACATACAGACAGGAAGAAAGTCAGGCAGACACACAGGAAGAGAAAAAAGGAGATACACAAACAGTCAGGCGGACAGATAAACAGGAACACCTAGAGCTTCGCAGACAGAAACACCGACAGAGTCATAGAGGCAGATATACAGAGAGACAGACATGCAGACAGAGAGACAGGCAGACGGGCACACAGATATACAGACAGAATGGCAGACCTACAGACTCGCAAATCGACAGTCACACGGGCAGCGAGAGAGAGAGAGACAGACAGGCAGACTGGCAGGTAGAGAGACAGGCAGACTGACAGCCAGAGAGAGAGAAAGAGACACAGAGAGAGAGAGAGTGAGTGAGAGAGAAAGAGAGACCTATAGACTCGCAGACAGATACGCAGTCATACAGGCAGACAGAGAGACAGACAGAAAAACCTACAGCCTCACAGACAGACACACCGGTATAATCAGACATGCAGACATACAGACAGATAGGCAAACAGACGGACACACAGACTCGCAAACATACAGACACACAGGTAGAGAGAGAGATACACAGACAGTCAGGCAGACAAATAGACAGAAATACCTACAGCCTCGCTAACTGACACATGGGCAGAGACAGACAGGCACACTTACGAACAGATAGATATGCAGACCTATAGATCTCTCTTTCTCTTCCTGTGTGTCTGTATGTCTGCGAGTCTGTGGGTCTGCGTCTCTGTCTGCCTGTTTTCCTATCTGTCTGTCTGCCTGGCTGCCTGTCCCTCTGTCTACATATCTGTCTGTCTGAAAGTCTGCCTGTCTGTCTCTCCGTAAGTCTGCCTGTCTGTCTCTGCCCGTATGCCTGTCTGCGAGGCTGTAAGTATTTCCGCCCATCTGTCTGTCTGCGCATCTCAAATTCTCTTTCTGTGTGTCTGTATGTCTGCGAATCTGTGGGTCTGCGTTCCTGTCTGCTCCTTTTTCTATCTGTCTGTCTGTCTGCCGGTCTGTCTCTGCTGGTGTGTTTGGAATGCCTAGGCTGTAGGTATTCCTGTCTATCTCTTTGTCTGTCTGTCGGACTGCCTATCATCGGTCTGTCTGCGATTCTGTTTTTCTTCTTGTTTTTCTCTCTATCTCTCTCTCTCCCTCTCTCTCAGAGACAGACAGGCAGATATACAGACCGACAGACATGCAGACAGAGAGTCAGGCTGACAGAGGGCTGTCTGCCTATCTTTGTTTCTCTCTGCCTCTGTGACTTTCCTTCTGCGATTCTAAGGGTCTGCATAACTGTCTGTCTGTAAGTCTGTCTGTCTGTCTTTCTGTAAGTCTGCCCGTCTGTCTCTGCCTTTGTGTCTGTCTGCGAGGTGGAAGGTATTCCTGCCTATCCGTCTGTCTGTGTATCTCTCTTTCTCTTCCTGTGTGTCTGTATGTCTGCGAGTCTTTGGGTATGCGTGCCTGTCTGCCTGTTTTCCTATCTGTCTGTCTGTCTGCTGGTCGGTCTGCCTGTCTGTCTGCCTGTCTGTCTGCCTATATTTCTCTGTCTCTGCCCGTACGTCGGACTATCTGTCTGTATATCAGCCTGTCTGTCTCTGCTGGTGTGTTTGTCTGCGAGGCTGTAGGTATTTCTGTCTGTCTGTCTGCCTGACTGTCCGTGACTCTCTCTCTCTTTCAGTGTGTTTGTGTATCTGCGATTGTGGGGGTCTGCGTGTCTGTCTGCCTAGGCTGTAGGTATTCCTGTCTGTCTCTTTGTCTGTCTGTCGGACAGTCTATTATCTGTCTCTCTGCGAATGTGTGGTTTTTCTTATCTGTATGCGAGTCTATAGGTCTCTCTCCCTTTCTTTCTCTCTCTCTCTCTCTCTCTCTTTATGTCTATCTGTAAGAATGTCTGTCCGTTTGCTTGTCCGTCTGTCTCTTTTTTAGTCGGACAATCTGTCAGCCTATCTGTCTGTGGGTCTGCGTGTCTGTCTGTTTGTTTTCTTATCTGTTCGCCGGTCGGTCTGCCTGTCTCTTTCTCTCTCTCTCTCTCTCTCTCTCTCTCTCTCTCTCTCTCTCTTGCCCGGGCGTCTGACTGTCTGCGAGTCTATTGGTCTGCCTTTCTGTCTGTCTATCTGTGTGCCTGTTAGTCTGTCTGCCCGTCTGCCTGTCTCTCTGTCTGCATGTCTGTCTGTCTGTATATCAGCCTGTCTGTCTCTGGCGGTGTGTCTGTCTGCGGCGCTTTAGGTATTCCTGCCAATCTATCTGCCTGTCTGTCCGTGTATCTCTCTTTCTCTCTTCCTGTGTTTCTGTATGTCTGCGAGTTCGTGGGTCTGCGTGTCTTTCTGCATGTTTTCTTATCTGTCCGCCGGTCGGTCTGCCTGTCTGTCTGTCTCTCTTTCTCTGCCCAGGTGTCTGACTGTCTGCGAGTCTATTAGTCTGCCTTTCTGTCTGTCTATCTGTGCCTCTCTATCTGTCTACCCGTCTGCCAGCCTTTCCGTCTGCATGTCTGTCTGTCTGTCTGTAAATCAGCATGACTGTCAGCAGGGCTTTAGTTATTCCTGCCAATCTGTCTGCCTGCCTTTCTGTGTATCTCTCTTCCTGTGTTTCTGTATGTCTGCGAGTCTGTGGGTCTGCGTGTCTGTCTGCCTGTTTTCTTATCTGTTCGCCGGTCGGTCTGCCTGTCTCTCTCTCTTTGCCCGGGCGTCTGACTGTCTGCGAGTCTATTGGTCTGCATTTCTGTCTGTCTATCTGTGTGCCTGTCAGTCAGTCTGCCCGTCTGCCTGTCTCTCTGTCTGCATGTCTGTCTGTCTGTATATCAGCCTGTCTGTCTCTGGCTGTGTGTCTGTCTGTGAGGCTTTAGGTATTCCTACCAATCTATCTGGTTGTCTGTCTGTATATCTCTCTTTCTCTCTTCCTGTGTTTCTGTATGTCTGCGTGTCTGTGGGTCTGCGTGTCTGTCGGTCCTCCTTTTTTTAATCAGTCTGTCTGCCGGTCGGTCTGCCTGCCAGTCTGACTCTCTCTCTGCCCGTGTGTCTGACTGTCTGCGAGTCTATTGGTCTTCCTTTCTGTCTGTCTATCTGTGTGCCTGCGTGTGTGTCTGCGAGTCTATTGGTCTTCCTTTCTGTCTGTCTATCAGTGTGCCTCTGTCTGTCCTCCCGTCTGCCTGTCTCTCAGTCTCCATGTCTGTCTTTCTGTATAGCAGCATGTCTGTCTCTGCCGCTGTGTCCGTCTATCTGTCTGCCTGACTGTCTGTGTATCTTTCTCTCTCTTCCTGTGTGTCTGTATGTCTGCGAGTCTGTGGGTTTGTGTGACCGTCTGCTTAGCTTCCTATCAGTCGGTCTGACTGCCGGTCTGTCTGTCTGTCTATCTGTGTATCTGTCTGCCTGTTTGCCTGTCTGCCTGTCTCTCTGTCTGCCTGTAACTCGTCCTGTCTGTCTCTGCCGGTGTGTCTGTCTTCGAGGCTGTAGGTATTCCTGCCTGTATGCATGTCTGTCTGTGTATCGCTCTCTTTCTTACTGTCTGTCTGTTTGTCTCTGAGTCTGTTGGTCTGCGTGTCTGTCTGCCTCTCTGTCTGTCTGCCTCTCTGTCTGTCTGCCTCTCTCTCTCCCCGTGAGCCTCACTGTCTATTGGTCTGCCTTTCTGTCTGTCTATCTGTGTACCTGTCTGTCTGTCTGTATATCAGCCTGTCTGTCTCTGCCGGTGCGTCTGTCTGCGATGCTGTAGGTATTTCTCTCTATCTGTCTGCTTGCCTTTCGGTGTATCTCTCTTCCTGTGTTTCTGTGTGTCTGCGAGTCTGTGGGTCTGCCTGACTGTCTACCTGTTTTCCTATCTGTCTGTCTGTCCACCGGTCGGTCTGCCTGTCTGTCTGTCTCTGTTTCTCTCTCTCTGCCCGTGCGTCTGACTGTCTGCGAGTCTATTGGTCTGCCTTTCTGTCTGTCTATCTGTGTGCTTGTCTGTCTGACTGCTCGTCTGTCTGTCTCTCTGTCTGCATGTCTGTCTGTCTGTATATCAGCCTGTCTGTCTCTGCCGGTGCGTCTGTCTGCGATGCTGTAGATTTTCCTGTATATCTATTTGCCTGACTGTCTGTGCATCTCTCTCTTTTCCTGTAAGTCTGTATGTCTGCGAGTCTGTGGGTTTGTGTGACCGTCAGCCTATCTGTCAATCTGTCTGCCGGTCTGTCTACCTGCCTTTCCTACTGTCTGTCTACATATCTGTCTGTCAGTAAGTCTACTTGTCTGTCTTTTCTGGTTGTCTGTTTGCAAGGCTGTAGGTGTTCCTGCTTATCTGTCTGTGTATCTCTCTCTTTCTTCCTTTGTGTATCTATGTCTGCGTGTCTGTGGGTCTGCGTGTCTGTCTGCCTGTTTTCTTATCTGTTTTCTCGGCCTGCCTGTCTGTCTGTCTGTCTCTCTCTCTCTCTCTCTCTCTCTGTCTGCCCGGGCGTCTGACTGTCTGCGAGTCTATTTGCTTGCCTTTCTGTCTGTCTATCTGTGTGCCTGTCTGCCTGCCTGCCCGTCTGCCTGTCTCTTTGTCTTTATGTCTGTTTATCTGTATATCAGCCTGTCCGTCTCTGGCGGTGTGTCTGTCTATCTGTCTGCCTGACTGTCTGTGTATCTCTTTCTCTCTCTTCTGTGTCTCTGCATGTCTGCGAGTCTGTGGGTCTGTGTGAACGTCATATCTGTCAGTCTGCCTACCTGCTTGTGACCTCTCTTTCTCTCTTTCTGTGTTTCTGTATGTCTGTGGGTCTGCGTGTCTGTCTGCCTCTCTGTCTGTCTGCCATTCTTTCTGTCTGCCTCTCTCTTTTTGTCAGCTAGCCTGTCTGCGAGTCTATTGGTCTGCCTTTCTGTCTTTCTGTCTGTCTACAGATATGCCTGTCTGTCTGTCTGCTCGTCTGTCTGTCTCTCTGTCTGCATGTCTGTCTGTCTGTATATCAGCCTTTCTGTCTCTGCCGGTGCGTCTGCCTGCGAAGCTGTAGGTATTTCTCTCTATCTGTCTGCCTGCTTGTCGGTGCATCTGTTTATTTTTTCACTTCCTGTGCTTCTGTATGTTTGTGAGTCTGTAGCTCTGCGTGACTGTCTGCCTGTTTTCCTATCTGACTCTCAGTCCACCGGTCGGTCAGCCTGTCTGTCTGTCTCTCTCTCTGCCCGTGCGTCTGACTGTCTCCGAGTTAATTGGTCTGCTTTTCTGTCTGTCTATCTGTGTGCTTGTCTAGCTGTCTGCCCGCCTGCCTGTCTCTCTGTCTGCATTTCTGTCTGTCTGTATATCAGCCTGCCTGTATCTGCCGGTGCGTCTGTCTATCTGTCTGCCTGACTGTCTGTGTATTTCTCTCTTTGCCTGTCTGTCTGTCTGCTAGTCTGTCTGTCTCTCTGCCTACATATCTACCTGTCTGTATCTCTACCTGTCTTTTGCTGCCGGTGTGTCTGTCTGCGAGGATGTAGGTATTCCTGCCTGTCTGCATGTCTGTCCCTGTATCCTTCTCTCTCTTCCTGTGTGTCTGTTTGCCTGTGAGTCTGTGGGTCTGCGTGTCTGTTTTCCTATCTGTTTCTCTCTCTCTTCCCGTGGGCCTGCCTGTCTGCAAGTCTATACATCTTTCTGTCTGTCTATCTGTGTGACTGTCTGTCTATCTGCCCGTCTGCCTGTCTCTATGTCTGAATGTCTGTCTGTCTGTATATCAGCCAGTCGGTCTCTGCCGGTGCGTCTGTCTGCGACGCTGTAGGTATTCCTGTCTATCTGTCTGCCTGACTGTCTGTGTATCTCTCTCTCTCTTCATGTGTGTCTGTATGTCTGCGAGTGTGTGGGTCTGTGTGTCCGTCTGCCTACGCTGAAGGTTTTCCTGTCTGTCTCTTTGTCTGTCTGTCGGACTGCCTATCACTTGTCTGTCTACGAATATGTTGTTCTTCATATCTGTCTGCGAGTTTATAGGACTCTCCCTATCTCTCTCATTCTCTGTCTCTCTCCCTCTTTCATTTTTTTTCTCTCTGTCTCTCTCTCTCTCTCTCTCTTTCTCTGTCTCTCTCTCCCTATCTCTCTGTCTCTCTCTCTCTCTCTCTCTCTCTCTCTCTCTGTCTCTCTCTCTCTCTCTCTCTCTCTCTCTCTCTCTCTCTCTCTCTCTCTCTCTCTTTCTCTATCTCTCTCTCTCTCTCTCTCTCTCTCTCTCTCTGTCTCTCTCTCTCTCTCTCTCTCGCTCTCTCTCTCTCTCTATCTCTCTCTGTCTCTCTCTCTCTCTCTCTCTCCTCTCTCTCTGTCTCTCTCTCTCTATCTCTTTCTCTCTCTCTCTCTCTCTCTCTCTCTCTCTCTCTCTCTCTATCTCTCTCTCTGTCTCTCTCCCTCCCTCTCTCTCTCTCTCTCTCTCTATCTCTCTCTGTCTCTCTCTCTCTCTCTCTCTCTCTCTCTCTCTCTCTCTCTCTCTCTCTCTCTCTCTCTCTCTCTCTCTCTCTCTCTCTCTCTCTCTCTCTTCATGTGTGTCTGTATGTCTGCGAGTGTGTGGGTCTGTGTGTCCGTCTGCCTACGCTGAAGGTTTTCCTGTCTGTCTCTTTGTCTGTCTGTCGGACTGCCTATCACTTGTCTGTCTACGAATATGTTGTTCTTCATATCTGTCTGCGAATTTATAGGACTCTCCCTATCTCTCTCTCTCTCTTTTCTCTCTCCCTCTTTCATTTTTCTCTCTCTCTCGCTCTCTCTCTCTCTGTTTCTTTCTCCCTCTCCTCCTGTGTTTCTGTATGTCTGCGAGTCTGTGGGCCTGTTCGTTTGTCTGCCTGTTTTCCTATCTGTCTGTGTGTCTGCCGTCTGACTGTATGTGTGAATGTCTGCCTATCTGTGAGTCTGTCTACCAGTCTGTCTCTCTTCCTGTTTGTCTGCATGTCTGCGAGTCTGTGGGTCTATGTGACCGTCTTCCTATCTGTCTGTCTGTCTGCCGGTCTCTCTGTCGGCCTTTCTGTTTGTCTATCTGTGTGCCTGTCTGTCTGTCTGTATATCAGCCTGTCTGTGTCTGCCGGAATGTCTGTCTGCGATGCTGTCTGCCTGACTGTCTGTGTATATCTCTCTATTCCTGTGTGTTTGTATGTCTGCGACTCTGTGGGTCTGTATGACCGTCTTCCTATCTGTCAACCTGTCTGCCGGTCTGTCTATCTTTGTACCTGTCTGTCCGTCTGCCCGTATTCCTGTCTCTCTGTCAATATATCTGTCTGGCTGTAAGTCTCCTTGTCTGTCTCTGCCGGTTAGTCTGTCTGCTAGGCTGTAGGTGTTCCTGTCTATCTGTCTGCCTGTCTTTCTGTGACCGTTTTTTCTCATCCTGTGTGTCTGTTTGTCAGTGAGTCTGTGGGTCTGCATGTCTGTCCGGCTGGTTAACTATCTGGCTGTCTGTCTGTCTATCTGTGTGCCTGTCTGTCCGTAATTTTCTCTCTGCCCGGGCTTCTGACTGTCTGCGAGTCTATTGGTCTGCCTTTCTGTCTGTTTATCTCTGCCGATGTGCCTGTTTGCGAAGCTGTAGGTATTTTTGTATATCTGGCTGGCTGACTGTCTGTGTATCTCTCTCTTCCTGTGTGTCTGAATGACAGCGAGTCTGTGGGTCTGTGTGTCCATCTGCCTGTAGGTATCCCTGTCGGTCTCTTTGTCTGTCTGTCGGGCTGAATATCATTTTTCTGGTAGCGAATATGTTGTTCTTCATAACTGCCTGCGAATTAATGACTCTCCCTCTCTCTCTCTCTCTTTCTCTATCTCTCTCTTTCTCCCTCTCTCACTCTCTTTATCTCTCTCTCTCTATCATACCCGCCAGCAGAGACAGACAGGCTCTTATACAGACAGACAGACATGCAGACAGAGAGACAGGCAGCCGAGCAGGCAGACGAGCAGGCAGACAGACAGAAACACACGTAGACAGACAGAGAGACTTGCACACAGTCAGACGCCCCCATAGAGACATACAGGAAGAGAGAAAGATACACAGACAGGCATGCAGACAGATAGGCAGGAACAGGGTGACAGGGTGAAAGACAGACAGACGGGCAAACAGATAGACAGACACAAAGATACAGACACAGGTAGACGGGCAGACAGACAGACAGGTACACAGATAGACAGACAGAAAGGCAGACCTATAGAATCGCAGACAGTCAGACGCACGGACAGAGAGAGGGAGGCAGATGAGCAGACAGAACGGGACACCCTCCGGCAGACAGGAAAACAGGCAGACAGGCACGCAGACCCACAGACTCGCAGACACAGAGACACACAGGAAGAGAGAGAGAGATACACAGACATAAAGATATATAGGCAGAGAGACAGGCAGACGGGCAGACAGGCACACAGATAGACAGAGAGAAAGGCAGACCAGTAGAATCGCAGACAGTCAGACGCCCGGGCAGGAAGACCGGCCGGCAGACATATAGGAAGATAGGCAGACAGTCACACAGACAAGCAGACATACAGACACACAGGAAGAAAGAAGGAGAGAGAGATACACAGACAGTCAAGCAGACAGATGGGCAGGAATACCTAAGCCTCGCTGACAGACACACCGGCAGAGACAGACAGGCTGATATACAGACAGACAGTCATGTACCCAGAGAGACAGGCAGACGGGCAGACAGACAGACAGGCAGACCTACCGACGGACCGTCTGGCGCGCATATAAGAAAACAGGCAGAGAGACACGCAGACCCACAGACTTGCAGACATAGAGACACACAGGAAGAGAAAGAGAGAAACACAGACAGACAGGCAGACAGATAGGCAAGCATACCTGAAGCCTCGCAGACAGACACACCGGCGGAGACATTTAGGTAGACTTACAGACAGACAGATCTGTAGACAGGCGAGCAGACAGATAGACAGATACACAGATTAACAGACTGAGAGGAAGAGCGACAGACTGGCAGACAGATTGAGAGATAGGCAGACGGTCACACAAACCCACAAACTCGCAGACAGACACACCGGCAGAGACAGACAGGTAGACTTACAGACAGACAGTTATGTAGACAGGGAGACAGGCAGACAGGTACGCAGATATAAAAACAGAAAGGCAGACAGAAAGACCGGCAGACACTCTGACAGATAGGAAGATAGGCAGACGGTCACACAGGCCCACAGACTCGCAGACATAAAGACACGCGGGAAGAGAGAGATATACAGAGACAGTCAAGCAGACAGATAGACAGGAATAACTACAGCATCGAAGACAGACGCACCGGCAGAGACAGATAGGCAGATATACAGGCAGACATACATACAGACAGAGAGACAGGCAGACAGACATACAGGTTCACAGATAGCCAGACAGAACGGCAGACAAATAAACCAATAGTCAGAAGCCCGTGATGCGAGAGAGAGACAGGCAGACTGACTGGCGGACAGATAAGAATACAGGCAGACAGGCACGCAGACCCACAGACTCGCAGACAAAGAGACACACGGGAAGAGAGAAAGAGATACACAGACAAACAGGCAGACAGATAGGCAGAGACAGACAGGTAGACTTACAGAAAAACAGATATGTAGACAGAGAGACTGGCAGACAGACAGACAGGTACACAGATAGACAAACAGAAAGGCAGACAGACTGGCAGATATGAAGATAGGCAGACGGTCACACAGACCCACAGACTCGCTGACATACAGACAAATAGGAAAAGAGAGAGATACACAGACTGGCAACCAGACAGATTGGCAGGAATACATACAGCCTCGCAGACAAGCACGCCGGCAGAGAGAGACAGGCTGATATACTGACAGACAGACATGCAGACAGAGAGACAAGTAGACCGGCAGACTTACAGATAGACATACAGATAGACAGAGAGAAGGGCAGACCAATAGACTCGCTGACAGACAGAAGCACCGGCGGACAGATAAGAATACAGGCAGACAGACACGCAGACCCACAGACTCGCAGACAAAGAGACACACAGGAAGAGAGCAAGAGATACGCAGACAGGCTGGCAAACAGATAGGCAGAGACAGACAGGCAGACTTACAGATAGACAGATATGTACACAGAGAGTCAGGCAGACGGCCGGACAGACAGACAGGTACACAGATAGACAGACAGAAAGGCAGACAGACAGACCGGCAGACACACAGACAGATAGGCAGATAGTTAGACGGTCACGCGGACCCACAGACGCGCAGACATACAGACACAATGGAAGAGAGACAGACCGGCTGACAGATAGGCAGACAGGCACGCAGACGCACATACTCAGAGACATAGGCATCACAAAGGAAGAGAGAGAGAGAGAGATATAATGACAGGCAGGCAGACAGATAGATAGGAATACCTACAGCATCGCTGACAGACGCAACGGCAGAGCAAGACTGGCTGATATACCGACAAACAGATATGCAGCCAGAGAGAAAGGCAGACGGGCAGAGAGACAGAAAGGCACACAGATAGATAGACAGAAAGATAGACCAAAAGACTCGCAGACAGTCGGACGCACGGGCAGAGGGAGAGGCAGACAAGCAGACCGACGGACAGACAGATAGAAAAACAGGCAGACGGTCACACAGATTTACAGACTCGCAGACATAGAGACACAGGAAGAGAAAGAGAGATACACAGACAGGCAGGCAGACAGACAAACAGGAATACCTACAGCCTCGCAGACAGGCACACCGGCAGAGTCAGACAGGTAGACTAGCAGACAGCCAGATATGTAGACAGAGAGACATAAAGACAAGCAGACAGACAGACAGGCACACAGATAGACAGACAGAAAGGCAGACCAATAGACTCACAGACAGTCAGACGCACGGGCAGAGAGAGAGAGAGAGAGACAGAGACAGACAGACAGACCGACCGGTGGACAGACGGACAGAAAGGAACACAGGCAGTCAGACACGCAGACCCACGGACTCGCAGACATACAGAAACACAGAAAGAGAGAGAGAAGATACACAGATAGGCAGGCAGACACACCGGCAGAGACAGACAGGCTGATATACAGACAGCCAAACATGCAGACAGAGAGGCTGGCAGTCGGACAGACAGATAGACAGGCACACAGATAGACCCACAGACTCGCAGAGATAGAGACACACAGGAAGAAAGAGAGAGATACACAGACAGGCAGGCAGACAGAAAGGCAGGAACACATAGGGCTTCGCAGGCAGACACACCAGCAGAGACTGACAGGCTAATATACAGACAGACATACATGCAGACAGAGAGTCAGGCAGACGGGCAGACATACAGACAGATAGGAAGATAGGCAGACGGTCACACAGACCCACAGACTCGCAGACGTACAGGCACACAGAAAGAGAGAGAGATACTTAGACAGTCAGGCAGACAGATAGACAGACGCACCGGCAGAGACAGACAGGAAATTGGCTCGCAGACAGTCAGACGCACGGCCAGAGAGGGAAAGAGAGAGAGAGAGACAGACAGACAGACAGGCAGACCGACCGGTGGACAGACAGACAGAAAGGAAAACAGGCAGTCAGACAAGCAGACCCATGGACTCGCAGACATACAGTAACACAAGAAGAGAGAGAGAGAGAGATACACAGACACGCAGGCAGACACACGGGCAGAGACAGACAGGCTGATATACGGACAGCCATACATGCAGACAGAGAGGCTGGCACACGGGCAGACAGACAGACAGGCACACAGATAGACACACAGAAAGGCAGACCAATAGACTCGCAGACAGTCAGACGCACGGGCAGACAGAGAGACAGACAGACAGGCAGACAGACAGGCAGGAATTCCTAAAGCCTCGCAGACAGACACACCGGCAGAGACAGACAGGTAGACTTACAGACAGACAAATATGTAGACAGAGAGACAGGTAGACAGACAGACAGGTACACAGATAGACAGACAGAAAGGCAGACAGACAGATAGGAAGATAGGCAGACAGCCACACAGACCCACAGACTCGCAGACATTAAGACACACGGGAAGAGAGAGAGATACACAGACAGTCAGGCAGACAGATAGATAGGAATACCTACAGCATCGCAGACAGACAGACAGCACCGGCAGAGACAGACAGGCTGAGATACAGACAGACAGATATGTAGACAGAGAGACAGGCAGACAGACTGACAGATAGGAAGTTAGGCAAACGGTCAAACAGACCCACAGACTCGCAGACAGACAGACACACGGGAAGAGAGACAGACCGGCAGACAGACTGACAGATAGGCAGACGGTCACACAGACCCACAGACTCGCAGACATACAGACACACAGGAAGAGAGAGAGATACAAAGACAGTCAGGCAGACAGATAGACAGGAATACCTACAGCATCGCAGACAGACGCACCGGCAGAGACAGACAGGCTGATATAAGACAGACAGACAGACATGCAGACAGAGAGACAGGCAGACGGGCAGACAGACAGACAGGCACACAGATAGACAGACAGAAAGGCAGACCAATAGACTCGCAGACAGCCAGACGCACGGACAGAGAGAGAGACAGACAGACAGACGACAGACAGACAGGCAGACCGACTGGCGGACATATAAGAAAACAGGCAGACAGACACACAGACTCGCAGACACACAGGAAGAAAGAGAGAGATACACAGACAGTCAGGCAGACAGACAGGCAGGAACACTTACAGCCTCGCAGGCAGACACACCGGCAGAGACAGACAGGCTGATATAATGACAGACAGACATGCAGACAGAGAGTCAGGCAGACGGGCAGAAATACAGACAGGCACACAGATAGACAGACAGAAAGGCAGACCAGTAGACTCGCAGACAGTCAGACGCACGGGCAGACAGAGAGAGACAGACAGACAGGCAGACAGATTGGCAGGAATACCTGCAGTCTCGCAGGCAGACACACCGGCAGAGACAGACAGGTAGAATTACAGACCGACATAAATATGTAGACAGAGGGAGAGGCAGACGCGCAGACAGACGCTCCGACAGACAGACAGAAGATAAGAAGACGGTCACATAGACCCACAGACTCGCAGACATACAGACACACAGGAATAGAGAGAGATACACAGACAGTCAGGCAGACAGCATCGCCAACAGACGCTCCGGCAGAGACAGACAGGCTGATATACAGACAGACAGACAGGCACACAGATAGACAAACAGAAAGGCAGACTAATAGACTCGCAGACAGTCAGACGCACGGGCAAAGAGAGAAAGACAAACAAGCAGACAGACAGGCACACCGACCGGCAGACAGACAGACAGATGGGAAGATAGGCAAACGGTCACACAGACCCACAGACTCGCAGACATACAGACACACAGGTAGAGAGAAAGATACATAAACAGGTAGGAAGACAGATAGACAGGAATACCTATAGCCTCGCTGACAGACACACCTGCAGAGACAGACAGATATGTAGTCAGAGAGAAAGGCAGATGGGCAGACGAACAGACAGGCACACAGATAGACAGACAGAAAGGCAGACCAATAGACTCACAGACAGTCAAACGCCTGGGCAGAGAGAGAGACAGACAGACGGGCAGACCGACCGGCGGACAAATAAGAAAACAGGAAGACAGTCACGCAGACCCACAGACTTGCAGACATAGCGACACACAGGAAGAAAGGGAGAGATACACAGACAAGCAGGCAGACACAAAGGCAGGAACACTTACAGCTTCGCAATCAGACACACCGGCAGAGACTGACAGGCTGATATACAGACAGACAGACATGCAGACACAGAGTCAGGCAGAAATACAGACAGGCACCCAGATAGACACACAGAAAGGCAGACCAATAGACTCGCAGACAGTCAGACCCACGGGCAGACAGAGAGAGAGACAGACAGACAGGCAGACAGACTAGCAGACAGACAGGCAGACAGACAGGCAGGAATTCCTAAAGCCTCGCAGACAGACACACCGGCAGAGACAGTTAGGTATACCTACAGAAAGACAGATATGTAGACAGAGAGACAGGCAAACAGACAGACAGGTACACAGAAAGACAGACAGAAAGGCAGACAGACAGATAGGAAGATAGGCAGACGGCCACACAGACCCACAGACTCGCAGACATAAAGACACACGGGAAGAGAGAGAGATACACAGACAGTCAGGCAGACAAATAGACAGAAATACCTACAGCATCGCAGACAGACGCACCGGCAGAGACAGACAGGCTGATATACAGACAGACAGATAGATGGGAAGACGGTCACACAGACCCACAGACTCGCAGACACACAGGAAGAGAGACAGACAGGCAGACAGACTGACAGATGGGCAGACGGTCACACATACCCACAGACTCGCAGACATACAGACACACAGGAAGAGAGAGAGATACAAAGACAGTCAGGCATACAGATAGACAGGAATACCTACAGCATCGCAGACAAACGCACCGGCAGAGACAGACAGGCTGATATACAGACAGACAGACAGACATGCAGACAGAGAGACAGGCAAACGGGCAGACAGACAGACAGACACACAGATAGACAGACAGAAAGACAGACCAATAGACTCGCAGACAGTAAGATGCACGGGCAGAGAGAGGGAGACAGACAGACAGGTAGACCGACCGGCGGACAGACAGACAGATAGGAAAACAGGCAGACAGACACGCAGACCCACAGACTCGCAGACATACAGAAGCACAGAAAGACGAGAGAGAGAGAGATACACAGACAGGCAGGCAGACACACCGGCAGAGACAGACAGGCTGATATACAGACAGACAAACATGCAGACAGAGAGGCAGGCACAGACAGGCACACAGATAGACAGACAGAAAGGCAGACCAATAGACTCGCAGACAGTCAGACGCACGGCCAGAGAGAGAGAGAGACAGACAGACAGGCAGACCGACCGGTGGACAGACAGACAGAAAGGAAAACAAGCAGTCAGACACGCAGACCCACGGACTCGCAGACATACAGAAACAAAAGAAGAGAGAGAGAGATACACAGCCTGGCAGGCACACTTACAGCCTCGCAGGCAGACACACCGGCAGAGAGTGACAGGCTGATATACAGACAGACAAACATGCAGACAGAGAGTCAGACAGACGGGCAGAAATACAGACAGGCACACAGATAGACAGACAGAAAGGCAGACCAGTAGACTCGCAGACAGTCAGACGCACGGGCAGACAGAGAGAGCGACAGACAGACAGGCAGACAGATTGGCAGGAATACCTGCAGTCTCGCAGGCAGACACACCGGCAGAGACAGGCAGGTAGAATTACAGACCGACAGATATGTAGACAGAGGGAGAGGCAGACGCGCAGACAGACGCTCCGACAGACAGACAGGTACACAGATAGACAAACAAAAAGGCAGACAGACAGACCGGCAGACAGACAGACAGATAAGAAGACGGTCACATAGACCCACAGACTCGCAGACATACAGACACACAGGAATAGAGAGAGATACACAGACAGTCAGGCAGACAGCATCGCAGACAGACGCTCCGGCAGACACAGACAGGCTGATATACAGACAGACAGACAGGCACACAGATAGACTAACAGAAAGGCCGACAGAGAGACAAGCAGACAGACAGGCAGATAGGAAGACGGTCACATAGACCCAGAGACTCGCAGACATACAGACACACAGGTAGAGAGAGAGATACATAGACAGTCAGAAAAACAGATAGGCAGGAATACCTATAGCCTCGCTGACAGACACACCGGCAGAGACAGACAGGTAGACTTACAGACAGACAGATATGTAGTCAGAGAGACAGGCAGATGGGCAGACGAACAGACAGGTACAGATGGACAGACCAGCAGACAGATAGGCAGACAGTCACACAGACCCACAGACTCGCAAACATACAGACACATGGGAAGAGAGACAGACCGGCAGACAGACTGACAGATAGGCAGACGGTCACACAGACCCACAGACTCGCAGACATACAGACACACAGGAAAAGAGAGAGATACACAGACAGTCAGGCAGACAGCATCGCAGACAGACGCTCCGGCAGAGACAGACAGGCTGATATACAGACAGACAGACGTGCAGCCAGAGAGACAGGCAGACAGACAGACAGGCACCAGATAGACAGACAGAAAGGCAGACCAATAGACTCGCAGACAGTAAGATGCACGGGCAGAGAGAGAGAGAGAGAGAGAGAGACAGACAGACAGGTAGACCGACCGGCGGACAGACAGACAGATAGGAAAACAGGCAAACAGACACGCAGACCCCCGCAGACACACAGAAACACAGAAAGACAAACAGGCTGATACACAGACAGACAAACCTGCAGACAGAGAGGCAGGCAGACGACAGACAGACAGACAGCCACTCAGATAGACAGACAGAAAGGCAGACCAATAGACTCGCAGACAGTCAGACGCACGGGCAGAGAGAGAGGCAGGCAGACAGGAAGACCGAACGGCAGGCAGACAGACAGATGGGAAAACAGGCAGACATACAGACAAACCGAAAGAGAGAAAGATACACAGACAGACATGCAGACAGGGCAGGAATACCTAAAGCCTCGCAGACAGACACACCGGCAGAGACAGACAGGTAGACTTACAGACAGACAGATATGCAGACAGAGAGCACAGGCACACAGATAGACAAACAGAAAGGCAGACAGACAGACCGGCAGACAGACTGACAGATAGGAAGATAGGCAAACAGTCACACAGACCCACAGACTCACAGACATAAAGACACACAGGAAGAGAGAGAGATACACAGACAGTCAGGCAGACAGATAGACAGGAATACCTACAGCATCGCAGACAGACGCACCGGCAGAGAGAGACAGGCTGATATACAGACAGACAGATATATATAGACAGAAAGACAGGCAGACAGACAGACAGGTGCACAGATAGACAAACAGAAAGGCAGACAGACAGACCGGCAGACAGACTGACAGATAGGAAGATAGGCAAACGGTCACACAGACCCACAGACTCGCAGACATACAGACACACAGGAAGAGAGAGAAATACACAGACAGTCAGGCAGACAGATAGACAGGAATACCTACAGCATCGCAGACAGACGCACCGGCAGAGACAGACAGGCTGATATACAGACAGACAGACATGCAAACAGAAAGACAGGCAGACAGACAGACAGGCACACAGATAGCCAGACAGAAAGGCAGACCAATAGACTCGCAGAAAGACAAACGCCCGGGCAGAGAGAGGGAGACAGGCAAAACTGACCGGCAGACAGATAAGAAAACAGGCAGACAGACACGCAGACCCACAGACTCGCAGAGATAGAGACACTTAGGAAGAGAGAAAGAGATACACAGATAGGCAGGCAGACAGATAGGCAGAGACAGACAGGTAGACTCTACAGACAGACAGATATGTAGACAGAGAGACAGGCAGACAGACAGACAGGTACACAGATTAAGAGAGGTAGACAGACAGGCAGACCGACCGGCAGGCAGACAGACAGATGGGAAAACAGCCAGATAGACACGCAGACCAACCGACTCCCAGACCAACCGACTCCCAGACATACAGACAAACCGAAAGAGAGAAAGATACACAGACAGACATGCAGACAGGCAGGAATACCTAAAGCCTCGCAGACAGACACACCGGCAGAGACAGACAGGTAGACTTACAGACAGATATGTAGACAGAGAGACAGGCAGACAGACAGACAGGTACACAGATAGACAAACAGAAAGGCAGACAGACAGACCGGCAGACAGACTGACAGATAGGAAGATAGGCAAACGGTCACACAGACCCACAGACTCGCAGACATAAAAACACACGGGAAGAGAGAGAGATACACAGACAGTCAGGCATACAGATAGACAGGAATACCTACAGCATCGCAGACAGACGCACCAGCAGAGACAGACAGGCAGATATACAGACAGACATACATGCAAACAGAGAGACAGGCAGACAGACAGACAGGCACACAGATAGCCAGACAGAATGGCAGACCAATAGACTCGCTGAAAGTCAAACGCCCGGGCAGAGAGAGGGAGACAGGCAAAACTGACCGGCAGACAGATAAGAAAACAGGCAGACAGACACGCAGACCCACAGACTCGCAGACATAGAGACACTCAGGAAGAGAGAAAGAGATACACAGACAGGCAGGCAGACAGATAGGCAGAGACAGACAGGTAGACTTACAGACAGACAGATATGTAGACAGAGAGACAGGCAGACAGACAGACAGGTGCACAGATAGACAAACAGAAAGGCAGACAGACAGACCGGCAGACAGATAGGCAGGAACACTTACAGCCTCGCAGGCAGACACACCGGCAGAGACTGACAGAGTGATATACAGACAGACAAACATGCAGACAGAGAGACAGGCAGATGGGCAGAAAGACAGACAGCCACACAGATAGACAGACAGAAAGGAGACCCACAGACAGTCAGACGCACGGGCAGAGAGAGAGAGAGACAGACAGGCAGGCAGACAGATTGGCAGGAATACCTGCAGCCTCGCAGACAGACACACCGGCAGAGACAGACAGGTAGAATTACAGACAGACAGATATGTAGACAGAGGGAGAGGCAGACGCGCAGACAGACAGACAGGTACACAGATAGACAGACAAAACGGCAGACCGGCAGACAGACAGACAGATAAGAAGACGGTCACACAGACCCACAGACTCGCAGACATACAGACACACAGGAAGAGAGAGAGATACACAGACAGTCAGGCAGACAGAAACCTCGCAGGCAGACACACCGGCAGAGACAGACAGAGTGATATACAGACAGACAAACATGCAGACAGAGAGTCAGGCAGACGGGCAGAAATACAGACAGCCACACAGATAGACAGACAGAAAGGCAGACCAATAGACTCACAGAGAGTAAGATGCACGGGCAGAGAGAGAGAGAGAGAGAGACAGACAGACAGGTAGACCGACCGGCGGACAGACAGACAGATATGATAACAGGCAGACAGACACGCAGACCCGCAGACATACAGAAGCACAGAAAGACAAACAGGGTAATATACAGACAGCCAAACCTGCAGACAGAGAGGCAGGCAGACGACAGACAGACAGACAGCCACTTAGAATGGCAGACCAATAGACTCGCAGACAGTCAGACGCACGGGCAGAGAGAGAGAGACTGACAGATCGACTGGCGGACAGACAGACAGATAGGAAAACAGGCAGACAGACACGCAGAACCACAAATTCGGAGACAGACAGACACACAGGAAGAAAGACAGACACACAGACAGTCAGACAGGCGGATAAACAGACAGACAGACATGCAGACAGATCGACACACAGAAAAAGAGATAAATAGACAGAAAGGCAGACAAATAGACTCGCAGACAGTCAGAGGCAGGGGCACAGACGAAGACAGACAGGCAGACATACAGGCAGACCGACA
This sequence comes from Drosophila borealis, assembly GCA_035045885.1. NCBI lineage: Eukaryota > Metazoa > Arthropoda > Insecta > Diptera > Drosophilidae > Drosophila > Drosophila borealis. Next base: position 646,044 of record JAWNOR010000282.1, on the reverse strand, counting down.
TGCAGACGGACAGACAGGTATGAAAACAGGCAGAAAGCCACGTAGGCACACAGACTCATAGATAAACAGGCTCACAGGAAGAGAGAGAAACACACAGACAGTCAGTCAGACTGATAGACAGGAATACCTACAGCCTCGCAGACAGTCACACCGGCAGGGACAGACAGACATGCAGACAGAGAGACAGGCAGACGGTCAGACTGACAGACAGGCACACAGATAGACATACAGAGAGGCAGTCAAATAGACAGAAAATCAGACAAATTGACTCGCAGACAGTCAGACGTACGAGCAGTGAAAGAGACATATATGCAGACAGACATGCAGACCGACCTGCAGACAAACAGACCGGTAGGAAAACTGGCAGACAGACGCGCAGACCCATAGACTCGCAGACATACAGACAAACAGGAAGAGAGAGAGACAGACAGAAATACAGACAGACAACCAGACAGGCAGACCAACAGACAAACAGACAGACCCACATACTCGGAGACAAGCAGACAGACAGGAAGAGAGAAAGACACACAGACAGGCAGACAGATAGACAGGAATACCTTAAGCCTCGCAGAGAGACACACCGGCAGAGACAAACATCCAGATATACATACAGACAGACAGACAGGCACATAGAAAGACAAACAGAAAGGTAGCCCAATAGACTTGCAGATAGTTAGGCGCACAGGCAGACAGGCAAAAAATCAAGCTCACAGAGCGGCAGACAGACAGACAGGAAGTTAGGAAAAAGACACACAGAACCAAAGACTCGCAGACATATAGACAAACAGGAAGAGAGAGAGACACACAGACAGTCAGGCAGACAGATAGACAGTTATACTACAGCCTCGAAGATAGACACCGGCAGAGACAAACACGCAGATATACAGACAGGCAGACATGCAGACAGAGGGACAGGCAGACGGGCAGACAGACAGACAGGCACACAGATCGACAGACAGAAAGGCATACCAGTGGACTCACAGACAGACAGTCGCGCAGGCAGAGAGATAGACAAACAGGTAGACAGACTTACAGACCCGCAGACTGGCGGAAAAATAGGAAAACATATAGACAGACGGGCAAAGAGGGACAGACAGGCAGACCGACCGGCTGACAGACACACAGATAGGAAGAGAAAGAGAGAGATAAACAGACAGACAGGCTGACAGATAGGCAGGAATACCTACAGCTTCGCAGACAGACACACCGGCGGAGACAGGCAGGCAGACATACAGGCAGACAGAATGCAGACAGAATGCAGACAGAGAGACAGACCCCCAGACTCTCAGACATAACACACACACAGGTAGAGAGAGAGAGATACCCAGACAGGCAGGCAAACAGATAGACTGGAATACCTATAGTCAGAACAACATTTTCGCAGACAGACAGATAGAGCGGCTGACAGGAATATAGGCAGTCAGACAGACGTGCGTAAAGATAGGCGGACAAGAAGACAGACAGACAACCAGACAGGCAGACCGACAGACAGATAGGTAGATAGGCAGACATACACGCAGACCCACATACTCGGAGACAAGCAGACAGACAGGAAGAGAGAAAGACACACAGACAAGCAGACAGATAGACAGGAATTCCTTAAGCCTCGCAGACAGGCACACCGACAGAGACAGACAGGTAGATATACAGATAGACAGACATGCAGAACGAGAGACAGGCAGACGGGCAGACATACAGACAGGCACACAGATCGACAGACAGAAAGGCAGACAAATAGACAGAAAGGCACACAAATAGACTCGCAGACAGTCAGACGGCAGAGACAGAGACAGACAGGCAGACATACAGGCAGACATACAGACAGATAGGCAAACATATAGTCAGACTGAAAAAGAGACAGGCAGACCGAGAGAGAGAGAGAGAGAGAGAGAGAGGGAGAGAGAGAGAGAGAGAGAGAAAGAAAGAGCGAGATAGAGAGAAAAGGGGAGAGTCCTATAGATTCGCAGAAAGATAAGAAGTAAAACATATTCGCAGACAGACAGATGATAGGCAGGCCGACAGACAGACAAAGAGACAGACAGGAATATCTACAGCCTAGGCAGACGGACACACAGACTCGCAGACATACAGAAAGAGAGAGATACACAGACAGTCAGGCAGACAGATAAACAAGTATACCTACAGCCTGGCAGACAAACACACCAGCCAAGGCAGACCGGCAGACTGACATACAGTTAGAAAAACAGGGAGAAACGCACGCAGACATGCAGACAGACAGAAAGGCAGACCAATAGACGCGCGGGCAGAGATATATACAAACAGGCAGACAGACAGGCAGACGCACGGACTCGCAGACATACGGACACCTAGAAAGAGAGAAAGAGAGAGAGAGAGACCTATAGACTCGCAGACGGCTAGGAAGAACAACATATTCGCATACAAACAGACAGAAAGGCTGACAGGATGATATCCAGTCAAACAGACAGACATGCGTAGAGATAGACAGACAGGAAGACAGCCTTACAGACCCGCAGACTGACGGAAAATTAGGAAAACAGACAGACAGGCAGGTGGACAAACGTGCAGACAGGCAGAGAGGTTGAAAGGCAGACAGACACGCAGACCCACAGACTCGCAGACATACAGACACACAGGAAGAGAGAGAGAGAGAGAGAGATACACAGACAGGCAGGCTGACAGATACACTGGAATACCTAAAGTCAAAACAACATATTCGCAGACAGACAGATAAAGTAGCTGACAGGAATATAGGTGGTCAGACAGGCAGACAGATAGACAGACATGCGTAGAGATAGACAGACAGGAAGACAGACTAACAGACCCGCCGACTGACGGAAAAATAGGAAAACAGACAGACAGACGGGCATAGAGGGACAGACAGGCAGACCGACCGGCTGTCAGACAGACTGATGGGAAGAGAGAGAGAGAAAGAGAGATTAACAGACAGGCAGGCTGACAGATAGGCAGGAATACCTACAGCTTCGCAGACAGACACACCGGCGGAGACAGTCAGACATACAGGCAGACAGAATGCAGACAGAAAGACAGACCACCAGACTCTCAGACATAAAACAGACACAGGAAGAGAACGAGAGATACACAGACAGGCAGGCAGACAGATAGACTAGAATACCTGTGGTCAGAACAACATATTCGCAGACAGACAGATAGAGCAGCTGACAGGAATATAGGCAGTCAGACAGTCAGACAGATAGACCGACATGCGTAGAGATAGGCGGACAAGAAGACAGACAGACAACCAGAGAGACAGACTGGCAGACAAACAGACAGGCAGACTAGCAGACAAACAGACAGATAGGTAGATAGGCAGGCAGATACGCAGAACCACATACTCGCAGACATACAGGAAGAGACAAAGACACACAGACAGGCAGGCTGTTAGACAGGTATACCAACAGCCTCAAAGACAAACACACCGACAGAGACAGACAGGCAGATATACAGACAGACAGACATGGAGACAGAGAGACAGGCACACAGATCGACAGACAGAAAAGCAGACAAATATATAGAAAGGCCGACAAATAGATTCGCTGACAGTCAGAGGTAGGGGCAGAGACAGACAGGCAGACCGACAGCCAGGTAGGAAAACAGGCAGGCAGCCACGCAGACCCACAGACTCATTGATATACAGGCACACAGGAAGAGAAAGAAACACACAGACAGTCAGGCAGACAGATAGACAGGAATACGTATAGTCAGAACAACATATTCAAAGACAGCGGCTGACAGGAATATAGGCAGCTAGACAGGCAGACAGAAAGACAGACATGCGTAGAGATAGACAGACAGACAGACAGGCAGACAAACAGGCAGGCAAACCGAAAGACTGATAGGTAGATAGGAAGACAGACACGCAGACCCACAAAATCGGCGGCAGACAGACACACAGACTGATGTAGGCGTCCGCAGGGCTTCCAGATGAACTTTACAAAATTGCTGTTTCGTTTGGGGAGCGTTTCTGCTCTGCACAAATTTCTTGAGTAGGTTTGAAAAAAACACGTTTGTTCGCTTGAAGGTTATTTTTTCTTCTGTTCTATATTTTCAGAGTACATTACAATTTATTTATTTATTTATTTATATGTGGTCGACAAAACGAGTGTCTTCCAATTATTCAACACATTATAAATACAGTTAGAAAAATTAAATGCTTAAAGCCTAGATAGAGAACACAAATTTCAAATAGCATCACCGACCGATGGAGGTGTTTTATTTGCCAGTCCGGCCAGCTGTGCCCCTTTTCACAGCTAATTTTGTCAGTGACGCTTTTAGAGCCTACATCTAAAAAGAAGGGTGTAAGTAGGAAAAAGGTGTTCTTACGTAAAATTAAAAATAATCTTAATTTGCTATATTATATAAGAATATACCATAAATAGCAAAAAAAGAAAGGAGGACGATTGTTTATAAAGTATAGATCTGTATGCTATATATGCAGAGTGTTAAGAAGATAGAATAAAGAGATAGTATTGGGAAAGTAATGGGAAATCACCGACCCGGTGGGGGAAAATTTACAGCCAGTCCGGCTAGCCATGCTCCTGCTCATAGCTGGGAATGGTCAGTGACTTCCCGAAGGTATCCTGAAAGCAACGATTTTATTAGGGGTAGAGAAAGTTCGGTAGAGAAAACGTGATGGAAACTATTGTAATTTTTACATAGCATGCGAAAAGAATTGTGCATAGCGTAGTCTGTTGTGCACGTCGATAGGAATAAGGGGCGGTAATTTCTGGTTGGTTTAGCCGGAACAGAGAATTGAAGACGCCCTAACAGAAAAGGAGAATCGATATCGCCAAGAACCAACTTATGTAGAAAGACAACACCGAGAATTGTCCTACGGTTGGTAAACGACGGAAGATTAAGAAGAAGCAGCCTGCTAGAATAGGATGGCAACCGAAGATTAGGGTCCCAATTTAAACCTCGTAAGGCAAAAAGCAGAAATTGCTTCTGAACAGATTCAATACGATCCTGGCCATTGTTATACTGCGGAGACCAGATGCAAGAGCAGTATTCAAGGATAGGGCGAACAAGAGAGATGTACAGAAGTTTCGTTATAAAAGGATTGTTAAACTCTTTAGACCATCGTTTAATACATCCAAGTACACCTTTTGGCTCATTAACGATGGTATCTATGTGAAGATTGAAACAGAGTTTAGAATCAAAAAGAACGCCTAGATCCTTAACTGTTAGTATACGTTGCAATGGGGTATTGTCGGTGGTATAACTGACAAGATAAGGTGTAGTACGATTAAATGTCATAAACATACACTTTGAACAATTCAGATGCAATTGATTGGCCGAGCACCAAAGTTGCATAGCGTTCAAATCGTCTTCAAGACGAGAATGATGTAGGGGATTGGTGTATGATAGAATAGGTTTCACGTCGTCCGCATACATGAGTACTCGGGCATGGGATATAACAGAGGGAAGATCATTTATAAAAAGAGTAAAGAGTAAAGGTCCAAGATGACTACCTTGAGGAACACCAGAAGTAGCGTGAACCTGTTTAGAGGTAGTCAGCCTCAGCATTACTCTTTGGGTCCTACCTTTTAAATAAGAACTAATCCAAAGCAAAAGAGACGGAGGAAACCCTATTCGGTCAAGTTTAAAAAGTAAAATGTCATGGTGCACGGAGTCAAACGCCTTACTGAAGTCAGCGTATATGACATCAGTTTGCATTTTCGAAAGGAAAGCATCATTTACCAAGGAAGTAAATTCTAGCAGATTGGTCGTTGTTGACCGATTCCTTACGAATCCTTGTTGAACAGGGGAAACAACTGATTTGCAGAAATGCTTCAAATTCGAAGTGATTATTTTTTCAAATAATTTAGGAATAGCGGACAGTTTTGCAATGCCCCTGTAATTTTGTATATCAGACTTTCCACCTTTCTTGTGGAGAGGAATGATATAAGATTCTTTCCAAAAAGATGGAAAGACAGAAGACTCAAGGCTAAAAAGCTTTAGCAATGGATAAACAAGGGAAGAACTACACTCCTTGAGTAGACAACTAGGGATATTGTCAGGCCCAGGAGAGAATGAAAATTTTAAGGAATTTAAAGCTAAAAGGAGAGAGGAATGGGAAATAACAGGGGGAGGTATAGAACTAGAGGAAGTAATAGTATAAGGGTAAGAATTATTATTAGGACAGACTGAAGAGTAAGTTGATTGAAAAAAATTAGCAAATAGGTTAGCAGAATCAGAGTCATTGCTAGCTTTATCCATCCCGAGTGAAAAAGAAGATGGCAAACTTGAAGATTTACGCTTCGAGTTTACAAAATTGTAAAACTGTCTTGGATTTAGGGCAAATTGCCTTTTGCAACGAGTTAGATAATTCTCATAGCATTGAGAATTCAGCAGAAAGAAGATCGACTTGGCTATGGAATATTTAGCCAAGTCTGTACACGAATCAGACTTATTAAACTTTTTAAAACATTTAGATTTTATATTTTTTAGATTCGTTAATCTGGGACTAAACCAAGGTGGGTTTGAAGAGGTAGTCGAAGGAATTGACTTGGGAATACACATATCTAAGAGGTAGTTTAGGGTGTTGTAAAAAAAGTTAACAGCAGTATTCATGTCAACCGAGTCATATAAGAAAGACCAATCGGTTGCATAAATAAGCTGATTCAGCATTGAATAATTTCCTTTGCGAAAGCAACGGCGGGGCTTATTGGCTGATGAGCACGAAATGAGAGGATTACAATTGAACATTGCAACCTCTAATATATGATGATATACATCCTCAGGAAGAGTTAAAGGAGGGGACCTAGACACATTAGAAATAAGGTAGTCGTTAACAAATACAAGATCAAGTGTTCTATTCAGATGATTAGAAATTGAATTGATTTGAAACAACGAAAGGTCAAGCATGCAATCTATAAAGTCATGCTGAGGGCACTAGATAATTTTCGGCAGTGAAAAGTGACCAAGAGATGTTCGGCAAATTAAAATCACCCAACACAATAAATAGGTCATTATCACGCACGTGTGAAGAAACTTCTTTAATACAAGAAATATGTTTCATATAAACTTGAATATCAGAAGAAGGAGGAACATAAGAGCATGAAATATAAATATTCCGTGTAGGAAAAGACACCTTGACTGAGACAATCTTAGCGTCAGTAGGCGTACTAAAACAGAAAAGTTCTGACTGGAGAGTGGCTTTAACGGCAATTAATACCCCTTCACCTCGAGTCGGCCGATCATTTCTATGCAAAATAAAATTATTCGAAAAAACCTCAAAATCAGATATGGTTGAGTTTAACCATGTTTCTGAAAATGCGATTATATCCGAATCGAAGGAAGTGCTGGCCATGAAAAGATTTTTAAGTTTTGATATTAGACCTCTGACATTCTGATAATGAATAAAGTCTTGGTCAGAAGAAAAAGTTAGTTTTTTGGGGCAGAAGTGGTACCCTGTATTGAAGGGACTGGAAGGGTGACAGGCTGGTTACGCTTTTTTGGATTGAACTCGTGGACAATCATATGTGGAGGCCAAAATTTGGGATCACAAATGATTGGGAACATATCATGTGAAACATTTATTTTGAAAGATGATATTTCACGAGGAGTTGAGAAATTAAATTTGGTAATTGACACGCTAGCAGAAGATTTGCTAGCAATATAGGCTGCCAATGACTCCGAGGTGGTGTCAGACGAAAGTCGAGACACAAAAACTTGCCTACGAGGGGCAACAACAGTTAACGTAGGAGCTGAAGGGACTGGAGGGAGAACAGGATTTGGTGGAGCCAAAGAGGCACCATGATTGTTTTTACCAGTCTGGGCAAGATTGCGCGCAGGTCTACCTTTGCGGCCAGGAGCTGAGGAGGCTGAGACAGTTTGGCTAACTGGGACAGGTTCAGGTACGGGGTCTAATGGGACTATTACAGGGGATAAAACAGGGGTAATATTTGGGCAGTCGCTCGGAGAAGGCGATAATGACAACATTGGAAATGTATCCAAGTTGCTCGGTAGGGACAACAGAGGCAAAGGTGTCTGGACAGACGGAGAGGGCAACTGCACAAATTGAGGCTCCAACCGGCGATTGGTTGGAGACTCGAATTTATATTTGCTAAGCAAGTCACAACTCGAATCAAAACTACTCGAGAGCTGCTTAGCCACGTTATTTAGTTTTAAGAATTGATTTCTCACAGACTTATACATTCTGGAGAAATCAATTTGCTTGTCGATGCATTCTGGGCACGACCAACGCAAGCCGCCGCAGCCCTTCTTGGCAATTGCAGCGATCTTGTCGCAATCACGCCCAGTGAGACCTGCACGGCCTAAAATTCAACAACACAAACCTAGGCGAACCCAAGTACATAACAATAAAACGAAACGACAACACCACTTTTGAAAACGTTTCACCGTTCGTTATCAAAAAAACAATTGACTTCGCTTGCGATGGGGAAGTTGAAACATGCAAGAAAACAAAAGACGGCTCACTCTTAATCAAAACAAAAAACAAATTACAAGCCATCAAACTACTAAGACTAAAACTAATGACAAATATTGAAATCACTGCCACCGAACACAAAACTCTAAATTCCACAAAGGGAGTCATTTACTGCAACGAATTGCGCGGCATAGCCGAAAATGAAATACTCATGGAACTAAAAACACAACATGTAACAGAAGTTAGAAAAATCTTAAAAAAACCACCAACAAACACAAACTCTGATCAAAACAACACTATGCTAATAGAAACTGGACTCATCATAATAACTTTCGGAACCTTGAATCTCCCAGAAAAAATAAGAATCGGCTACGAAACAGTCCGAGTGCGCCCGTACATCCCCTTACCCCTACGATGCAGAAAGTGCCTCCGTTTTGGTCATCCAACACCAGTATGTAAAGGCATAGAAACATGCATAAACTGCTCAAACGCAAAACATACAAATGAGAACGAACTTTGCAAAAACGAAAAAAATTGCCTTAACTGCAACAACAATCCGGATATCGATCACCAACACAGCCCCCTCGACCGCAAATGCTCTGCATTCTTGAAACAACAAGAACTAACAGCTATAAAAATTACAGAAAAAACAGACCACAAAACCGCACTTAACATCTATAACAACCGACACGGCCAACACGTCAGAACATCTTATGCAAAAACTCTCACCAATACAACACAACACTCAACCATCACGCAAGCACCAAATAAACCAAATACACATACGCCAACAAACACATCGCCAATAACCCAACTCACACCCTGTACTAAAACAACACACCAAGCCATCTCAGCTGCACTGCACGCTCACAGCAGACTCAATGCAGCCTCTTACACAACATCATCAACCAAAACACCACCAGCACCATCACCAACATCTGCACAGCAACCTAACTTGATCGAACCAGAACCAGAAGACATGGATACCGACATCACCCACCACACCAAAGCAACAAACAAGCCATGCACATCACACCTCACAGAAGATCTAAAAATCAAACTATATGCTAAAGATAAATCTAACAATCTTTCTACCACCCTCAAAACAACCAAACCAAACACTAAAACCAAATCCAAAACCTCAAACAAAAACAAATACACAAACAACAGCAAAAGCGATTCCATAAAACGAAAAAAAAAACTGAATTTAATTTAGCACTTAACCTTAACTTAAACCTAAATCAAACCAAACCCATAACACTCATAACCTAAACTCAATTTAATTTAACCTAAACCTTAACCAAACCCATAACACCCAAATGTCAAAAATGTCACTCATAATACTTCAATGGAACATCAAGGGTTACACAAACAACTACAGTGAACTCTCAACTATAATAAAAAAATACTCACCACAAGTCATTTGCCTCCAAGAAACCCATTATTGCAACACAAATACCCCCATCCTCGTCCCAATAAATTACCAAATCTGTACAAATACAGCCTCCAACCGATTCGGTGGAGTAGCCATATTTGTCCACAAATCCGTACAACACACTCAATTAAACCAACCTAGACCCCTAGAAACTCTTGGAATAGAGATCATGTCCAAAACAAAAATCAGAATCTATTCAACATTCATTCCTCCCAACAAAACTTTTTCACTTAAATGTTTAAGCGACCAGTTTGAATCGCACAATACCAACACCAACCAAATTATACTAGGCGACTTCAATAGCTGGCACCACTCCTGGGAATCACATCAAGACAACAGAAGAGGCAGAATCCTATCCAAATTTATCCAAAACGCCAACCTCACTATACTTAACGACGGCTCACCCACCCACTTCTCAACTCACAATACACTCACCCATATAGACCTTTCGTTATGCTGTCCCCAACTCACCCCCCTCACTAACTGGAAAATACTCGAAGACCTCCATGGAAGTGATCACTTCCCAATCCTAATCTCCCTGTTCCCAAAATCTCAAACAACAAACTTTTCTCGTCCCCTGTTCAAAACAAAAGAAGCAGACTGGCAACTTTTCTCAAAATTAACCAATGATATAAGCGAACTTATACCTAACAGTACAAACATCAATAAAGAAGCGGCAATCCTCAACAAAATAATCCTACAATCAGCCCATCATAGTATACCTCAGACAACCCCACAACACTACAGCAAAAACACCCCATGGTGGAATAAGACCCTGACCAAACTTGGGACAAATAAATTCAAAACATGGCAAACCTTCAAACACTTTAACAGTACAGAAAATCTCATTAAATACAAACGAGCTAATGCACTCTTCCGGAGAGAGCTAAAAATATCAAAAAATAAAGCTATGACAGACTTCATATCCACAACTTCACCCAACACCCCGTCAGACAAAATCTGGTCAAACATCAGACGTTTCTGCGGACTTAATCCAACAAAAACCATACATAGTATCACAGACCCAAATAACACCTACTCACGACAGACACATCCCACATAACTCAACTTTTTGCTCAACACTGGTCAGACCACTCCAAAGTCGAAAACTTCAACCAAAACTTCACCGACAATAAATACACAGCCAAACCAACCAACTACATTCCCAGTGAGACAGCACAGACAATAGAAACTGATATTACACAAATAGAACTCCTAGCTGCACTATACTCCCTTAGAGGAACCACTCCTGGCCTTAATAGAATATCCTTCCCCATGATCAAAAACACCTCCCACGTACTAAAAACCAGAATCACAAACCTATTTAATACCATCCCGCAATCCTACAAAACCAGCCTAGTCATACCTATCCTAAAACCCAACTCAAACAAAACAATAATAACCAACTATAGACCAATCTCACTTAACTGCTGCCTATCCAAAACTTTAGAAAAAATAATAGCCAAACGCCTATGGTGGTTTGTAACCCAAAAAAAACCTCATCCACCTTGCAGACCACCTGATAACCAAGTCGCTGAAAACCAAAAGCACACCTCTGTCATTGCCCTTGACTTTTCAAAGGCCTTCGACAGAGTCGGAGTGCACACTATAGTCGACCAGCAAATCAGCTGGAAAGTTGGCCCTAAAATTATTAACTTCGTCAAAAACTTTATGTCAAACAGAAAAATAAGACTGAAAATAAAAAATAGCATTAGCTCCCCATATCCCCTCTACAACGGCATCCCGCAAGGATCGCCAATATCGGTCATTCTTTTCTTAATTGCCTACAACACACTCGCTTACATCATCAGCCTACAAAAAGAAATACAATTCAATGCATATGCCACTTTTTCCTTATTATTCCCCTCAATAGACAAAAAAAACCAAACGTACAACCTCAACAGCCTTTTCTCAAAAATTCACGAATGGTGTTCATACTCAGGAGCCTCACTTTCCCTAGAAAAATGCCAACACCTACACATTTGCTGAAAGCAGAACTGCACATGCAACATTTCATGCAATAATAACCCAATTCCCTCAGTCTCCAACCTAAAAATCTTCGGACTAACAATAAACAATAAATACAGATGGGACTCACACATAAAACAAATTCAACCTGCCTTAAACATCAAACTTAACATAATTAAATGCCTATCAAGCCCGAAACTAAACTGCAACACAAACACGCTTTTAAATATAACTAAATTAACCCTAATCTCAAAAAAAAACTACGCACTTTTTATCTACGGCCACGCACCTAAATCAACCCTCAACAAACTCAAAACTTTATTTAACGCCGCAATTCGCATTTCACTGGGAGCACTTCGCTCAACCCCCATCCCCAACCTGCTTTTTGAAGCAAACGTACCCACAATAGAACAAAAAAGAGACCTTATCACATCTAACACATACAAAACACTACTACACAGTTCAAACTCTCCACTTTACAAATACATTAAACAATACGGGACCCAAAAAAGAAGCAAATTAACGTCAACACTAGAAAAAATCATCCTCTCATGCAAACAACACAACATTCCCTACCTCCCTTTTACTAACAAAACAACCAACCCCCAATGGACATTTTCCCCCTCCCTTATCAACACTACACTACAAAAATTTAGCAAATCCAACACACCGCCAACCGTATACAGACAACAATTTCTGGAACTCAAAGACAAATACAACAACCATACATTCATATACACAGATGGCTCTTTGCAAAATAGCACAGCCATTTTTGCCATCACCACCGAAAATGAAATCCTAAAAAGATGCATTCTACCCCACTACTCATCAGTCCTCTCAGCCGAAACACTAGCAATTCTAGACGCAATCAAACTAATTCAAAAAAGACCGGGCAACTACATAGTTTGTTCTGACTCCCTCGCATCCCTTAAATCCGTCCGGAACATCAACAACAACAACTTATATCCCATAACCATTAGATCCATCCTCACAAAAACTGCCCCTAGAATAAAACTCCTTTGGATACCTGGCCACTGTGGCATTGAAGGAAACGAGCTAGCCGACACGACAGCCAAATCCACATACAATATGCCCCTACACTATACCCCTAACTTCAACACTACAGACATAACAAAATTTCTGGCGAAGGAGCTAACTTATAAACTCAAACAAAACTTAGAGCTCTGCAACAGATGGTACAAACAACTAAACACAAACCCAACAAACACAACCCTTTACCTAAAAAATATAAATCAAAAAAACATTACACGCAGCGAAATAGTTAGACTCAGACTAGGACACACAAGATTCACACAACAACACTACAACAGCCCGGACAACATCATACCCTGCCCAAACTGTCATACAACAAATGATCTGACAATTAAACATATCCTCACCAACTGCACTGCAACTTCATACTTAAAAAACCAAATATTCCGAAACAGGTGCCCCCTATCGCTTCTCGAAAACCCAACCCCTGAAAATATCTCCAAAATAATTGAATTCCTTAAAACAACAAACATGTATCGCCTTCTATGACCTAAACCAATGTAAATATGTAAATATGTAAGTGTAATATGTATATAAAAAATGTAAATATGTATAGCAGCAAGCCGAAGGCCCCCGCAGCCAGTGCTCTAGAAATAAGTTAGTCTTAATTTTTAATTATACCTAACTTTTATATAAATAAAAAAATAACAGACTTACGCTGCACAACAGATAGCACTTTGCACAAGTTATAAAAGCTTTTTAAATAAAGCACAAAAAATGCAAAATTTGGAAATAAAAAGCAGGATTTAAGCGCAAAAATATATAAAAATCTTGGAGCACAAGTAAAACACGTCAATCACTCTCAACTGAGAACTCTCTATGTATTAGTGTAAGTGAGGTGAATTTCATGTTCCATGTACTGGTTCCGTTGTTACATGGCGGTTGGATGGCGACTGCCGGATACACTTCTTGTGTGAACATGCCGCCCGCCTTGCAGTATTGCAAAAAAAAAAGGGGAGAGGGAAGTGGCTCTGTTCCTACTGGTGAGCGCAGGAGCCGGACAGTATCCACCCGAAGACCGTGTTTCGGGCCAGTGATACGCCGCCATGGCTCGGCAGGACGCCTTGGAGAATTAAATCGGGGTAGATATCCGAGCCCAACACCAGATTGGAGATTTCCGGCTGGAACCAGCGTTCGTCTGCCAATCGAACGTTGTTGAAGGGCTCATTCAGTTTCTCACTGACGAGCTTCGTTGGAGTTCGATACCGGAGATTTGGCATCACCTGCAGGATTACCTCTCGGAACTTATGATGGCCGAGCAAGCGTTGTCTTTACCGACGCGGGTGACGGATAGCCCGGAGGCCTTTGCCAAGGATGCGTCGATAAGACTTACCGGACAGCACGGGTCTAAAAGTGCCCGAGTGTCGTTGTGGAATCTGTCCATTAAAACCAGTCGCCGCCAGCGGAAGGGAGCTGGGGACTGAGTGCAGCGGATAACTCGGACAGAAGTGCTGCTCCGCACAGCTCTAGTCGTGGCAAGGATACCGTCTTGACCGGAGCGACCCTCGTTTTCGCTGTTAGGAGATGTACTGAGATGCGATCTTGTATCTCAGTGCGCACGTAAATGGCGGCCCCATCTGCACGCTGCGACGCGTCACAAAACCCGTGGTATTGAATAGTCCCCTGCGGGCGGGATTCGACCCATCTAGGGATGCGAATCGCACTGAGGCCCGGATACTCTTGCAGAAATAAATTCCACTTACTGAGAAGACTCTCAGGTAGCGTATCGTCCCAGCCCAGTTCTTGGAGCCAGATCTCCTGCATGAATATTTTCGCCTGAATAATGACTGGACCCAGCCAACCTGCTGAATCGAACAGTTTGGCAATCTGTGAAAGGATTTCACGTTTGGAGACGGACTGTTTGGTTGTTAGCTCGGATGGAGCGAAAAAGAACTCATCGGTGTCAGCTTTCCATCTGATCCCGAGAGTCTTTGCCGAACAGGCCTACTCGATCTCTAAGAAATCGGCGCGAAGCAAGTGGTCCTTGGGAATCGCTCTTAGCAAGTCCTTTTCATTGGATGTCCATTTTCGCAGGGGAACCCGGCAGATTCAAGGGCTTTGCGGAGTTCTGCAATTGCTTGATCTGCCGTTGATTTGGAATGGGCTCCCGCTAGTACATCGTCGACATACATATTGTTTGCGATAATTTGACTTGCTAAAGGATATAGCGAACGAACGTCATCAGATAACTGATGACCTCCCAAAATTTTGTGACAGTTTATCCAAGCTCGCATTTGGATTTAGCGAGACTTGAGTCGAAAAGGATGCGACAGATTTGGCACTGGTCTTAGAAACGGGGCCTGTAAGGATCCAGCCGAAAATCGTTTCTTGACCAAGGAGAGTGTCACATACGGGTTGATAAGGAAGTTAAACCCTTTTGAACAATCGCTCTGAAATAAAGGTCGCTTCCGACCCAGAGTCGATTAATGCCCGAGCTGCATACTTTGTGCCCAAATGACACACTTGGATGACAGCCATGCCGAGGAGAACACCATGTGAGTTTGCGGAAAAGTAGTTTTGAACGGTAGCTTGGGTCGAAGTAGAAGTGGACTGTATAGACGAAGGAGGTTTCAAAACTCTTGGTGTTGTGGAAGCTGAGGGCACCTGGGGTCTGTCACGGTGGAGCAGCGTGTTGTGACGTCCCTTGCACGTGAAACAACTATGTGCGCTGGTGCAGTCTTTGGTGCTGTCTGGCGAAGCAGTTTAAGCACAACTTTTGTTGCTTAATGACGGAAACTCTCTCGGGTACAGACATTTGTAGAAAACGTGGGCATAGACGCACGGGATGGTTTTCCTTCTGACACAATTTGCAGTGTTGTGACTTTGTAGTCACTGTTGCTTCGAAGGTTCTCAGGTGGTTGGACTCTTTTCTTGTGGGTTTGGACTGGGGTGGCGTATGTGCGGTAGGTCGTACATCCTCTATCGCCTCCAAGGTGCGATATCGGTCGATCAGAAATGAATTCATCTCGGACCATTGAGGTATCTCTGCCTTATCGTGGAGCGATTGTTCCCATAACGACAGCGTGAGCTTAGGCAATTTAGAGGAGCACAAGAAAATAAGCAGACAATTTTCGGTGCTCACCCTGGACAAGTCGAGAGCCGTTAAACACCCCTGGATTGTGCCCTGAAGCTCTTTAAGGGCGGCTCCTGACTCTTGTGTTGCTGAGGGGAGATTGAAAAGAATTTCCAATTGACTTTTGACTAATAGTCGATTATTCTCAAATCTCTCCGTCAGGCTCGCCCACGCTGACTGAAAGCCGTCATTCGTGAGCGGGGACTTGGAGAAAATTGCCCTAGTTTCGCCGCTGGTTTTGGAATTTAGATGGAACAATTTTTCCACCGGCGTCAATCTTGGATTGTTAATATAAACCGCTGTAAACAAGTCTCGAAAAGTAGGCCAGCGTAGGTAATACCCACTGAAAACTTCAGTGTCGCATGGCGGGAGACTGCACCCCCTGGACATGGAGAAGTTGGAGGGGGCTTGCTCAGCTTGTCTATTTAAAGCCGTGGCTCTTTCTATTTTTTCGCTTAGTTGAGCCGCACATCGCTCGTAAACGGAGTACGAGTAATCATATTTAGCTTGCATAGTCACTGCTGCTGCAAGCGCCTTGGTTGAGAGCTTTGGAACATAACTCGTACTCGCGTTCTACCTTTTCCCATAAAGTCTTAATCTGATCTCGTCGGACTTGGAGAGTGAACAGTGACACGTCACTGTCCGCTGCGTCATTGATCTTCACTTTGAACTGGCCTAGTCGGTCAGTTATAGAAACGAAGTCGTTCAGTGCCATTTCGCTTGACTTCTGCATTTTTTGCGTAGTCGAACGGGTAATTTTTGGGGTAATATCTCTTGTTGGAATCGGACTCACAATCTTGCGGACGGTTGTGCTGGTACTCTCGACCTTGAGTTTCCCGAAAACTGCTCTAGGTGAGGTTAAAGGTCGCTTTGACTCCTTAACGGACGGTGCTGTGAGTCGTTTGTGGCTGTTTTGATCACCACCGATTGGCATACTAGGCTCTTCACAGAGCCAAAAATTTAAATAACCAGGTGAAATTTGATAGAATACAAATAATTTGAATCAGCCGAGCGAAAACGGAATAAGAAATGGCACAGGAACGATGGAATCGAGATATGAGAATAAAATGGAATGACCGAAATGGTGTGCACTATTGAGCCCAACGAAATCGGAAAATTTTGTTAAATTAATTATTTGACTAATAATTTACTAAATTGATTCTAATTTAGTTTCTTTTACTTGAGAAAAAATCTAATTATTTTTTTTTTGAAACACCAGAGAAAAGGATTTATTCTCTTTTGACAAGGCGGCCGTGTAGTGGAAACGGATCGCGCAAAAAAATTGATGCTTATCGCTTATTGCTTATTGATTGTTGAGCTCAAGAAGAAGCACGTTTATTCTAAACGCAGCTCAATGGAAAGGTTTTTTTGTCATAGAATTATTTGTATAAATTGTTATTTTAAGAAAAATCGCACGGATATTCGATTAATTACGCAACTTGGAAACGTCTTAACTTAAAATTATGATTTATACATTTTTATAGGAATAAGAAAAAGTAATGCATATGTTTGTATTTTATTAAGTAAACGCAGCTCAATGGCAAAGTGGAAACTTACAAAAATATAAAAGTTTCTCAGAATCAGTTTATCGAAAACCGATCTTGATACTTCACAACTCTGATGTTTGTTTACCTTTTGCACTTGCCAATTAATTTGTAAAAAAGAAATATATAAATTTTTCTTGAAGCTGCTGTGGTGAATTCGCACAGTGTGGTTTTATTTAACTAAATACCAAACAGAATTGTGTGTTTTTTTTTATATTTAGGTATGTGATTATTAAGTGAAGTCTAGAATGGAGAAGCCCATACACTTGTTGTTCAACGGAGCGAAAGCCTATGCGTGCATATATGTCTTGATGTACTTGCGTACATCTATATGGCGATCGGTTCAATTTTTGGGTATGCACTTGTACATATATATACATATGTACAGGCACCAATATGGCGACCTTTTTTGGAGTCACTTTCTGTTTTATTTCTTTTAATATCTGTCACTTTTTAGATGCCCTTATGGCCACGAACAATATTTTATTTGAGGGTTTTTTTTTTGATTTTTTATATACGATTGCCCCTCGCTTTAACCACGGACAATGTGAAGCGAAAAAAAAATATGTTCAGACACACAAATATGAATAAATCGGTTTGGAGTTGCCGGAAATTTGGCAATGGACGAGTTGAGGTAGGTGCACTGCTACTTATCTTGTTTGAATTTGTAGCTGTTCCTGGAACCTTTTATTGCAGATCCACCAATGCTTGCTGGAGCGAACTGGATATGCTAGATGTTGTAGGAGTATGCGGCTCGAAGGACCAAATGTTGTAGTAGGGCGTCCGCAGGGCTTCCAGATGAACTTTACAAAATTGCTGTTTCGTTGGGGGAGCAATTCTGCTCTGCACAAATTTTTTGAGTAGGTTTGAAAAAAACACGTTTGTTCGCTTGAAGGTTATTTGTTCGTCTCTTCTATATTTTCAGAGTACATTACAATGTATTAGTGTAAGTGCGGTGAACAGGCAGATATACAGACAGACAGACATGCAGACCGAGAGACAGGCAGACGGGGAGACAGACAGATAGATAGAGAGGAAGACAAATAGACAGAAAGGCACACAAATAGACTCGCAGACAGTCAGACGGCAGAGACAGAGACAGACAGGCAGACATACAGGCAGACAGACAGACAGGTAGGAAGGAAAACCTACAGCCTCGCAGAAACACACACCAGCAGATCCTGACAGGTAGACTTACAGACAGACAGATATGTATACAGAGAAACAGGCTCACGGGCAAGCAGACAGACAGGCACACAGATAGACAGACAGAAAGGCAGACCATAGGACTCGAAGACAGTTAGTCGAACAGGCAGACCGACCGGCAGACAGAAAGATATAAAGGAAAACAGGCAGACAGACACGCAGACCCACAGATTCACAGACACACACGAAGAGAGATAGAGAAAGATACACAGACAGACAGGCAGACATATATAAAGGAATAAATTCAGCTTCGCAGTCAGACACACCGGCAGAGACAGACAGACATGCACACAGAGAGAAAGGCAGACGGGCAGACAGACAGACAGACAGACGGGCACACAAATAGACAGACAGAATGGAAGACCAATAGACTCGCAGACAGTCAGACGCACGGCAGAGAGAGAGAGAGAGTGGCAGACAAGCATACAGACAGACAGACCGGCAGACAGATAGGAAAAAAGGCAGACAGACACGCACACCAACAGATTCGCAGACAGAGAGGCATGCAGGAAGAGAAACAGGGATACCCAGACAGTCAGGCAGAAAGATTGGCAGGAATACCTTCAGCCTCGCAGAGATAGAGAGAGAGAGAGAGAGAGAGAGAGAGAGAGCGTCCTATAAATTCGCAGATAGATAAGAAGAAAAACATATTTCAAGGCTTATGGATCACATGGCCATCCTTCCTGATCACCAATTTGGATTCAGGGGAGGGCATGGCGCTGTTGAACAGGTTCACAGAGGGATTAACCATATTCTTAAGGCTTACGACGACAAAGACTACTGTAATGGAGTCTTTGTAGACGTTAAACAGGCCTTCGACCGAGTCTGGATTGATGGATTGCTCCAGAAAATCAAGCTGAGTCTTCCCTCCCCCTTCTTTCTACTTCTGCGCTCTTATCTAATGGAGCGAAAGTTCGAAGTCAAAGTTAGAGCAGCAATCTCTCCTGCCCGCAAAACTAAGGCGGGTGTCCCCCAAGGCAGCGTACTGGGCCCCTTTCTCTACAACTTTTACACGGCAGACATCCCCACTCCGGAGGCACTACACGAGTTTGCCACCCTAGGCAAATACTTTATGGCCACATTTGCCGATGACGTGGCAATATTTTACTCCGACCACTGCGAATATGAAGCCACTGACGGTGCCCAGGAATACATCCACTTGCTTGAGAGCTGGACACGCAGATGGAACATCAAGCTCAATGCCTCAAAGTGCCAGGCGGTCAACAACACACTGAGGCGTGGCAAGGCTCCAGCAGTCTGGATAGACGGTAGCCCCCTTCACCCTAGCAGAAGCGCCAAGTATCTTTGAATTGTATTGGAGAAGAGGCTTAGTTTTCGGCCGCACATCGACGACCTTCTTAAGCAGTGCCGCTATAAGATGGCCAAGGACAACTGGCTACTAAACCCCAACAGCCCATTGCCACTTCGCTGCAAACGGGCAGTTTACAACGTCGTGGTTGCACCAACTTGGAGGTACGGTATTCAGGTTTGGGGCATTGCATCTCGGACAAATCGAAGACGGATTCAGACACTCAAAAACTGGGCCTTGCGCTGAATTACGGGTGCTGACTGGTACGTCAGAAATTCTACCTTGCACAGAGACCTCAAAATGGAGACCATAGACAGCCAAGTCGGAGCATTCTGCCAACTGGTACAACGATCGCTTGCAGCGATACTGCAGCCGGGTAGCACGAGACTTCGCTGGGAGGTGTGTAGTCAGGAGGCTTAAGAGTTCAAGGACCTCCTCCAACTACGACATAGGAGACGCCCCAAAGTCCCCCGACTACCTACGTGACGATGCAGCCTTACTCAAAAAAGCCGCCTTTGACGTTTGTCCACGATAAAGCCTGAGGACTCAACCAAGCTTGAAGTAATATCCCCTAAGCCAACTGTGTTGTAATAAAAATATATGCTATTTCTGATTCAATACTATTAACAAACGAAAAAAATAACAAAAAATATAAGAGAAAAACATATTCGCAGACAGACAGATGATAGGCAGTCCGACAGACAGACAAGTAGACAGACAGGAATACCTACAGCCTAGGCATTCCATGCACATCGGCAGAGACAGACCGGCAGACAGACAGACAGATAGAAAAACAGGCAGACAGGCACGCAGACCCACAGACTCGCAGACACACAGGAAGAAAGAGAGAGATACACAGACAGGCAGGAATACCCACAGCCTCGCAGACAGACACACCGGCAGATACAGACAGGCAGACTTTCAGAGAGACAGACAGGCAGACTTACTGCGAGACAGGTATGCAGACCCTTAGAATCGCAGTAGGAAAGTCACACAGGCAGAGAGAGAGAAAGATAGGCAGACAGACAGGCAGACCTACAGACAGATAGGCAAACAGATAGTCA
>JAWNOR010000282.1:515000-620000 GCA_035045885.1 Drosophila borealis | reverse complement strand
AGAAAGGAAAACAGACAGACAGACACGCAGATCCAATGAATTGAAGACATACAGACACACAGGAAGAGAGAGAGAGATAGACAGAGATGCATAGCCAGGAAGGTAGACAGACAGGCAGGAATACCTATAGCCTCGCAGACAGACTCACCGGCAGTGACAGACAGGCAGATATACAGACAGACAGACATGCAGACAGAGGGACAGGCGGACATGCAGACAGGCACGCATACCCACAGACTAGCAAACATACAGAGACACAGGAAGTGAAAGATAGATACACAGACCCTTAGATACGCTGAAGGAAAGTCACACCGACAGAGAGACAGAGAAAGATAGGCAGACAGACTGGCAGATAATAGGCAGTCCGACAGAAAGACAAAGAGACAGACAGGAATACCAACAGCCTTGGCAGGCGAACACACAGACATACTCGTAGACAAGCAAACACAGAAAAAGAGAGAGAGGGAGACATACACAGAGAGTCAGGCAGCAGATTTGCAGGAATACCTACAGCCTCGCAGACAAACACACCGACAGAGACACATAGATGTGCACACAGAGACACCGGCAGACGGGCAGACAGACAGACAGGCACACAGATAGACAGACGGAAAGGCAGACCAATAGACTCGCTGGCAGTCAGACGCACGGACAGAGATAAAGAGACAGACAGGCAGACCGAGCGGCAGTCATATAGGAAAACAGGCAGACAGACACGCAGACCCACAGACTCGCCGACATACAGACACACAAGAAGAGAGAGAGATACACAGACAGAGAGGCAGACAGATAGACAGGATACCTACAGACAGGCTCACAGCTATACAGACAGAAAGGCAGACCAATAGACTCGCAGACAGTCGGACGCAAGGGCAGAGAGATAGAAGCAGACAGCCAGAACGACCGGCCGGCAGACAGACAGAAAAACAGGCAGACAGACATGCAGACCCACAGACTCACAGACAAACAGGAAGAGAGAGAGAGATAAACAGACAGGCAGGCAGATAGATAGGAAAGAAGACCTACAGCCTCGCAGACAGACCCACCGGCAGAGACAGCCAGGTAGACGTAAAGACAGATATATATGTAGGCAGAGAGACACGCAGACGGCCAGACAGACAGACAGGTACACAGATAGTCATATAGACAGGAATACCTACAGCTTCACAGACAGACACACCAGCAGAGATAGACAGGCAGACTTACCGACAGGCAGGCAGACATAGAGACAAATAGGCATACAGCTAGTCAGACTGAAAAAGAGACAGACAGACATACAGACCGACCGCCGAGAGAGAGAGCGAGAGAGAGAGAGAGAGAGAGACAGAAAGAGAGAGAGACAGAAAGAGAGAGAGAGAGAGAGAGAGAGAGAGAGAAAGAAAGAGAGTGAGAGAGAGAAAGGGAAAGAGCGACAGAGCGAGAGAGAGTGAAAGAGAAAGAGAGAGCGGCCTACAGATTCGCAAATAGATAAGTAGAAAAACATATTCGCAGACAGACAGATGCTAGGCAGTATGACAGACAGACAAATAGACAGGCATTCCAAACCCACCGGCAGAGACAGACCGGCAGACAGACAGACAGATAGGCAAACAGACAGGCACGCAGATCCACAGACTCGCAGACATACAGACACACAGGAAGAGAAAGAGAGATACACAGACAGATAGGCAGGAATACCTACAGCCTCGCAGACAGACACGCCGGCAGAGACAGACATGCAGATATTCAGACAGACAGACATGCTGACAGAGAGACAGGCGGACATGCAGACAGGCACACATTAAGGCAGACTTGTTAAAGCGCAGATAGTCAAACGTACGGGCGGAGACAGAGACAGATAGACAGGCAGACAGAGAGACAGACAGGAATACCTACAGCCTAGGCAGGCAGACCACAGACCTCCACACTCGCAGATATACAGACACACTGGAAGAGAGAGAGAGTCGCGGACAGTCAGGCAGACAGATAGTCAGAAATACCTACAACCTCGCAGACAAACACACCAGCAGAGACAGACAGGCTGATATACAGACAGATAGTCCGACGTACGGGCGGAGACAGAGAGGCAGACAAGCAAAGAGACAGGCAGACCGAACTGCAGACAAATAGGAAAACAGGCAGACAGACACGCATCTCTCTCTCTCGCTTTCTCTCTGAGTTTGTGACTCTCCTTCTGCGATTCTATAGGTCTGCATATCTATCTGTCCGTAAGTGTGCCTGTCTGTCTATATGTCTGTCTATCTGTGTGTTTCTATATGTGTCTGCTGGTCTGCCTGCCTGTCTGTCTGAATGTCTTCCAAAATAAAGGCGCGGGCCGGCGCATCGCAAATAAATGCTCTAATTGAAATTTTGAATTGCTTATCTTGAAATATCATGCCCTCTGTGATTAATTCTGATAGTTCACAGACAAATTCTTCCAAATAAACATTTGGATCACGGGGTTTGGAATGACCTGCATATATTCCAGCTACAAATACTGGCTTTGTACCGTTTACGTTAATCAAAATTTGCATGCTTGTTCTTTTGTGCTTTTATACAATGGAAGCCCATCTACATTAATATTTAAACTTATATTGGGAGAAAGATAAGTAAAATTGGAAAGGAAATCCGTTATCGCATCTTTTAAACCATAGTGAACGTACTCGCCTGGCTGAACAATTCGTTTCACAATACCACGTGGAGTACATTTTAAAGTACGTACATCCCGTGGTAAGCCAGGAATTTTTTCGCCGAACAGCAAAAGCAAATCATTGCCTGCACTTTTGCTGATGTTATTAGCGGACAGGCACTGCGCTAAGCGAGTATTAAACTCATTTGAACTGGAATGTTCTGTAGATAGCAACTCATTGCTATCTGATAATAATAAATTAAACTCAAATTTCATTTCTACTTCATTTTTATCAACAATCTCAATTTTTTCTGCGACTCGTTTCACATGCCGAGCTTCGCAAATATATTGCCTGCTTTTTCTTTTATATGGCTTTTCACTACTTTCCTATTTATTTATTATTATTAATTTATTGATAGCTCGTGAAAATATTGAATACTATTCTGAAAGCGAATAGTTTAATTAGAAATCCAATTTCCACTAATCACGTTAACCATGTGTCTGCTCGCTTCGGCCGACAATAGAAAAGAGCACAAAGGAATTGTTCAACCTCCAAAAAACACATATTTTACGGGCTGAGTAAGAAACAACAAAAACAACACAGCATCCGAATGCCGCGTCATTTTTACTTTCTCTCTCTCTTGACAATGTTGCACACTCTGAGCACGATTAATATTTGAAACAAAAACAACACACAATTCTCTCTACTGTGCACGCATTTTTATCGCAAAGATCTCACTGCAACGCTCGTGTGCGAGTGTTTTGCGATAAAAATATATCCCACTCGTTTTCTGCTCACATACGAGCTCATTTGTGAGCATTTTGCGAGACTCTCGCTAAAGGCTCGCATGTTGGTCCGCTGGGTCTTTCTATCTGTTTGCCTGACTGTCTGTGTATCTGTTTCCCTATCTGTCTGCCGGTCGGCCTGCCTGTCTGTCTGGCTGTCTGTGAATCTCTCTCTTTCTCTTTCTGTGTATCTGTATGTCTGCAAGTCTGTTGATCTGCGTGTCTGTCTGCCTAACTTTCTATCTATCTGTCTGTCTCTCTCTCTGTCACTCTGCTTTTCTGTCTGTCTGTTTTCGTAATTCCGTCAGTCTGTGGGTCTGTAAGACTGTCTTCCTGTCTGTCTATCTATACGCATGTCTATCTCTTTGTCTGTCTGTCTGTCTGACTGCCTATCATCTTTTCAGCCTCCTTGTCTGTCTGTCTGCGAATATGTCGTTCTTCTTATCTGTCTGCGAGTCTATAGGTCTGTCTATCTCTCTGCCTCTATGTCTGTCTGTCAGAATCTCTTTTCTTATGGCTGTCTGTCTGTCTCCCTTCAGTCTGACTATCTGTATACCTGTGTATCTGTATATCTGCCTGTCTTCCTGTCTGGATGTATGTATGGCTGCCTGTCTGTCTTCTGTCTGCCTATCTCTCTCTCTCTCTCTCGCTGTCTGTGTGACTGTCTATCTGCGAGTCTATAGGTCTGCCTTTCTGTCTGTCTATCTGTGTGACTGTCTGTCTGTTTGTCTCCCCGTCTGCCTGTCTCTCTGTCTTCATATCTGTCTGTCTGTAACTCTACCTCACTGTTTCTGCCGGTGTGTCTGTCTGCGAGGCTGTAGGTATTCCTGGCTGTCTCTCTGTCTGTCTGTATGACTGCGTATCTGTCTGCGAGTCTACAGGTCTCTCTTTCTCTCTCTCCCACTCTTTTTCTCCCTCTCTCTGTATCTCTTTCTCTCTCTCTCTGTCTGTCTTCCTATCTGTCTCTCTGTCTGCCGGTCTGTCTGCCTGTTTGTCTGCCCATCTGTCCGCCTGTCTGTTTTTCTCTCTACCCGTCTGGCTGTCTGTGTTCATAATATTCCGTCAGTATGCGGGTCTGTAAGGCTGTCATCCTGTCTGTCTGTCCGTTTGACTGCCTATCATCCAGTCAGCCTCTCTGCCTGTCTGTCTGCGAATATGTTGATCTTCTTATCTGTCTGCGAGTCAACAGGTTTCCCTCTCTTTCTCTCTCTCTCTCTCTCTGCCCGTCTGACTGTTTTCCTGATTTAACGTCAGTCTGCGGTCTGTAAGTCTGTCTTTCTGTCTGTCTATCTCTACGTATGTATGGCTCTCTGTCCGTTTACCTGTCTGCATATCTGTCTATCTGTAAGTGTGCCTGTCTGCTCTGCCGGTGAGACTGTCTGCGAGGCAGATGTTATTCCTGCCTATCTGTCTGCCTGCCTGTCTGTGTATCTCTTTCTCTCTTCCTGTGTGTCTCTATGTCTCTCTCTTTCTGCCTGTATGTCTGTCTGCCTGAGTGTTTTTCTGTCTGACTGCCTGTCTGTCTTAATGTATGTCCCTCTTTCTGCTGTCTGTCCGTCTCTCTTTCTGCGTGTGTGTCTCTCTGTTGTCGAGTCTGTGCGTCAGCCCACCTGTCTGTATGTCTCTCTCTCTCTCTCTCTCTCTCTCTCTGTAAGCCTGCCTGTCTGAATCTCTATCTGTATGCCTGTCTGTCAGCCTCTTTTTCAGTCGGATTATCTGTATGCCTGTGTGTCTGTATGTCTGCCTGACTGTCTTCCTGTCTGGATGTATGCATATCTGCCTGTCTGTCTTCTGTTTGCCTATCTCTCTCTATCTCTCTCTCTCTCTCTCTCTGCCTGTGTGACTGCCTATCTGCGAGTCTATAGGTCTGCCTTTCTGTCTGTCTGTCTGTGTGCCCGTCTGCCTGTCTCTCTGTCTGCATGTCTGTCTCTCTGTTTTCCTTATTTTCCGTTAGCCTGTAGGTCTGTAAGTCCGACTTCCTGTCTCCCTATTTCTACGCATGCCTGTCTCTCTGTCTGTCCTATTCTGTCTGACCGCCTATTTGCCTGTCAGCGTCTCCATCTGTGTGTCTGCGAAAATGTTATACTTCTTATCTGTCTGCGAGTCTATAGGTCTGTCTATATATCTGTATATCTGTATGCTTTTATATGTGTCTGCTGGTCTGCCTGCCTTTCTGTCTGAATGTCTGTATGTCTCTCTCTCTCTTTCTGTGTGTATGTCTGTCGGCCTATCTGTCTCTCTGCCCGTCTGCCTGTCTCTCTGTCTTCATATCTGTCTGTCTGTTAGTCTGCCTGTCTGTCTCTGCCGTTGTGTCTGTCAGTGAGGCAGATAGTATTCCTGCCTATCTTACTGCCTGACTGTCTGTGTAGCTCTTTCTCTCTTCCTGTGTATCTCTATGACTGCGAGTCTGTGGGTCTGCTTGTCTGTCTGCCTGTATTCCTATCTGTCTGTCTGTCTGTCTGTCTGCCGGTCGGTCTGCCTGGCTATCTACCTGTCTGTCTGCTTGTCTTTCTCTCTCTCTCTCTCTGCCTATGTGACTGTCTATCTGCGAGTCCATAGGTCTGCATGTCTGTCTGTTTGTATATCAGCCTATCTGTCGCTGCCGGTATTTC
Source organism: Drosophila borealis (assembly GCA_035045885.1). Lineage (NCBI taxonomy): Eukaryota > Metazoa > Arthropoda > Insecta > Diptera > Drosophilidae > Drosophila > Drosophila borealis. Next base: position 613,994 of record JAWNOR010000282.1, on the reverse strand, counting down.
TGTCTGCGAGGCTGTAGGTCTGTCTATATGTCTGTCTATCTGTGTGTTTCTATATGTGTCTGCTGGTCTGCCTGCCTGTCTGTCTGAATGTCTTCCAAAATAAAGGCGCGGGCCGGCGCATCGCAAATAAATGCTCTAATTGAAATTTTGAATTGCTTATCTTGAAATATCATGCCCTCTGTGATTAATTCTGATAGTTCACAGACAAATTCTTCCAAATAAACATTTGGATCACGGGGTTTGGAATGACCTGCATATATTCCAGCTACAAATACTGGCTTTGTACCGTTTACGTTAATCAAAATTGGCATGTTTGTTCTTTTGTGCTTTTATACAATGGAAGCCCATCTACATTAATTTTTTAACTTATATTGGGAGAAAGATAAGTAAAATTGGAAAGGAAATCCGTTATCGCATCTTTTAAACCATATTGAACGTACTCGCCTGGCTGAACAATTCGTTTCACAATACCACGTGGAGTATATTTTAAAGTACGTACATCCCGTGGTAAGCCAGGAATTTTTTTCGCCGAACAGCAAAAGCAAATCATTGCCTGCACTTTTGCTGATGTTATTAGCGGACAGCCACTGTGCTAAGCGAGTATTAAACTCATTTGAACTGGAATGTTCTGTAGATAGCAACTCATTGCTATCTGATAATAATAAATTAAACTCAAATTTCATTTCTACTTCATTTTTATCAACAATCTCAATTTTTTCTGCGACTCGTTTCACATGCCGAGCTTCGCAAATATATTGCCTGCTTTTTCTTTTATATGGCTTTTCACTACTTTCCTATTTATTTATTATTATTAATTTATTGATAGCTCGTGAAAATATTGAATACTATTCTGAAAGCGAATAGTTTAATTAGAAATCCAATTTCCACTAATCACTTTAACCATGTGTCTGCTCGCTTCGGCCGACAATAGAAAAGAGCACAAAGGAATTGTTCAACCTCCAAAAAACACATATTTTACGGGCTGAGTAAGAAACAACAAAAACAACACAGCATCCGAATGCCGCGTCATTTTTACTTTCTCTCTCTCTTGACAATGTTGCACACTCTGAGCACGATTAATATTTGAAAAAAAAACAACACACCATTCTCTCTACTGTGCACGCATTTTTATCGCAAAGATCTCACTGCAACGCTCGTGTGCGAGTGTTTTGCGATAAAAATATATCCCACTCATTTTCTGCTCACATACGAGCTCATTTGTGAGCATTTTGCGAGACTCTCGCTAAAGGCTCGCATGTTGGTCCGCTGGGTCTTTCTATCTGTTTGCCTGACTGTCTGTGTATCTGTTTCCCTATCTGTCTGCCGGTCGGCCTGCCTGTCTGTCTGGCTGTCTGTGAATCTCTCTCTTTCTCTTCCTGTGTATCTGTATGTCTGCAAGTCTGTTGATCTGCGTGTCTGTCTGCCTAACTTTCTATCTTTCTGTTTGTCTCTCTCTCTGTCACTCTGCTTTTCTGTCTGTCTGCTTTCGTAATTCCGTCAGTCTGTGGGTCTGTAAGACTGTCTTCCTGTCTGTCTATCTATACGCATGTCTATCTCTTTGTCTGTGTGTCTGTCTGACTGCCTATCATCTTTTCAGCCTCCTTGTCTGTCTGTCTGCGAATATGTTGTTCTTCTTATCTGTCTGCGAGTCTATAGGTCTGTCTATCTCTCTGCCTCTATGTATGTCTGTCAGAATCTCTTTTCTTATGGCTGTCTGTCTGTCTCCCTTCAGTCTGACTATCTGTATACTTGTGTATCTGTATATCTGCCTGTCTTCCTGTCTGGATGTTTGTATGGCTGCCTGTCTGTCTTCTGTCTGCCTATCTCTCTCTCTCTCTCTCTCGCTGTCTGTGTGACTGTCTATCTGCGAGTCTATAGGTCTGCCTTTCTGTCTGTCTATCTGTGTGACTGTCTGTCTGTTTGTCTCCCCGTCTGCCTGTCTCTCTGTCTTCATATCTGTCTGTCTGTAACTCTACCTCACTGTTTCTGCCGGTGTGTCTGTCTGCGAGGCTGTAGGTATTCCTGGCTGTCTCTCTGTCTGTCTGTATGACTGCGTATCTGTCTGCGAGTCTATAGGTCTCTCTTTCTCTCTCTCCCACTCTTTTTCTCCCTCTCTCTGTATCTCTTTCTCTCTCTCTCTGTCTGTCTTCCTATCTGTCTCTCTGTCTGCCGGTCTGTCTGCCTGTTTGTCTGCCCATCTGTCCGCCTGTCTGTTTTTCTCTCTACCCGTCTGGCTGTCTGTGTTCATAATATTCCGTCAGTATGCGGGTCTGTAAGGCTGTCATCCTGTCTGTCTGTCCGTTTGACTGCCTATCATCCAGTCAGCCTCTCTGCCTGTCTGTCTGCGAATATGTTGATCTTCTTATCTGTCTGCGAGTCAAGAGGTTTCCCTTTTTTCTCTCTTTCTCTCTCTCTCTCTCTCTCTGCCCGTCTGACTGTTTTCCTGATTTAACGTCAGTCTGCGGTCTGTAAGTCTGTCTTTCTGTCTGTCTATCTCTACGTATGTATGGCTCTCTGTCCGTTTACCTGTCTGCATATCTGTCTATCTGTAAGTGTGCCTGTCTGCTCTGCCGGTGAGACTGTCTGCGAGGCAGATGTTATTCCTGCCTATCTGTCTGCCTGCCTGTCTGTGTATCTCTTTCTCTCTTCCTGTGTGTCTTTATGTCTCTCTCTTTCTGCCTGTATGTCTGTCTGCCTGAGTGTTTTTCTGTCTGACTGCCTGTCTGTCTTAATGTATGTCCCTCTTTCTGCTGTCTGTCCGTCTCTCTTTCTGCCTGTGTGTCTCTCTGTTGTCGAGTCTGTGCGTCAGCCCACCTGTCTGTATCTCTCTCTCTCTCTCTCTCTCTCTCTCTCTCTCTTCTGTAAGCCTGCCTGTCTGAATCTCTATCTGTATGCCTGTCTGTCAGCCTCTTTTTCAGTCGGATTATCTGTATGCCTGTGTGTCTGTATGTCTGCCTGACTGTCTTCCTGTCTGGATGTATGCATATCTGCCTGTCTGTCTTCTGTTTGCCTATCTCTCTCTATCTCTCTCTCTCTCTCTCTCTCTGCCTGTGTGACTGCCTATCTGCGAGTCTATAGGTCTGCCTGTCTGTCTGTCTGTCTGTGTGCCCGTCTGCCTGTCTCTCTGTCTGCATGTCTGTCTCTCTGTTTTCCTTATTTTCCGTTAGCCTGTAGGTCTGTAAGTCCGACTTCCTGTCTCCCTATTTCTACGCATGCCTGTCTCTCTGTCTGTCCTATTCTGTCTGACCGCCTATTTGCCTGTCAGCGTCTCCATCTGTGTGTCTGCGAAAATGTTATACTTCTTATCTGTCTGCGAGTCTATAGGTCTGTCTATATATCTGTATATCTGTATGCTTTTATATGTGTCTGCTGGTCTGCCTGCCTTTCTGTCTGAATGTCTACCTGTATGTCTCTCTCTCTTTCTGTGTGTATGTCTGTCGGCCTATCTGTCTCTCTGCCCATCTGCCTGTCTCTCTGTCTTCATATCTGTCTGTCTGTTAGTCTGCCTGTCTGTCTCTGCCGTTGTGTCTGTCAGTGAGGCAGATAGTATTCCTGCCTATCTTACTGCCTGACTGTCTGTGTAGCTCTTTCTCTCTTCCTGTGTATCTCTATGTCTGCGAGTCTGTGGGTCTGCTTGTCTGTCTGCCTGTTTTCCTATCTGTCTGTCTGTCTGTCTGCCGGTCGGTCTGCCTGGCTATCTACCTGTCTGTCTGCTTGTCTTTCTCTCTCTCTCTCTCGCCTATGTGACTGTCTATCTGCGAGTCCATAGGTCTGCATGTCTGTCTGTTTGTATATCAGCCTATCTGTCGCTGCCGGTATTTCTGTCTGCGAGGCTGTAGGTCTGTCTATATGTCTGTCTATCTGTGTGTTTCTATATGTGTCTGCTGGTCTGCCTGCCTGTCTGTCTGAATGTCTTCCAAAATAAAGGCGCGGGCCGGCGCATCGCAAATAAATGCTCTAATTGAAATTTTGAATTGCTTATCTTGAAATATCATGCCCTCTGTGATTAATTCTGATAGATCACAGACAAATTCTTCCAAATAAACATTTGGATCACGGGGTTTGGAATGACCTGCATATATTCCAGCTACAAATACTGGCTTTGTACCGTTTACGTTAATCAAAATTGGCATGTTTGTTCTTTTGTGCTTTTATACAATGGAAGCCCATCTACATTAATTTTTTAACTTATATTGGGAGAAAGATAAGTAAAATTGGAAAGGAAATCCGTTATCGCATCTTTTAAACCATAGTGAACGTACTCGCCTGGCTGAACAATTCGTTTCACAATACCACGTGGAGTATATTTTAAAGTACGTACATCCCGTGGTAAGCCAGGAATTTTTTCGCCGAACAGCAAAAGCAAATCATTGCCTGCACTTTTGCTGATGTTATTAGCGGACAGCCACTGTGCTAAGCGAGTATTAAACTCATTTGAACTGGAATGTTCTGTAGATAGCAACTCATTGCTATCTGATAATAATAAATTAAACTCAAATTTCATTTCTACTTCATTTTTATCAACAATCTCAATTTTTTCTGCGACTCGTTTCACATGCCGAGCTTCGCAAATATATTGCCTGCTTTTTCTTTTATATGGCTTTTCACTACTTTCCTATTTATTTATTATTATTAATTTATTGATAGCTCGTGAAAATATTGAATACTATTCTGAAAGCGAATAGTTTAATTAGAAATCCAATTTCCACTAATCACTTTAACCATGTGTCTGCTCGCTTCGGCCGACAATAGAAAAGAGCACAAAGGAATTGTTCAACCTCCAAAAAACACATATTTTACGGGCTGAGTAAGAAACAACAAAAACAACACAGCATCCGAATGCCGCGTCATTTTTACTTTCTCTCTCTCTTGACAATGTTGCACACTCTGAGCACGATTAATATTTGAAAAAAAAACAACACACCATTCTCTCTACTGTGCACGCATTTTTATCGCAAAGATCTCACTGCAACGCTCGTGTGCGAGTGTTTTGCGATAAAAATATATCCCACTCATTTTCTGCTCACATACGAGCTCATTTGTGAGCATTTTGCGAGACTCTCGCTAAAGGCTCGCATGTTGGTCCGCTGGGTCTTTCTATCTGTTTGCCTGACTGTCTGTGTATCTGTTTCCCTATCTGTCTGCCGGTCGGCCTGCTTGTCTGTCTGGCTGTCTGTGAATCTCTCTCTTTCTCTTCCTGTGTATCTGTATGTCTGCAAGTCTGTTGATCTGCGTGTCTGTCTGCCTAACTTTCTATCTTTCTGTTTGTCTCTCTCTCTGTCACTCTGCTTTTCTGTCTGTCTGCTTTCGTAATTCCGTCAGTCTGTGGGTCTGTAAGACTGTCTTCCTGTCTGTCTATCTATACGCATGTCTATCTCTTTGTCTGTGTGTCTGTCTGACTGCCTATCATCTTTTCAGCCTCCTTGTCTGTCTGTCTGCGAATATGTTGTTCTTCTTATCTGTCTGCGAGTCTATAGGTCTGTCTATCTCTCTGCCTCTATGTATGTCTGTCAGAATCTCTTTTCTTATGGCTGTCTGTCTGTCTCCCTTCAGTCTGACTATCTGTATACCTGTGTATCTGTATATCTGCCTGTCTTCCTGTCTGGATGTATGTATGGCTGCCTGTCTGTCTTCTGTCTGCCTATCTCTCTCTCTCTCTCTCTCGCTGTCTGTGTGACTGTCTATCTGCGAGTCTATAGGTCTGCCTTTCTGTCTGTCTATCTGTGTGACTGTCTGTCTGTTTGTCTCCCCGTCTGCCTGTCTCTCTGTCTTCATATCTGTCTGTCTGTAACTCTACCTCACTGTTTCTGCCGGTGTGTCTGTCTGCGAGGCTGTAGGTATTCCTGGCTGTCTCTCTGTCTGTCTGTATGACTGCGTATCTGTCTGCGAGTCTATAGGTCTCTCTTTCTCTCTCTCCCACTCTTTTTCTCCCTCTCTCTGTATCTCTTTCTCTCTCTCTCTGTCTGTCTTCCTATGTGTCTCTCTGTCTGCCGGTCTGCCTGCCTGTTTGTCTGCCCATCTGTCCGCCTGTCTGTTTCTCTGTCTACCCGTCTGGCTGTCTGTGTTCATAATATTCCGTCAGTATGCGGGTCTGTAAGGCTGTCATCCTGTCTGTCTGTCCGTTTGACTGCCTATCATCCAGTCAGCCACTCTGCCTGTCTGTCTGCGAATATGTGATCTTCTTATCTGTCTGCGAGTCAAGAGGTTTCCCTTTTTCTCTCTCTCTCTCTCTCTGCCCGTCTGACTGTTTTCCTGATTTAACGTCAGTCTGCGGTCTGTAAGTCTGTCTTTCTGTCTGTCTATCTCTACGTATTTATGGCTCTCTGTCCGTTTACCTGTCTGCATATCTGTCTATCTGTAAGTCTGCCTGTCTGTCTCTGCCGGTGAGACTGTCTGCGAGGCAGATGTTATTCCTGCCTATCTGTCTGCCTGCCTGTCTGTGTATCTCTTTCTCTCTTCCTGTGTGTCTCTATGTCTCTCTCTTTCTGCTTGTATATCTGTCTGCCTGAGTGTTTTTCTGTCTGACTGCCTGTCTGTCTTAATGTATGTCCCTCTTTCTGCTGTCTGTCCGTCTCTCTTTCTGCGTGTATGTCTCTCTGTCGTCGAGTCTGTGCGTCAGCCCACCTGTCTGTATGTCTCTCTCTCTCTCTCTCTCTCTCTGTAAGCCTGCCTGTCTGAATCTCTATCTGTATGCCTGTCTGTCAACCTCTTTTTCAGTCGGATTATCTGTATGTCTGTGTGTCTGTATGTCTGCCTGACTGTCTTCTTTTTGCCTATCTCTCTCTATCTCTCTCTCTCTCTCTCTCTCTCTCTCTCTCTCTCTCTCTCTGCCTGTGTGACTGTCTATCTGCGAATCTATAGGTCCGCCTTTCTGTCTATCTGTCTGTGTGCCCGTCTGCCTGTCTCTCCGTCTGCATGTCTGTTTTTCTGTATATCTGCCTGTCTGTCTCTGCCGGTGTGTCTGTCTGTGAACCTGTAGGTATTCCTGTCTATCTGTCTGCCTTCTTTTTTCTCTATATGCCTGTCCCCCTCTCTGTCTGTATGTCTATCTGTCTGTATACCTTTCTGTCAGACTGTTTGACTGCCTGCCTCCCTCTGGCCGTGTGTCTGTCTGTCGGCGAGTCTGTAGTTCTGCCGTCCTCTCTATGTCTTTCTCTCTAACTGTTTGCGAATCTGAAGGTCTACCTGTGTGCCTGTCTGTCTGCCTGTCTATCTCGCTTTCGCTCTCTCTGCGTCTATGTCTGTCTGTCTGACTCTCTATCTGCCTGCCTTTCTGTCTGCCTAATACTCTCTCTATCCCTCTGGCTGTATTACTTCGAGTCTATAGGTCTGCCTTTCTGTCTGTCTATCTGTGTACCCGTCTGCCTGTCTCTCTGCCTGCATGTCTGTCTGTCTGTTTTCCTTATTTTCCGTCAATCTGTGGGTCTGTAAGTCGGTCTTCCTGTCTCCCTATCTGTACGAGTGCCTGTCTCTCTGTCTGTCCTATTCTGTCTGACTGCCTATTGTATGTGTGTTTCTATATGTGTCTGCTGGTCTGCCTGTCTGTCTGTCTGAATGTCTTCTTGTATATCTCTCTCGCTTTCTGTAAGTATGTCAGACTGCCTGTCTGTTTGTCTGTCTGTCTTTCTGTCTAACTGACTGTCTGCCTGTCTGTCTCTCTCTCTCTACCCGTCTGTCTGTTTTCCTAATTTTACGTCAGTCTGCGGGTCTGTAATTCTGTCTTTTTGTATCTCTGTATCTCTTTCTCTCTCTCTCTGTCTGTCTTCCTATGTGTCTCTCTGTCTGCCGGTCTGCCTGCCTGTTTGTCTGCCCATCTGTCCGCCTGTCTGTTTCTCTGTCTACCCGTCTGGCTGTCTGTGTTCATAATATTCCGTCAGTATGCGGGTCTGTAAGGCTGTCATCCTGTCTGTCTGTCCGTTTGACTGCCTATCATCCAGTCAGCCACTCTGCCTGTCTGTCTGCGAATATGTGATCTTCTTATCTGTCTGCGAGTCAAGAGGTTTCCCTTTTTTCTCTCTCTCTCTCTCTCTGCCCGTCTGACTGTTTTCCTGATTTAACGTCAGTCTGCGGTCTGTAAGTCTGTCTTTCTGTCTGTCTATCTCTACGTATTTATGGCTCTCTGTCCGTTTACCTGTCTGCATATCTGTCTATCTGTAAGTCTGCCTGTCTGTCTCTGCCGGTGAGACTGTCTGCGAGGCAGATGTTATTCCTGCCTATCTGTCTGCCTGCCTGTCTGTGTATCTCTTTCTCTCTTCCTGTGTGTCTCTATGTCTCTCTCTTTCTGCTTGTATATCTGTCTGCCTGAGTGTTTTTCTGTCTGACTGCCTGTCTGTCTTAATGTATGTCCCTCTTTCTGCTGTCTGTCCGTCTCTCTTTCTGCCTGTGTGTCTCTCTGTTGTCGAGTCTGTGCGTCAGCCCACCTGTCTGTATCTCTCTCTCTCTCTCTCTCTCTCTCTCTCTCTCTGTAAGCCTGCCTGTCTGAATCTCTATCTGTATGCCTGTCTGTCAGCCTCTTTTTCAGTCGGATTATCTGTATGCCTGTGTGTCTGTATGTCTGCCTGACTGTCTTCCTGTCTGGATGTATGCATATCTGCCTGTCTGTCTTCTGTTTGCCTATCTCTCTCTATCTCTCTCTCTCTCTCTCTCTCTGCCTGTGTGACTGCCTATCTGCGAGTCTATAGGTCTGCCTGTCTGTCTGTCTGTCTGTGTGCCCGTCTGCCTGTCTCTCTGTCTGCATGTCTGTCTCTCTGTTTTCCTTATTTTCCGTTAGCCTGTAGGTCTGTAAGTCCGACTTCCTGTCTCCCTATTTCTACGCATGCCTGTCTCTCTGTCTGTCCTATTCTGTCTGACCGCCTATTTGCCTGTCAGCGTCTCCATCTGTGTGTCTGCGAAAATGTTATACTTCTTATCTGTCTGCGAGTCTATAGGTCTGTCTATATATCTGTATATCTGTATGCTTTTATATGTGTCTGCTGGTCTGCCTGCCTTTCTGTCTGAATGTCTACCTGTATGTCTCTCTCTCTTTCTGTGTGTATGTCTGTCGGCCTATCTGTCTCTCTGCCCATCTGCCTGTCTCTCTGTCTTCATATCTGTCTGTCTGTTAGTCTGCCTGTCTGTCTCTGCCGTTGTGTCTGTCAGTGAGGCAGATAGTATTCCTGCCTATCTTACTGCCTGACTGTCTGTGTAGCTCTTTCTCTCTTCCTGTGTATCTCTATGTCTGCGAGTCTGTGGGTCTGCTTGTCTGTCTGCCTGTTTTCCTATCTGTCTGTCTGTCTGTCTGCCGGTCGGTCTGCCTGGCTATCTACCTGTCTGTCTGCTTGTCTTTCTCTCTCTCTCTCTGCCTATGTGACTGTCTATCTGCGAGTCCATAGGTCTGCATGTCTGTCTGTTTGTATATCAGCCTATCTGTCGCTGCCGGTATTTCTGTCTGCGAGGCTGTAGGTCTGTCTATATGTCTGTCTATCTGTGTGTTTCTATATGTGTCTGCTGGTCTGCCTGCCTGTCTGTCTGAATGTCTTCCAAAATAAAGGCGCGGGCCGGCGCATCGCAAATAAATGCTCTAATTGAAATTTTGAATTGCTTATCTTGAAATATCATGCCCTCTGTGATTAATTCTGATAGATCACAGACAAATTCTTCCAAATAAACATTTGGATCACGGGGTTTGGAATGACCTGCATATATTCCAGCTACAAATACTGGCTTTGTACCGTTTACGTTAATCAAAATTGGCATGTTTGTTCTTTTGTGCTTTTATACAATGGAAGCCCATCTACATTAATTTTTTAACTTATATTGGGAGAAAGATAAGTAAAATTGGAAAGGAAATCCGTTATCGCATCTTTTAAACCATAGTGAACGTACTCGCCTGGCTGAACAATTCGTTTCACAATACCACGTGGAGTATATTTTAAAGTACGTACATCCCGTGGTAAGCCAGGAATTTTTTCGCCGAACAGCAAAAGCAAATCATTGCCTGCACTTTTGCTGATGTTATTAGCGGACAGCCACTGTGCTAAGCGAGTATTAAACTCATTTGAACTGGAATGTTCTGTAGATAGCAACTCATTGCTATCTGATAATAATAAATTAAACTCAAATTTCATTTCTACTTCATTTTTATCAACAATCTCAATTTTTTCTGCGACTCGTTTCACATGCCGAGCTTCGCAAATATATTGCCTGCTTTTTCTTTTATATGGCTTTTCACTACTTTCCTATTTATTTATTATTATTAATTTATTGATAGCTCGTGAAAATATTGAATACTATTCTGAAAGCGAATAGTTTAATTAGAAATCCAATTTCCACTAATCACTTTAACCATGTGTCTGCTCGCTTCGGCCGACAATAGAAAAGAGCACAAAGGAATTGTTCAACCTCCAAAAAACACATATTTTACGGGCTGAGTAAGAAACAACAAAAACAACACAGCATCCGAATGCCGCGTCATTTTTACTTTCTCTCTCTCTTGACAATGTTGCACACTCTGAGCACGATTAATATTTGAAAAAAAAACAACACACCATTCTCTCTACTGTGCACGCATTTTTATCGCAAAGATCTCACTGCAACGCTCGTGTGCGAGTGTTTTGCGATAAAAATATATCCCACTCATTTTCTGCTCACATACGAGCTCATTTGTGAGCATTTTGCGAGACTCTCGCTAAAGGCTCGCATGTTGGTCCGCTGGGTCTTTCTATCTGTTTGCCTGACTGTCTGTGTATCTGTTTCCCTATCTGTCTGCCGGTCGGCCTGCTTGTCTGTCTGGCTGTCTGTGAATCTCTCTCTTTCTCTTCCTGTGTATCTGTATGTCTGCAAGTCTGTTGATCTGCGTGTCTGTCTGCCTAACTTTCTATCTTTCTGTTTGTCTCTCTCTCTGTCACTCTGCTTTTCTGTCTGTCTGCTTTCGTAATTCCGTCAGTCTGTGGGTCTGTAAGACTGTCTTCCTGTCTGTCTATCTATACGCATGTCTATCTCTTTGTCTGTGTGTCTGTCTGACTGCCTATCATCTTTTCAGCCTCCTTGTCTGTCTGTCTGCGAATATGTTGTTCTTCTTATCTGTCTGCGAGTCTATAGGTCTGTCTATCTCTCTGCCTCTATGTATGTCTGTCAGAATCTCTTTTCTTATGGCTGTCTGTCTGTCTCCCTTCAGTCTGACTATCTGTATACCTGTGTATCTGTATATCTGCCTGTCTTCCTGTCTGGATGTATGTATGGCTGCCTGTCTGTCTTCTGTCTGCCTATCTCTCTCTCTCTCTCTCGCTGTCTGTGTGACTGTCTATCTGCGAGTCTATAGGTCTGCCTTTCTGTCTGTCTATCTGTGTGACTGTCTGTCTGTTTGTCTCCCCGTCTGCCTGTCTCTCTGTCTTCATATCTGTCTGTCTGTAACTCTACCTCACTGTTTCTGCCGGTGTGTCTGTCTGCGAGGCTGTAGGTATTCCTGGCTGTCTCTCTGTCTGTCTGTATGACTGCGTATCTGTCTGCGAGTCTATAGGTCTCTCTTTCTCTCTCTCCCACTCTTTTTCTCCCTCTCTCTGTATCTCTTTCTCTCTCTCTCTGTCTGTCTTCCTATGTGTCTCTCTGTCTGCCGGTCTGCCTGCCTGTTTGTCTGCCCATCTGTCCGCCTGTCTGTTTCTCTGTCTACCCGTCTGGCTGTCTGTGTTCATAATATTCCGTCAGTATGCGGGTCTGTAAGGCTGTCATCCTGTCTGTCTGTCCGTTTGACTGCCTATCATCCAGTCAGCCACTCTGCCTGTCTGTCTGCGAATATGTGATCTTCTTATCTGTCTGCGAGTCAAGAGGTTTCCCTTTTTTCTCTCTCTCTCTCTCTCTGCCCGTCTGACTGTTTTCCTGATTTAACGTCAGTCTGCGGTCTGTAAGTCTGTCTTTCTGTCTGTCTATCTCTACGTATTTATGGCTCTCTGTCCGTTTACCTGTCTGCATATCTGTCTATCTGTAAGTCTGCCTGTCTGTCTCTGCCGGTGAGACTGTCTGCGAGGCAGATGTTATTCCTGCCTATCTGTCTGCCTGCCTGTCTGTGTATCTCTTTCTCTCTTCCTGTGTGTCTCTATGTCTCTCTCTTTCTGCTTGTATATCTGTCTGCCTGAGTGTTTTTCTGTCTGACTGCCTGTCTGTCTTAATGTATGTCCCTCTTTCTGCTGTCTGTCCGTCTCTCTTTCTGCGTGTATGTCTCTCTGTCGTCGAGTCTGTGCGTCAGCCCACCTGTCTGTATGTCTCTCTCTCTCTCTCTCTCTCTCTGTAAGCCTGCCTGTCTGAATCTCTATCTGTATGCCTGTCTGTCAACCTCTTTTTCAGTCGGATTATCTGTATGTCTGTGTGTCTGTATGTCTGCCTGACTGTCTTCTTTTTGCCTATCTCTCTCTATCTCTCTCTCTCTCTCTCTCTCTCTCTCTCTCTCTCTCTCTCTGCCTGTGTGACTGTCTATCTGCGAATCTATAGGTCCGCCTTTCTGTCTATCTGTCTGTGTGCCCGTCTGCCTGTCTCTCCGTCTGCATGTCTGTTTTTCTGTATATCTGCCTGTCTGTCTCTGCCGGTGTGTCTGTCTGTGAACCTGTAGGTATTCCTGTCTATCTGTCTGCCTTCTTTTTTCTCTATATGCCTGTCCCCCTCTCTGTCTGTATGTCTATCTGTCTGTATACCTTTCTGTCAGACTGTTTGACTGCCTGCCTCCCTCTGGCCGTGTGTCTGTCTGTCGGCGAGTCTGTAGTTCTGCCGTCCTCTCTATGTCTTTCTCTCTAACTGTTTGCGAATCTGAAGGTCTACCTGTGTGCCTGTCTGTCTGCCTGTCTATCTCGCTTTCGCTCTCTCTGCGTCTATGTCTGTCTGTCTGACTCTCTATCTGCCTGCCTTTCTGTCTGCCTAATACTCTCTCTATCCCTCTGGCTGTATTACTTCGAGTCTATAGGTCTGCCTTTCTGTCTGTCTATCTGTGTACCCGTCTGCCTGTCTCTCTGCCTGCATGTCTGTCTGTCTGTTTTCCTTATTTTCCGTCAATCTGTGGGTCTGTAAGTCGGTCTTCCTGTCTCCCTATCTGTACGAGTGCCTGTCTCTCTGTCTGTCCTATTCTGTCTGACTGCCTATTGTATGTGTGTTTCTATATGTGTCTGCTGGTCTGCCTGTCTGTCTGTCTGAATGTCTTCTTGTATATCTCTCTCGCTTTCTGTAAGTATGTCAGACTGCCTGTCTGTTTGTCTGTCTGTCTTTCTGTCTAACTGACTGTCTGCCTGTCTGTCTCTCTCTCTCTACCCGTCTGTCTGTTTTCCTAATTTTACGTCAGTCTGCGGGTCTGTAATTCTGTCTTTTTGTATCTCTGTATCTCTTTCTCTCTCTCTCTGTCTGTCTTCCTATGTGTCTCTCTGTCTGCCGGTCTGCCTGCCTGTTTGTCTGCCCATCTGTCCGCCTGTCTGTTTCTCTGTCTACCCGTCTGGCTGTCTGTGTTCATAATATTCCGTCAGTATGCGGGTCTGTAAGGCTGTCATCCTGTCTGTCTGTCCGTTTGACTGCCTATCATCCAGTCAGCCACTCTGCCTGTCTGTCTGCGAATATGTGATCTTCTTATCTGTCTGCGAGTCAAGAGGTTTCCCTTTTTTCTCTCTCTCTCTCTCTCTGCCCGTCTGACTGTTTTCCTGATTTAACGTCAGTCTGCGGTCTGTAAGTCTGTCTTTCTGTCTGTCTATCTCTACGTATTTATGGCTCTCTGTCCGTTTACCTGTCTGCATATCTGTCTATCTGTAAGTCTGCCTGTCTATCTCTGCCGGTGAGACTGTCTGCGAGGCAGATGTTATTCCTGCCTATCTGTCTGCCTGCCTGTCTGTGTATCTCTTTCTCTCTTCCTGTGTGTCTCTATGTCTCTCTCTTTCTGCTTGTATATCTGTCTGCCTGAGTGTTTTTCTGTCTGACTGCCTGTCTGTCTTAATGTATGTCCCTCTTTCTGCTGTCTGTCCGTCTCTCTTTCTGCGTGTATGTCTCTCTGTCGTCGAGTCTGTGCGTCAGCCCACCTGTCTGTATGTCTCTCTCTCTCTCTCTCTCTCTCTGTAAGCCTGCCTGTCTGAATCTCTATCTGTATGCCTGTCTGTCAACCTCTTTTTCAGTCGGATTATCTGTATGTCTGTGTGTCTGTATGTCTGCCTGACTGTCTTCTTTTTGCCTATCTCTCTCTATCTCTCTCTCTCTCTCTCTCTCTCTCTCTCTCTCTCTCTGCCTGTGTGACTGTCTATCTGCGAATCTATAGGTCCGCCTTTCTGTCTATCTGTCTGTGTGCCCGTCTGCCTGTCTCTCCGTCTGCATGTCTGTTTTTCTGTATATCTGCCTGTCTGTCTCTGCCGGTGTGTCTGTCTGTGAACCTGTAGGTATTCCTGTCTATCTGTCTGCCTTCTTTTTTCTCTATATGCCTGTCCCCCTCTCTGTCTGTATGTCTATCTGTCTGTATACCTTTCTGTCAGACTGTTTGACTGCCTGCCTCCCTCTGGCCGTGTGTCTGTCTGTCGGCGAGTCTGTAGTTCTGCCGTCCTCTCTATGTCTTTCTCTCTAACTGTTTGCGAATCTGAAGGTCTACCTGTGTGCCTGTCTGTCTGCCTGTCTATCTCGCTTTCGCTCTCTCTGCGTCTATGTCTGTCTGTCTGACTCTCTATCTGCCTGCCTTTCTGTCTGCCTAATACTCTCTCTATCCCTCTGGCTGTATTACTTCGAGTCTATAGGTCTGCCTTTCTGTCTGTCTATCTGTGTACCCGTCTGCCTGTCTCTCTGCCTGCATGTCTGTCTGTCTGTTTTCCTTATTTTCCGTCAATCTGTGGGTCTGTAAGTCGGTCTTCCTGTCTCCCTATCTGTACGAGTGCCTGTCTCTCTGTCTGTCCTATTCTGTCTGACTGCCTATTGTATGTGTGTTTCTATATGTGTCTGCTGGTCTGCCTGTCTGTCTGTCTGAATGTCTTCTTGTATATCTCTCTCGCTTTCTGTAAGTATGTCAGACTGCCTGTCTGTTTGTCTGTCTGTCTTTCTGTCTAACTGACTGTCTGCCTGTCTGTCTCTCTCTCTCTACCCGTCTGTCTGTTTTCCTAATTTTACGTCAGTCTGCGGGTCTGTAATTCTGTCTTTTTGTCTGCCTATCTCTGCGCATGTCTGTCTCTCTGCCGTCTGCCTGTCTCTCCACCAGTCCTCCTGGAGACAGTCTGTCCGTAAGTCTGCCTGTGTGTCTCTGCCTGTGTGTCTTTGCCGGTGTGTCTGTCTACTAGGCAGATGGTATTCCTGCCTATCTGTCTGCCCGACTGTCTGTGTATCTCTTTCTCTCTCCATGTGTGTCTCTATGTCTGCGAGTCTGGGGTCTGCGTGTATGTCTGCCTGTTTTTCTATCTGTCTGTCTGTCTGCCTTTCTATCTACCTGGCTGTCTGCTTGTCTGTCTCTCTTACCCTGACCGTGCGTCTGACTGTCTGCGAGTCTATTGGTCTGCCTTTCTGTCTTTCTGCCTGCCCGTCAGCCTGTCTCTCTGTCTGCATGTCTGTCTGTCTTTATATCTACATGTCTGTCTCTGCCATTGTGTCTGTCTGTGAGGCTGTAGGTATTCCTGTCTTCCTGTCTGCCTGACTGTCTGTGTATCTCTCTCTTTCTCTTCCTGTGTGTCTGTTTGTCTGCTAGTCTTTGGCTCTGCGCGTCTGTCTGCCGGTCGCTCTGCCTGTCTATCTACCTGTCTGTCTGGTTGTCTGTCTCTCTCTCTGCCCGTGCGTCTGGCTGTCTGCGAGTCTACTGGTCTCCTTCTCTGTCTGTCTATCTATGTGCCTGTCTGTCTGTCTGCCCGTCTGCCTGTCTCTCTGTGTGCATGCCTGTCTGTCTGTATATTTGCCTGTCTGTCTCAGCCGTTGTGTCTGCCTACGAGGCTGTAGGTATTCCTGTCTTCCTGTCTGCCTGACTGTCTGTGTATCTCTCTCTTTCTCTTCCTGTGTGTCTGTATGTCTGCGGGTCTGTGGGTCTGCATGTCTGTCTGTTTGTATATCAGCCTGTCTGTCTCTGCCGGTGTGTCTGTCTGCGAGGCTGTAGGAATTCCTGTCACTGTTCTTAACTGTCTGCAAGTCTATAGGTCTCTCTCTCTTTCTCTCTCTCTCTCTCTTTCTTTTTGTCTCTCTCTATATCTGTCTGTCTGAATGCCTGTCTGTCTGACTCTTTTTCAGTCTGAATATCTGCATGCCTGTGTGCCTGTCTGTCTATCTGCCTTTCTGTCTGTCTATCTGTGTGCCCGTCTGTCTGTCTGCCCGTCAGCCTGTCTCTCTGTCTGCTTGTCTGTCTGTCTGTATATCGGCCTTCCTGTCTGTGCCATTGTGTGTGTCTGCGAGGCTGTAGGTATTCCTGGCTTTCTGTCTGCCTGATTCTTTGTGTATCTGCTTTTCTATCTGTCTGCCGGTCGGTTTGCCTGCCTGCCTCTCTCTCTCTGCCCGTGCGTCTGACTGTCTGCGAGCCTTCTGGTCTGCCTCTCTGTCTGTCTATCTGTGTGCCTGTCTGTCTGGCTGCACGTCTGCCTCTCTGTCAGCATGTCTGCCTGTCTGTATGTCTGCCTGTCTGTCTCTTCCGGTCTGTCTGTCTGCGAGGCTGTAGGTATTCCTGAGTGCCTGACTGTCTGTGTATCTCTCTCTTTCTCTTCCTGTGTGTCTGTATGAATGCGGGTCTGTGGGTCTGCGTGTCTGTCTGCCTTTCTGTCTGTCTATCTGTGTGCCTGTCTGTCTGTTTTTCTGCCCGTCTGCCTGTCTCTCTATCTGCATATCTGTTTGTCTGTAAGTCTGAATGTCTGTCCGTCTCTTTTTTAATCTGACTATCGGTATGCCTATCTGTCTGTATGTCTGCCGGTGTGTCTCTGCCGGTGTGTTAGTCAGCGAGGCTGCAGGTATTTCTGTCTATCTGGCTGCCTGACTGTTTCTGTATCTTTCTCTCTCCCTATGTATCTGTATGTTTGCGAGTCTGTGGATCTGTGTGTCCGTCTGTATGCATATCTGTCTGTATGTCTGCATGTCTGTTTCTAGCGGTGTATCTATCTATGAGGCTGTAGGTATTCCTGTGTGACTCTCTGTCTGTCTGTATGAATGCGTATCTGTCTGCGAATCTAAAGGTCTTTCTTTCTTTCTCTCACTCTCTCACCCTCTCTCTCTCTCTCTCTTTCGCTCTCTTTCATTCTCTCCCTATATCTCTCTTTCTTCCTTCTATCTTCCTATCTGTCTGTCTGTCCGCCGGTCTGTCTACCTGTTTGTTTGCTTGTCTGTCTGCCTGTCTGTCTCTCTCTCTCTCTCTCTGCCCGTCTGACTGTTTTCTTAATCTTACGTCAGTCTGCGGGTCTGTAAGTCTGTCTTGTTGTTCAACCTCCAAAAACACATATTTTACGGGCTGAGTAAGAAACAACAAAAACAACACAGCATCCGAATGCCGCGTCATTTTTACTTTCTCTCTCTCTCTTGACAATGTTGCACACTCTGAGCACGATTAATATTTGAAACAAAAACAACACACCATTCTCTCTACTGTGCACGCATTTTTATCGCAAAGATCTCACTGCAACGCTCGTGTGCGAGTGTTTTGCGATAAAAATATATCCCACTCGTTTTCTGCTCACATACGAGCTCATTTGTGAGCATTTTGCGAGACTCTCGCTAAAGGCTCGCATGTTGGTCCGCTGGGTCTTTCTATCTGTTTGCCTGACTGTCTGTGTATCTGTTTCCCTATCTGTCTGCCGGTCGGCCTGCCTGTCTGTCTGGCTGTCTGTGAATCTCTCTCTTTCTCTTCCTGTGTATCTGTATGTCTGCAAGTCTGTTGATCTGCGTGTCTGTCTGCCTAACTTTCTATCTCTCTGTCTGTCTCTTTCTCTGTCACTCTGCTTTTCTGTCTGTCTGTTTTCGTAATTCCGTCAGTCCGTGGGTCTGTAAGACTGTCTTCCTGTCTGTCTATCTATACGCATGTCTATCTCTTTGTCTGTCTGTCTGTCTGACTGCCTATCATCTTTTCAGCCTCCCTGTCTGTCTGTCTGCGAATATGTCGTTCTTCTTATCTGTCTGCGAGTCTATAGGTCTGTCTATCTCTCTGCCTCTATGTCTGTCTGTCAGAATCTCTTTTCTTATGGCTGTCTGTCTGTCTCCCTTCAGTCTGACTATCTGTATACCTGTGTATCTGTATGTCTGCCTGTCTTCCTGTCTGGATGTATGTATGGCTGAATGTCTGTCTTCTGTCTACCTATCTCTCTCTCTCTCTCTCTCGCTGTCTGTGGGACTGTCTATCTGCGAGTCTGTAGGTCTGCCTTTCTGTATGTCTATCTGAGTGACTGTCTGTCTGTTTGTCTCCCCGTCTGGCTGTCTCTCTGTCTTCATATCTGTCTGTCTGTAACTCTACCTCACTGTTTCTGCCGGTGTGTCTGTCTGCGAGGCTGTAGGTATTCCTGTCTGTCTCTCTGTCTGTCTGTATGACTGCGTATCTGCCTGCGAGTCTATAGGTCTCTCTTTCTCTCTATCCCACTCTTTTTCTCCCTCTCTCTGTATCTCTTTCTCTCTCTCTGTCTATCTTCCTATCTGTCTCTCTGTCTGCCGGTCTGTCTGCCTGTTTGTCTGCCCATTTGTCCGCCTGTCTGTTTCTCTCTCTACCCGTCTGGCTGTCTGTGTTCATAATATTCCGTCAGTATGCGGGTCTGTAAGGCTGTCATCCTGTCTATCTGTCCGTTTGACTGCCTATCATCCAGTCAGCCTCTCTGCCTGTCTGTCTGCGAATATGTGATCTTCTTATCTGTCTGCGAGTCAAGAGGTTTCCCTTTTTTCTCTCTCTCTCTCTCTCTGCCCGTCTGACTGTTTTCCTGATTTAACGTCAGTCTGCGGGTCTGTAAGTCTGTCTTTCTGTCTGTCTATCTCTACGTATGTATGGCTCTCTGTCCGTTTACCTGTCTGCATATCTGTCTATCTGTAAGTCTGCCTGTCTGTCTCTGCCGGTGAGACTGTCTGCGAGGCAGATGTTATTCCTGCCTATCTGTCTGCCTGCCTGTCTGTGTATCTCTTTCTCTCTTCCTGTGTGTCTCTATGTCTGCGAGCCTGTGGGTCACGTGTATGTCTCTCTCTCTCTTTTTGCCTGTATGTCTGTCTGCCTGAGTGTTTTTCTGTCTGTCTGTCTGACTGCCTGTCTGTCTGAATGTATGTCCCTCTTTCTGCTGTCTGTCCGTCTCTCTTTCTGCCTGTGTGTCTCTCTGTTGTCGAGTCTGTGCGTCAGCCCACCTGTCTGTATGTCTCTCTCTCTCTCTCTCTGTAAGCCTGCCTGTCTGAATCTCTGTCTGTATGCCTGTCTGTCAGCCGCTTCTTCAGTCGGATTATCTGTATGCCTGTGTGTCTGTATGTCTGCCTGACTGTCTTCCTGTCTGGATGTATGCATATCTGCCTGTCTGTCTTCTGTTTGCCTATCTCTCTCTATCTCTCTCTCTCTCTGCCTGTGTGACTGCCTATATGCGAGTCTATAGGTCTGCCTTTCTGTCTGTCTGTCTGTGTGCCCGTCTGTCTGCATGTCTGTCTCTCTGTTTTCCTTATTTTCCGTAAGCCTGTAGGTCTGTAAGTCCGTCTTCCTGTCTCCCTATTTCTACGCATGCCTGTCTCTCTGTCTGTCCTATTCTGTCTGAGTGTGTCTGCGGAAATGTTATACTTCTTATCTGTCTGCGAGTCTATAGGTCTGTCTATATGTCTGTATATCTGTATGCTTTTATATGTGTCTGCTGGTCTGCCTGCCTTTCTGTCTGAATGTCTACCTGTATGTCTCTCTCTCTTTCTGTGTGTATGTCTGTCGGCCTGTCTGTCTCTCTTCCCGTCTGCCTGTCTCTCTGTCTTCATATCTGTCTGTCTGTTAGTCTGCCTGTCTGTCTCTGCCGGTGTGACTGTCTACGAGGCAGATAGTATTCCTGCCTATCTGTCTGCCTGCCTGTCTGTGTATCTCTTTCGCTCTTCCTGTGTGTCTCTATGTCTGCGAGTCTGTGGGTCTGCGTGTATGCCTCTCTCTCTTTCTGCCTGTATGTCTGTCTCTCTTTCTGCCTGTATATCTGTCTGTTGTCGAGTCTGTGAGTCAGCCTACCTGTCTTTTTATGTCTTTTCATATCTCTCTCTCTCTCTCTCTCTCTCTGTAAGTCTGCCTGTCTGAATCTGTGTCTGTATGCCTGTCTGTCAGTCTCTTTTTCAGTCGGATTATCTGTATGCCAGTGTGTATGCATTTCTGCCTGCCTGTCTTCTGTTTGCCTATCCCTCTCTATCTCTCTCTCTCTCTCTCTCTGCCTGTGTGACTGTCTATCTGCGAGTCTATAGGTCCGCCTTTCTGTCTGTCTGTCTGTGTGCCCGTCTGCCTGTCTCTGCGTCTGCATGTCTGTCTTTCTGTATATCTGCCTGTCTGTCTCTGCCGGTGTGTCTGTCTGTGAACCTGTAGGTATTCCTGTCTATCTGTCTGCCTTCTTTTTTCTCTATCTGCCTGTCCCCCTCTCTGCCTGTATGTCTATCTGTCTGTATACCTTTCTGTCAGACTGTTTGACTGCCTGCCTCCCTCTGGCCGTGTGTCTGTCTGTCGGCGAGTCTGTAGTTCTGCCGTCCTCTCTATGTCTTTCTCTCTAACTGTTTGCAAATTTGAAGGTCTACCTGTGTGCCTGTCTGTCTGCCTGCCTATCTCGCTTTCGCTCTCTCTGCCTCTATGTCTGTCTGTCTGAATCTCTATCTGCCTGCCTTTCTGTCTGCCTAATACTCTCTCTATCCCTCTGGATGTATTACTTCGAGTCTATAGGTCTGCCTTTCTGTCTGTCTATCTGTGTACCCGTCTGCCTGTCTCTCTGCCTGCATGTCTGTCTGTCTGTTTTCCTTATTTTCCGTCAGTCTGTGGGTCTGTAAGTCCGTCTTCCTGTCTTCCTATCTGTACGAGTGCCTGTCTCTCTGTCTGTCCTATTCTGTCTGACTGCCTATTGTCCTGTCAGAGTCTCTATCTGCGAATTTGTTATACTTCTAATCTGTCTGCAAGTCTATAGGTCTGTCTATATGTCTGTCTATCTGTGTGTTTCTATATGTGTCTGCTGGTCTGCCTGTCTGTCTGTCTGAATGTCTTCTTGTATATCTCTCTCGCTTTCTGTAAGTATGTCAGACTGCCTGTCTGTTTGTCTGTCTGTCTTTCTGTCTGACTGACTGTCTGCCTGTCTGTCTCTCTCTCTCTACCCGTCTGTCTGTTTTCCTAATTTTACGTCAGTCTGCGGGTCTGTAGGTCTGTCTTATTGTCTGTCTATCTCTGCGCATGACTGTCTCTACGCCGTCTGCCTGTCTCTCTTTCTCTCTTCATGTGTGTCTCTATGTCTGCGAGTCTGGGGTCTGCGTGTATGTCTGCCTGTTTTTCTATCTGTCTGTCTGTCTGCCGGTCGGTCTGCCTGTCTATCTACCTGTCTGTCTGGTGGGCTGTCTCTCTCTCTCTGCCCGTGCGTCTGACTGTCTGCGAGTCTACTGGTCTGCTTCTCTGTCTGTCTATCTATGTGCCTGTCTGTCTGTCTGCCCGTCTGCCTGTCTCTCTGTGTGCATGCCTGTCTGTCTGTATATTTGCCTGTCTGTCTCAGCCGTTGTGTCTGCCTACGAGGCTGTAGGTATTCCTGTCTTCCTGTCTGCCTGACTGTCTGTGTATCTCTCTCTTTCTCTCCCTGTGTGTCTGTATGTCTGCGGGTCTGTGGGTCTGCATGTCTGCCTGTTTGTATATCAGCCTGTCTGTCTCTGCCGGTGTGTCTGTCTGCGAGGCTGTAGGCATTCCTGTCACTGTTCTTAACTGTCTGCAAGTCTATAGGCCTCTCTCTCTTTCTCTCTCTCTCTCTCTTTTTCTTTTTTTCTCTCTCTATATCTGTCTGTCTGAATGCCTGT
The DNA here is from genome assembly GCA_035045885.1 of Drosophila borealis. NCBI lineage: Eukaryota > Metazoa > Arthropoda > Insecta > Diptera > Drosophilidae > Drosophila > Drosophila borealis. Next base: position 592,106 of record JAWNOR010000282.1, on the reverse strand, counting down.
CTGTCTGACTCTTTTTCAGTCTGAATATCTGCATGCCTGTGTGCCTGTCTGTCTATCTGCCTTTCTTTTTTGTCTATCTGTGTGCCCGTCTGTCTGTCTGCCCGTCAGCCTGTATGTCTGTCTTACTGTATATCTGCCAGTCTGTCTCTGTCTGTGTGTTTGTCTGCGAGGCTGTAAGTATGCCTACCTATCTGTCTGCCTGACTATCTGTGTATCTGTTTTCGTATCTGTCTGCCTGTCTGCCGGTCGGTCTGCCTCTCTGCCTGTTTCTCTGCCCGTGCGTCTGACTGTCTGCAAGTCTATTGGTCTGCCTTTCTGTCTCTTTATCTGTGTGCTTGTCTGTCTACCCGTCTGCTTGTCTCGCTGCCTACATGTCTATAGGTATATCTGCCTGTCTGTCTCTGCCGATGATGCTGTCTGCGAAGCTGTAGGTGTTCCTATCTATCTGTCTTACTGACTGTCTGTGTATCTCTTTTTCTTCCTATGTGTCTGTATGTCAGCGAGTCTGCGGCTCTGTAAGTCTGTCTTCCAGTCTGTCACTACGCATGCCTGTCTCTCTGCCCGTCTTCCTATGTCTCTGTCTGCATAACTGTCTGTCTGTAAGTTTGCATGTCTGTCTCTGCCGCAGTGTCTGTCTGCGAGGCTGTAGGTATTCCTGTCTATCTGTCTGCCTGACTGTCTGGGTTTTTCTTTTCCTTCCTGTGTGTCTGTCAGCCTGAGAGTCTGTTGGTCTGTGTGTCCGCCTGCCTATCTTTCGACCTGTGTGTCTGTATGCCGGTCTGTCTGTCTGCCTTTCAGTCTGTCTATCTGTGTGCCTGTCTGTCTACTGCTTGTATCGCTGTATGCATGTCTGTCGGCATATCTGCCTGTCTGTCTCTGCCGGTGTGTATGTCTGCGACGCTGCAGGTGCTAATATCTATCTGACTGCCTGACTGTCTGTGTATCTCTTTTTCTTCCTGTGAGTGTGTGGGTCTGTGAGTCCGACTGCCCTTCTTCCTATATGTCTGTCTGTCTGCCGGTCTGCCTGTCTGCCTTTCTGCTTGTCAATCTGTGTACCTGTCCGACTGTCTGCTCATGTGCCTTTCTCTCTGTATGCAAATATGTCTGTCTGTAACTCTGCATGTCCGTCTCTGCCGGTTTGTCTGTCTGGGAGGCTGTAGGTATTCCTGAATGTCTGTGTATCTTTCTCTCTCTCTTCCTGTATGTCTGTATGTTGTCTGTCTGCCGGTCGGTCTGCCTGTATGTCTGATGGTTTGCCTCCCTCTCTGCCCGCGCGTCTGACAGTCTGCGAGTCTATTGATCTGCCTTTCTGTCTGTCTATCTGTGTGAATGTCTGTCTGCCCGTCTACCTGTCTCTCATATCTGTCTGTCTGTCTCTGCTGTAGGTTTTTTTTGTCTATCTGTCTGCCTGACTGTCTGTGTATCTGTTTTCCTATCTGTCAGTCTATCTTTTGGTCGGTCTGCCTGCCTGTCTGCGTACCCGCGTCTCTCCCATCGAACGTGCGTCTGACTGTTTCCGAGTGTATTGGGCTGCCTTTCTGCCTGTCTATCTGTGTGCCTGTCTGTAGGTATTCCTGCCAATCTGCCTGCCTGCCTGTCTGTGTATCGTTCTCCTTCTTTCTGTGTGTCTGTATGTCTGCGAGTTTGTCTGTTCGCGTGTCTGTCTGCCTGTTTTCCTATCTGTCTGTCTGTCTGCCAGTCGGTCTGCCTGTCTGTCTGCTTGTCTGCCTCTCTCTCTCTGCCCGTGCTTCTGACTGTCTGCGAGTCTATTGGTCTGCCCTTCTGTCTGCCTATCTGTGTGCCTGTTTCTCTGCCAGCATGTCTGTCTTTCTGTATATCAGCCTTTCTGTCACTGACGGTGCGTCTGTCTGCGATGCTGTAGGTATATGTGTCTATCTGTCTGCCGGACTCTCTGCGCATTTCATTCTTTTCCTGTGTGTCTGTATGTCTGCGAGTCTATGTGCCTATGTGTCTATGTGTCTACCGGTCTGTCTGTCTGCCTATCTGTCTACATGTCTATCTATCTGTATATCAGCCTGTCTTTCTCTGACGGTGTGTCTGTCTGCGAACCCTTAGGTATTCGTGCCAATCTGTCTGCCTGCCTGTCGGTGTTTCTCTCTCTGTATGGCTGCGTGTCTGTCTACCTGTTATCCTATCCGTCTGTCTGTCCGCCGGTCGGTCTGCCTGTCTGTCTGTCTCACTTTCTCTGGCCGTGCGTCTAACTGTCTGCTAGTCTTTTGGTCTGCCTTTCTGTCTGTCTATCTGTGTCTGTTTGTCTGTCTGTCTGTCTGTCTGCCCGTCTGCCTGTGTCTCTGTCGGCATGTCTGCGAGTCTGTGGGTCTGTGTTCCCGGCTGCCTTTCTTCCCATCTGTCTGTCTGTTTGCCGGTCGATCTGCCTGTCTGTCTGCTTGTCTGCCTCTCTCTCTCTCTGCCCGGGCGTTTGACTGTCTGCGAGTCTATTGGTCTGCCTTTCTTCCTGTCTATCTGTGTGCCTGTCTGCCTACCTGCCCGTCTGCCTGTCTCTCCGTCTGCATGTCTGTCTGTCTGTATATCAGCCTGTCTGTCTCTGCCGGTGTGTGTTTCTGCAGGGCTTTAGACATGCATGTCTGTGTTTCTCTCTCTCTCTTACTGAGTTTCTGTATGTCTGCGAGTCTGTGGGTCTGCGTGTCTCTCTGCCTGTTCCCTTATCTGTCTGTCTGTCCGCCGGTCAGTCTGCCAGTCTGCCTCTCTCTCTCTCTCTCTCTCTGCACGTGCGCCTGACTGTCTGCGAGTCTATTAGTCTGCCTTTCTGTCTGGCTATCTGTGTACCTGTCTGTCTGTCTGCCCGTCTGCCTGTCTCTCTGTCTGAATGTCTGTCTGTCTATATATCAGCTTGTCTGTCTCTGCCGGTTCGTCGGTCTGCGAAGCTGTAGGTATTCCTGTCTATCTGTCTGCCTGACTGTCTGTGTATCTCTCTCTCTTCCTGTGACTCTGTATGTCTGCGAGTCTGTGGGTCTGCGTGACCGTCTACCTATCTGTCAGTCTGCGTGCCGGTCTGGCTGTCTGAGTACCTGTCTCTCCGTCTGCCTGTCTCTCTGTCCACATATCTGTCTGTCTGTAAGTCTACCTGTCTGTCTCTGCCGGTGTGTCTGTCAGCGAGGCTGTAGGTATTCCTGCCCACCGTCTGCCTGTTTCTCTGTGTATCTCTCTCTTCCTGTGTGTCTGTTTGTCTGTGAGTCAGTGAGTCTGCATGCCTGCCGGTCGGTCTGCCTGTCTGTCTGCCTGTCTGTTTCTCTCTCTGCCGCGCGGCTGACTGTCTGCGAGTCTTTTGGTCTGCCTTTCTGTCTGTCTATCTGTATGCCTGTCTGTCTGTCCGTCTGCCTGTCTCTCTGTCTCCATGTCTGTCTGTCTGTATATCAGCCTGTCTGTCTCTGCCGGTGTGTCTGTCAGCAAGGCTTTAGATATTCCTGCCAATCTGTTTGCCTGCCTGTCTGTGTATCTCTCTCTCTCTCTCTCTCTCTCTCTCTCCTGTGTGTCTGTATGTCTGCGAGTCTGTGTGACCGTCTGCCTATCTTCCTATATGTCTGTCTGCCCGTCTGCCTGTTTCTCTGTGTGCATGTCTGTCTGTATATGAGCCTTTTTGTCTCTGCCGGTATGTCTGCCTGCGAGGCTGTAGGTGTTCCTGCCTATCTGTCTGCCTGCCTGTCTGTGTATCTCTCCCTCTCTCTTACTGCGTGTCTGTATGTCTGCGAGTCTGTGGGTCTGCGTGTCTGTCTGCCTGTTTTCTTAACTGTCCGCTGGTCGGTCTGCCTGTCTGTCTGTCTGTCTCTCTCCCTCTGCCCGGGCGTCTGACTATCTGCCATTTAACTGGTCGGCCTTTCTGTCTGTCTATCTGTGTGCCTGTCTGTCCGTCTGCCCGTCTGTCTGTCTCTCTGTCTTCACATCTTTCTGTCTGTAAGTCTACCTGTCTGTCTCTTCCGGAGTGTCTGTCAGCGAGGCTGAAGGTATTCCTGCCCATCTCTCTGTCAATCTGTCCGTGTATCACTCTCTCTCTCTTCCTGTGTGTCTGTTTTTCTGTGAGTCTGCGGGTCTGCATGTCTGTCTGCCTGTTTTTCTATCTGTCTGTGTGCCTGCCGGGCGGTCTGCCTCTCTCTCTGCCTCTCTCTCTGCTCGTGAGCTCGACGGTCTGCGAGTCTTTTGGTCGGCGGAAATACAGACAGACAGATATGTAGACAGAGAGACAGGCAGACGGGCAGACAGACAGACAAGCACACAGATAGACAGACAGAAGGGCAGACCAATAGACTCGCAGACAGGCAGGCGCACGGGCAGAGATAGAGAAGCAGACAGACAGGCAGACCGACCGGCAGACATATGGAAAGACAGGCAGACTGTCACACAAACCCACAGAGTCGCAGACATACGAACTTACAGGAAGAGAGAGAGAGATACACAGATAGTCAGGCAGACAGATGGACAGGAATACCTACAGCCTCGCAGACAGACACACTGGCAGCGAAAGACAGGAAGAGATACAGACAGAGAGATTTGTAGGCAGAGGGACAGGCCGACGGGCAGACAGACAGACAGGTTTACAGATGGACAGACAGAAAGGAAGACAAACAGACCGGCAGAGAGACTGACAGATAGGATGATAGGCAGACGGTCACACAGACCAACAGACTCGCAGACATGTAGAATATGATAATCAACGTCAAACACGTAGTGGCTGTCGGTTCTGATCGTGTCGTCTGTAAATTAGCAGAAGTCGCTCGATCGTTTACAGAATGTAAACGAATTAGAGTCAGTCGATACCAATAACTCAAAAGCATCGCACGCCCGTATAATTTTGTAACTCCTAAAAGATTAAAACTACATCTTAGCCGCATTCATGTTCTTTTAAGTTAATTCCGCAATCAATAAAAACATTTGCTCTATACCGAAACCTGGGATCGTAAAATTGGGGGCTCGACCGAGATTTTTGATTGAATAGACAAGAAAAGAACGAATGCAGGGCTGTGTTATATAGGCATAAATTGCATATACTACGTGTGTTGGCGATGGTAAAGTTTGACTCTGATGTAAATTGTGAAGTTGAGACTTAAGAAGACGTGCGCGGAAAACGCAGAAGGCTCAATGCAGAATTTCATGGGATTGTGAAATTCGGTGACAGCAGAGGTAACGTCGGAGGCAGCAAGTGCGAAGACACAGCAAGCTCAGTGCAGAATTTCAGTGTGTGAAATTCGGTGACACCAGAGGCAACGTCGGAGGCAGCGAGTGCGAAGACGCAGCAAGCTCAGTGCAGAATTTCATTGTGTGAAATTCGGTGACAGCAGAGGCATCGTCGGAGGCAGCGAGTGCGAAGACGCAGCAAGCTCAGTGCAGAATTTCAAGTTGTGAAATTCGGTGACAGCAGAGGCAACGTCGGAGGCAGCGAGTGCGAAGACGCAGCGACAGCAGAAGCAACGAGTAGAAGCAACGCGCAGTAGCAACGAACAGGCAGCGAAAACGGCACAAAACGACGAAGGCAAGAGGCTTATGCATCGTGGTGAGTTAAGCAAAGCGATTTCATATTAGAGACGAGAGCAGCGTTCGATAGTCGACAGCGCGGAAAAGCAGCGAGAGGCAGCCAATTAAGTTTTGCATGTGCAGAAAGTGGACGTTAGCAGAAGCGGTGGCTGTTCGATTTATCTGAATAAACACATAAAAGCTATATCGATATTATCCGATAAACGTATGCAGTTGCATTTTGCATGTTAAAAATAAGTTATTGATAATTTTTTAGCAATAAGATCTGAAATATCAATTCTTAATATTTAAAATATTGGTGCAGTTGTAACGATGCAGGTCGATGAGATAATGGTATTGAGAGTCGCGGACTTGCGACTAAAATTATCCGAGCTTAGTTTGCAGACGACCGGTGTAAAACGCGACTAACAAAACAGATTGTTACTTCATTATGGCCACCACGACGAGGAAGACGACGATGAGTCTGTTATAACAGCTTTAAGTAGCCCAGGACAGAATGTGTCCAAATGAAGAACGAACAGAAAACAGATCGTGGTTAACGTTAAAAGATGTAGAAGGCAGTGTTTCACAATTCTCAGGCTCTGATAGTCGAGACATTAATCAATGGGTTGAAGAGTTAGAGGATGGTGCGATGACAGTGCAGTGGAGCAGACTACAATTTTTTATATATGCTAAACAGTTGTTAACTGGGGCTGCTAAATTATTTGTTCGAAGTTTGCGAGAAGTTAGAGACTGGGAGTCTTTAAAAGCCGCACTTCTTGAAGAATTTACAATAAAATTGTCCACGGCAGAGATTCATAGAATTTTACAGAAGCGCCAAATGAAGAAAGGAGAATCCTTGCAAGAGTTTCTGTATGCTTTAATGGAAATTGCAAAGCAAATAAACTTGGATGACGCTAGTTTAATTGAATATTTTGTTGCAGGCATTCCAGATAGCAGAACAAACAAAGCAATGTTGTATCAGGCCAGGGATACTAGGCAGCTAAAATTTCAAATTGAGGCCTACAAAAAGTCTCGCGGCGGGTCGGAACAAAAGAGCAAGAATTGGTCGCACACAAACAAATAGGATCAACCAGTCGAGTCGACCGAAAAGGCAAAAAAGTGTTTGAGGTGCGGAGACGATTCTCATTTTAAGAACGACTGCAAAAAAGTTTCTTTCATTTTTTCTAAATGCGGACAGCCAGGGCATCGCGCCGCAAGCTACAAAGTTCAAATTGCGATAAATCAGGAATTTAAGCTATTTTCACACATAGTGTTCAAAATATGGAAAAGATCAGAAAGCCGACTAGCAGTTTTACTTTAACAGGACTTGAGCTCAAAGACATTGTGTATGCAGATGTAAAATTTAAAGGCCTTGTTGATACAGGCGCCGATTTGTGTTTACTTCGCAGAAGCATATTCTTAAAACTTGGAAATTTAAGAGTAAGTGGCATTGAAAAATGTCTAACAGGTATCGGGGAAAGTCAAGTTCTAACCTTCGGAAGCATTACCATACCCGTCACCATTGACAAGATTGAAATGCAGATAGAGTTCCACGTTATTCAAGATGAGGACACTAGGTTTGAAGCAATTTCAGGAAGAACTATTCTTGAACATATTGACATGTAGGTCACTAAAAACGGAACGCAGTTTATTCGTCGAATTGTCGACAAGGCTACGTTCTTCTTGCGCAGAATTGCTCTCGGAATTTGAAGGTATTTGCATGACAGGTACAGAGAATGGAGAAATTACGGATAATTTGAATCTGTCTCATCTCAGTCAGGAGTATGAAAGCAAGGTTAGGAATATGGTACAAAGTTATCAACCGCAACGAAATATGAATGCGCCCGTCAAAATGAAAATAATTTTAAATATCGAAGTTCCAGTTTTCCAGCACCCTAGGCGGCTAGCACATATTGAGCAGAAAATTGTCGACAATCAGGTAGAAGAATGGCTAGCCCAGAAGATTATTAAGCCGAGCGTATCAGAATTCGCCTCTCCAGTGGTTTTGGTTGCAAAGAAAAATGGGCAGAAACGATTATGTTGCGACTACAGGAAACTTAACGAAAAAATTGTTCGAGATAATTTTCCAATGGCACACATGGACACAGTATTAGAAAAGCTTCGGGGTGCAAAGGTGTTTACCACACTTGACTTGACCAATGGTTTCTTTCACGTCCCAGTAGATGAGGACTCGCAAAAATACACTTCCTTTGTTACTCAGAACGGTCAATATGAGTTTCTGTTTGTACCGTTTGGAATTTCAAACTCCCCAGCAGTATTTACACGATTCATAATGGCTGTTTTGCGCGACTTAGTTAAGAGTAATGACGCAGTTGTATACATGGATGACGTCATCATTCCAAGTAAGGATATAAACGAGGGGGTACAGAAACTAAGTAGAGTTTTGACGGTGGCTGCAAAAAATGGATTGCGCATAAATTGGACCAAGTGCCAGCTGTTGCAGACAAAAGTACAGTTTCTGGGATACATAATTGAAGACAACTCAATTAGGCCAAGTAAAGAAAAAACTAAGGCAGTAGCTAACTTTCCCATCCCAAAAGATAAAACAGCTATTCAACGATTTCTTGGAATCACGTCATATTTCCGAAAATTTATTGAGGGCTATTCTGTTATTGCTAAACCACTATCCGACTTTTTACGCAAGGACTCCAATTTTGAATTCAATGATCAACAACAGGTTGCAATTGAGCAGTAAAAGGTTGTTTTGACCAGCAAACCTGTTTTGTAGTTATATAGTCCGGATTTAGAGACAGAAATACATACAGATGCGTCGAATTGGGGCTATGGGGCAGTTATGTTGCAAAAGAGTTTTGAAGATGGTTTCTATCATCCAGTGCAGTACATGAGTCGTAAGACTAAACCTTGCGAAGAAAAGTACCCAGCTTACGATCTCGAAGTTCTTGCTTTTATTGAATCCTTAACTAAATAGCGTGTTTATCTATTGGGAATAAAATTCAAAATAGTCACGGATTGTAATGCATTCACAATGACAATGAAAAAGAAGGACGTTCCATTGAGGGTAGCGCGCTGGGCAATGTACTTGCAGGACTTCGATTTTATAATGGAACATCGATCAGGTTTAAAGATGAGGCACGTTGATGCCTTAAGCCGTGTTTCCTGTTATATGCTTACCGACACTATCGTACACCGGTTAAGAGAAGCGCAATTAGCGGACGAATGGGTGAAAGTTAGACGGAGTCTTGTTGAAGAGAGAGCATTTGAAGACTATTACATAGATAATTAAGTTTTATTTAAGGACCCAAACAAAGAGCTTATTGTAGTACCAGCCCAAATGGAAAATGAGATTATATTGATAGCGCACAAACAAGGTCACTTTTCTGCAAAAAAGACACAGGACTTAGTTGAGCGATCGTATTTCATTCCGAAATTGAAGGACAATGTAGCACGAATTGTTGACAGTTGTATAGAGTGCATTATTGTTAACGAGAAATTTGGCAAGCGAGAGGGGTATTTAACGCCTTTAGATAAGGGCGATAGACCCTTATGGACTTACCACATTGACCACGTTGGGCCAATAGAGATAACCAAAAAGCTATACAATTATATCTTTGTGGTGGTTGATGCATTCTCGAAATATGTTTGGTTGTACTCTACTCGAAGCACAGGTATAGATGAAGTCATTAAGAGCTTGGAAGTACAGGCTGCAAACTTTGGTAATCCTTTACGAATAGTGTCAGATAGAGGCGCTGCATTCACGTCCCATTTATTTAGTGAATATTGTGAAATGCGTAATATTCAACATTAAATGATTGCAACTGAAGTTCCGCGTGGTAATGGGCAGGTAGAACGCATGCACAAAATTGTGGTACCGATGCTATCGAAGTTGAGTCTAGGAGATGCAGGTGCCAGGTACAAACACTTGAGTAAAGTTCAACAAATCATAAATAGCGTAAAGCCGCGAAGCACTAAAGACTCACCTTTGAAGATATTAACTGGAATGGACATGCGTATAAGTAGCGAGCCGAACTTAAGAGAATTAGTGAAGCAGTCGTAAATTACAGAGCTCGACGATGAACGTGAAAAATGTAGAGAGGAAGCTCGTGAAAATATAAGGAAAATACAAGAAGAAAATAAAGAGGCTTTCAACCCTAAGAGAAAACCAGACAGACAATATCAAGTTAATGTCATGGTAGCTATAAAGCGTACACAATACGGGACAGGCTTAAAACTTAGGGGAAAGTATCTCGGACCGTATAAAGTTGTGAAGGTAAATAATCACGGAAGGTATGAGGTAGAAAAAATGGCAGATACAGAAGGCCCGTGTAAGACGTTGACAGTGGCAGAGTTTATGAAACCATGGCTTGACCAATCCGAGGCGAATTGTCCATCAGGACAGCCGAATGTAGGATATGATAATCAACGTCAAACACGTAGTGGCTGTCGGTTCTGATCGTGTCGTCTGTAAATTAGCAGAAGTCGCTCGAACGTTTACAGAATGTAAACGAATTAGAGTCAGTCGATACTAATAACTCATATGCATCGCACGCACGTATAATTTTGTAACTCCTAAAAGATTAAAACTACATCTAAGCCGCATTCATGTTATTTTAAGTTAATTCCACAATCAATAAAAACATTTGCGTTATACCGAATCCTGGGATCGTACAGACATACAGACACATAGGAAGAGAGAGAGAGAGATACACAGGCAGTCAGGCAGACAGATAGACAGACGCACCGGCAGAGACAGGCAGGCTGACATACAGACGGACAGACATGCAGACAGAGAGACAGGCAGACGGGCAGACAGGCACACATATAGACGGACAGAAAGGCAGACCAATATACTCGCAGACAGTCAGACGCACGGGTAGAGACAGAGAGGCAGGCAGACAGACAGATAGGAAAACAGGCAGACAGACACGCAGACCCACAGACTCGTAGACATACAGAAACAGACAGACAGACGAGCAGACAGACAGACAGGCACACAGATAGACAGACAGAAAGGCAGACCAATAAACTCGCAGACTGTCAGGCTCACGTGAAGAGAGAGAGGCAGGCAGACAGAATATCAGACAGACAGAGAGGCAGACAGACACGCAGACCCGCAGACTCACTGACAAACAGACACACAGGAAGAAAGAGAGCGATACACAGACAGACTACAGACAGACAGGAATACCTACAGCCTCGCAGACAGACACACCGGCAGACAGACAGAAAGGCAGACCAATAGACTCGCAGACAGTCAGACATGGGCAGACAGATAGGAAAACAGGCAAACAGACACGCAGACCCACAGACTAACAGACACACAGGAAGAGAGAGAGATACATTGACAGACATGCAGACAGGCAGGAATACCTACAGCTTCGCAGACAGACACTCATGCAGAAACAGACAGGTAGAGTTACAGACAGACAGATATGTAGACAGACAGACAGGCAGACGGGTGAACAGATAGACAAGTACACAGATAGACAGACAGAAAAGGCAGACAGACTGACAGATAGGAAGCTTTTCAGGCGGTCACACAAACCCACAGACTCGCAGACATACAGACACACAGGAAGGGAGAGAGATACAAAGACAGTCAGGCAGACAGATAGAAAGACGCACCGGCAGAGACAGACAGGCTGATATACAGACAGACAGACATGCAGACAGAGAGACAGGCAGACGGGCAGACTGACAAACAGGCACACAGAGAGACCAATAGACTTGCAGTCAGTCAGACGCACGGGTAGAGAAAGAGACAGACAGACAGGCAGATCGACCGACGGACAGATAAGAAAACAGGCAGACAGACAGGCAGACCCACAGACTCGCAGATATACAGAAACACAGGAAGAGAGAGAGAGAGAGATACACAGCCAGGCAGGCAGACGGATTTACAGGAATACTTAAAGCCCCGCAGACAGACAGGCTGATAAACAGACAGACAGACATGCAGACAGAGAGACCGGTAGACAGACAGACAGGCACACAGATAGACAGACACAAAGGCAGATCAATAGACTCGCAGACAGTTAGACGCACATGCAGAGAGAGAGAGAGAGAGAGAGAGAGAGAGACAGACAGAAAGAGAGACCGCCGGTGGACAGATAGACAGATAGGAAATCAGGCAGACAGACACGCAGACCCACAGACTCGCCGACATAAAGAAACACAGGAAGAGAGAAAGAGAGATATACAGACAGACAGGCAGATAGATTGGTAGGAATACCTAAAGCCCCGCAGACAGACACACCGCCAGAGACAGACAGGCTTATATACAGACAGACAGACATGCAGACAGAGAGACAGGCAGACGGGCAGACGGACTGACAGGCACACAGATAGACAACCAGAAAGGCAGACCAAAAGACTCGCAGACAGTCAGACGCCCGGGCAAAGAGAGAGAGATAGGCAGACCGACCGGCGAACAGATAAGAAAACAGGCAGACAGACACGCAGACCCGCAGACTCTCAGACATACAGAAACACAGCAAGAGAGAAAGAGAGATACACAGAAAGGCAGGCAGACAGATAGACAGACGCACCGCTAGAGACAGACAGGCTGATAAACAGACAGACTAACATGCAGACAGAGAGACAGGCAGACAGACAGACAGGTACACAGATAGACAGATAGAAAGGCAGACCAATAGACTCGCAGACAGTCAGACGCCCGGGTAGAGAGAGAAAGACAGACAGGCAGACCGACCGGCGGACAGATAGGAAACAGGCAGACAGACACGCATACCCAAAGACTCGCAGACATAGAGATACACAGGAAGAGAAAGAGAGATATACACAGATAGGCAGGAATAGCTACAGCCTGGCAGACAGACACATCGGCAGAGTCAGACAGGCAAACACACACAGAAAGATAGGCTGACAGATTGTCAGACCAAAAAGGAGACAGACGGACAAGCATACGGACAGACACTCTATCAAATAGACATAAAGAGAGAGAGAGAGAGAAAGGGAGAGAGAGAGAGAGAGAGAGAGAGAGAGAGAGAGAGAGAGAGAGAGAGAGAGAGAGAAAGACAAGATGATAGGCAGTCAAACAGACAGAGACACAGGCATGCGTAAAGATAGACAGACAGTAAAAGCCTTACAAACCCGCAGAGTGACAGAAAATAAGGAAAACAGACAGACAAACAGGCAGCGACAGAGACAGACAGAGAAACTGAAAGGCAGACCAATAGACTCGCAGACAGAAAGACGCACGGGCAGAGAGAGAGCCAGAGACAGACAGTCAGGCAGACAAATAGGAAAACAGGCAAACAGACACGCAGACCCACAGACTCGCAGACATGCAGACACACAGGAAGAGAGAGAGAGTTAGATACACAGACAGGCAGGCAGACAGATAGGCAGGAATACCTTCAGCCTTGCAAACAGACACACCGGAAAAGACTGACAGGTACACTTACAGACAGATAGATATGCAGACCTATAGAATCGCAGAAGGAGAGGCACACACTCAGAGAGAAAGAAAGAGAGAGAGAGAGAGATAGAGAGAGAGAGAGAGAGACTTCGAGTTTATTGGCCTGCCTTTCTGTATGTCAATCTGTGTGCCTGTCAGTCTGCCCGTCTGCCTATCTGTCAGTCTGTCTGCCGGTCTGTCTATCAATAACCTGTTCGTCCGTCTGCCTGTCTCTCTGCCTACATATCTGTCTGTCTGTAAGTCTACCTCTCTCTCTCTCTCTCTCTCTCTCTCTCTCGCTCTCTCTCTTCGGTTTGCCTGTCTCTTGTTTGCCAGTTTGCCTATCTGTTTGTATGTCTGAATGTCTGTCTGTAAGTCAGCCTATCTGTCTCTGCCGGTGTGTCTGCGATGCTGTAGGTATTCCTGTCTTTCTGTACGCCTGACTGTCTCTGCATCTCTCTCTGATTATATGTCTGTATAACTGAAAGTCTGTGGGTCTGTGTGACCGTCTGCCTATCTGTCAGTCTGTCTGCCGGTCTGACTATCAATAACCTGTTTGTCCGTGTGCCCGTCTGCCTGTCTCTCTGCCTACACATCTGTCTGTCTGTAAGTCTACCTCTCTCTCTCTCTGCCCGTGCTTCTGACTGTTTGCGAGTCTATTGGTCTGCCTTTCTGTCTGTCTATCTATGTACCTGTCTGTCTGTCTACCTGTCTCTCGGTCTGCATGTCTGTTTATCTGTATATTAGCCTGTCTGTCTCTGCCGGTGCGTCTATCTGCTATGCTGTAGGTATTCCTGTCTATCTGTCCGCCTGACTGTCAGTGCATCTCACTCTCTTTCAGTGAGTCTGTATGTCTGCGAGTCTGTGGGTCTGTGAGACCGTCTGCCTATCTTCATTAATGTCTGCCTGTCGGTCTGCCTGTATGTCTGCTTGTCTGGCTCTCTCTCTCTCTCTCTGCCCGTGCATCTGACTGTCTGCGAAACTATTGGACTGCCCTTCTGTCTGTCTATCTGTGTGCCTGTCTGTCTGTCTGCCCGTCTGCCTGTCTCTCTGCCTGCAAGTCTGTCTGTCTGTAAGTCAGCCTATCTGTCTCTGCCGGTGTGTCTGCGATGCTGCAGGTATTCTGTCTTTCTGTACGCCTAACTGTCTGTATATGTGTCTGTATGACTGAAAGTCTGTGGGTCCGTGTGACCGTCTGCCTATCTGTCAGTCTGTCTGCCGGTCTGTCTATCTAATAACCTGTCGGTCCGTCGGCCCGTCTGCCGGTCTCTCTGCCTACATATCTGTCTGTCTGTAAGTCTACCTGTCTGTCTCTGCCGGTGTGTCTGCCTGTGAGACGGTAGGTGTTCCTGCGTATTTGTCTGCCTGCCTGTCTGTGTATCTTTCTCTCTCTTCCTGTGTGTCTCTGTGTCTGCTAGTCTCTGGTTCTGCGTGTCTGTCTGCATGTTTTCTTATCTGCTCGCCGGTCGGTCTGCCTGTCTGTCTGTCTCTCTCTCTCTACCCGTAATTCTGACTATCTACGAGTCTATTGGTCTGCCTTTCTGTCTGTCTATCTATGTACCTGTCTGTCTGTGTTCCTGTCTCTCGGACTGCATGTCCGTTTGTCTGTATATCAGCCTGTCTGTCTCTGCCGGTGCGTCTGTCTGCCATGCTGTTGGTATTCCTGTCTATCTGTCTGCCTGAGTGTCTGTGCATCTCACTCTCTTCCAGTGAGTCTGTGTGTCTGCCAGTCTGTGGGTCTGTGTGACTGACTGCCTATCTTCGTCGGTCTGCCTGTCTGTCTGCTTGTCTGGCTGTCTATCTCTCTCTCTCTCTCTCTGCCGTGCGTCTGCCTCTCTGCGAGTCTATTAGTCTACCCTTCTGCTGGTCGCTCTGCCTGCATGTCTGTTTGTCTGTATATCAGCCTGTCTGTCTGTGCCGGTGTGTCTGTTAGGTATTCCGGCTAATCTGTCTGCTGGCCTGTCTGTGTATCTCTCTCATTCTTCCTGTGTTTGTGTATGTCTGCGAGTCTGTGGGTCAGTGTGACCGCCTGAAAAGCTTCCTATCTGTCAGTCTGTCTGCCTTTTCTGTCTGTCTATCTGTGTACTTGTCTATCTGTCTGCCCGTCTGTCTACATATCTGTCTGTCTGTAACTCTACCTGTCTGTCTCTGCATGTGTGTCTGTCTGTGAAGCTGTAGGTATTCCTGCCTGTCTGTATGCCTGTCTGTGTATCTCTCTCTCTCTTTCGGTTTGTATGTATGTCTGTGAGTCTGTGGGTCTGCGTGTCTGTCTGCCTGCTTTCCTATCTGTCTGTCGGCCTGCCGGTCGGTCTGCCTGTCCGTCTCTCTCTCTCTCTCTCTCCCTCTCTCTCTCTCTCTCTCTCTCTCTCTCCCTCTCTCTCTCTCTCTCTCTCTGCCCGCCCGTCTGACTGTCTTCGAGTCTAAAGGTCTGCTTTCTGTCTGTCTATCTGTGTACCTGTCCTTTTGCCTGCCCGTCTTCCTTTTTCTCTGTCTGCATATCTCTCCGTCTGTGTGTCTCTCTCTCTTCCTGTGTGTCTCTGTGGCTGCGAGTCTATGGGTCTGCATGTCTGTCTGCCTTTTTTCCTATCTATCTGCTGGTCGGTCAGCCTGTCTGTCTGCTTGTCTGCCTCGCCCTCTCGCTGCCCGAGCATCTGACTGTCTGCGAGTTTACTGGTCTGCCTTTCTGTCTGTCTATCTGTGTGCCTGTATATCAGTCTGCCCGTCTGGCTGTCTCTGTGCCTTCATGTCTGTTTGTCTGTGTATCAGCCTGTATGTATCTGCCGGGGCGTCTGCCTAAGCTGTAGGTATTTCTGTGTGCCTCCTTGTCTGTCTGTCGGACTATTATATATATTATATATATGTCTGACAATATGTTGTTCTTCATATCTATCTGTGAATCTATACGACTCTTTCTCTCTCTCTCTCTCTCTCTCTCCTTCTTTCTCTTTCTCTTTCTCTCTCTCTCTCTCTCTCTCTGTCTAACTTGCTCCCTCTCTCTCTCTCTCTCTCTCTCTCTCTCTCGCTCTCTCTCTCTCACACTCCCGCTCTCTCTCTCTCTCTCTGTCTCTCTGTCTCTCTGTCTGTATGCCTGCCTTTCTGCATGCCTGTCTGTAACTCTCCCCGTCTGCCTCTGCCGCTGTGTCTGTCGACGAGGCTGTTGGTATTCCTGCACATCTGTCTGCCTGTCTGCCTGTGTATCTCTCTCTTTTTTCCTGTGTGTCTGTATGTATGTGGGTCTGCGTGCCTTCCTGCCTGTTTTCGTATCTGTCTGTCTGTCTGCCGGTCTGTCTCTGCTGGTATGTTTGTCTGCGGGGCTGTTAGTATTCCTGTCGTTCTGTCTGCCTGACTATCTGTGTATCTCTCTCTCTCTCTTCCCGTGTCTCTGTATGTCTGCGAGTCTGTGGGTCTGTGTGTCCGTCCTCCTGCGCTGTAGGTATTCGTGTATGCCTCTTTATCTGACTGTCGGATTCCCTATCATATGTCTGTCTGCGAATATTTTGTGCTTCATATCTGTCTGCGAATCTATAGGACTCTCTCCCTTCCTCTCTCTCGCTCTCTCTTTCTCTCTCTCTCTCTCTTTGTCTCTTTTATTCTTTTTCTCTCTCTCTCTCTCTCTCTCTCCTTCTCTCTCTCTTTTTATCTCTATTATTCTTTTTCTCTCCCTCTGCCTCTCTCTTTTTCTCTCTTTCTCGCTCTTTCTCTCTCTCGTTCTTTTTCTCCCTCTCTCTCTCTCTCTCTCTCTCTCTCTCTTTCTTCCTCTCTCTCTCTCTCTCTCTCTCTCTCTCTCTTCTGTCTGTCTGTCTGTCTGTCTGCCGGTCTGTCTGTCTTTGCCGGTATGTTTGTCTGCGAGGCTGTTGGTGTTCCTGTCGTTCTTTCTGCCTGACTACGCTGGTATTCGTATATGCCACTTTATCTGACTGTTGGATTGCCTATCATATGTCTGTCTCCGAATATTTTCTGCTTCATATCTGTCTGCGAATCTATAGCACTCTCTCCCTTCCTCTCTCTCTCGCTCTCTCTTTCTCTCTCTCTCTTTGTCTCTGTTATTCTTTTTCTCTCCCTCTTCCTCTCTCTTTTTCTCTCCCTCTCTCTCTTTCTCGCTCTCTCTCTCTCTTTCTTTTTCTCCTCTCTCTCTCTCTCTCTCGGTCTGCCTGTCTCTTTTTCAGACTGACTATATGTTTGCCTATCTGTCTATATGTCTGACTGCCTGTCCGTAATTCTGACTGTCTGCCTCTACCGGTGTGACTGTCTGCGAGGCTGTAGGTATTCCTGTATATCTGTCTTCCTGACTGTCTGTGTATCTCTACCTGTGTGTCTGTATGTCTGCGAGTCTGTGGGTCTAAGTGACCGTCCGCCCATCTTTCTATCTGTTTGTCTCTCTGCCGGTCGGTCTTACTGTCTGTCTGCTTGTCTGCCTCTCTCATTCTCTCTGTCGTGCGTCTGACTGTCTGCGGGTCTATTGGTCTGTCTTTCTGTCTGTCCATCTGCGTGCCTGTCTGCCTGTTTTCCTATCTGTCTGTCTGTCTGCCGGTCTGTCTCTGCCGGTGTGTTTGTCTGCGAGGCTGTTGGTATTCCCGTCTATCTGTCTTCCTGACTGACTGTGTATCTCTCTCTCTACCTGGGTGTCTGTATGTCTGTGCCAGTGTGTCTGCGATGCTGTAGGTATTCCTGTCTATTTGTATGCCTGACTGTCTATGTATCTTTCTCTCTCTTCCTGTGTGTCTGTATGCCTGCGAGTCTGTGGGTCGGTGTGACCGTCTGCCTATCTGTCAGTCTGTCTGCCGGTCTGTCTATCTGTGTACCTGTCTGTCCGTCTGCCCGTCTGGCTGTCTCTCTGTCTGTCTGTAAGTCTACCTGTCTGTCTCTGCCGGTGAGTCTGTCTGCGAGGCTGTAGGTATTCCTGTATATCTGTCTTCCCGACTGTCTGTGTATCTCTCTCTCTACCTGTGTGTCTGTATGTCTGCGAGTCTGTGGGTCGATGTGACCGTCCGCCCATCTTCCTATCTGTATGTCTGTCTGCCGGTCGGTCCGCCTGTCTGTCTGCTTGTCTGCCTGCTTGTCTGCCTCTCTCTCTCTCTACCCGTGCGTCTGACTGTCTGCGGGTCTATTGGTCTGCCTTTCTGTGTGTCCATCTGTGTGCCTGTCTGTCTGTCCGCCCGTCTGCCTGTCCCTCTGTCTGCATGTCTGTCTGTCTGTTTATCAGCCTGTCTGTCTCTGCCGGTGCGTGTGTTCTCGAGGCTGTAGGTATTCCTGCCTATCTTTCTGCCTGTCTGTTTGTGTATCTCTCTCTTTCTTCCTTTGTGTTCGTAGGTCTGTGGGTCTGCGTGCCTGTCTGCCTGTTTTTCTATCTGTCTGTCTGTCTGCCGGTCTGTCTCTGCCGGTGTGTTTGTCTGCGAGGCTGTTGGTATTCGTGTCTATCTGTCTTCCTGACTGACTGTGTACCTTTCTCTCTACCTGGGTGTCTGTATGTCTGTGCCGGTGTGTCTGCGATGCTGTAGGTATTCCCGTCTATTTGTATGCCTGGCTGTCTGTCTATCACTCTTTCTTCCTGTGTATATGTACGCCTGCAAGTATGTGGGTCTATGTGACCATCTGCCCATCTTCCCATCTGCCTGTCTGTCTGCCGGTCGGTCTGCATGTCTGCCTCTCCCTCTCTCTGTCCGTGCATCTGACTGTCTGCGAGTCTCTCTTTCTCTTTTTCTCTCTCTCTTTCGCTCTCTCTCTCTCTCTCTCTGTATGCATGCCTGTCTGTCTGCCTGTCTGTTAGTCTCCCTGTCTGCTTCTGCCACTGTGTCTGTCTGAGAGACTGTTGGTATTCCTGCATATCTGTCTGCCTGTGTATCTCTCTCTTTCCTCCTGTGTGTCTGTATGTCTGTGGGTGTGCGTGCCTTCCTGCCTGTTTTCCTATCTATCTGTCTGTCTTCCAGTCTGTCTCTGCTGGTATGTTTGTCTGCGAGGCTGTTTGTATTCCTGTCGTTCGGTCTGCCTGACTGTCTGGGTATCTCTCTCTCTTACCGTGTCTCTGTTTGTCTGCGAGTCTTTGGGTCTGTGTGACCGTCCGCCCATCTTCCTATCTGTCTGTCTGTCTGCCGGTCGGTCTGCTTGTCTGCCTCTCACTCTCTCTCTCTGCCCATGCGTCTGACTGTCTGCGGGTCTTTTGGTCTGCCTTTCTGTCTGTCCATCTGTGGGCCTGTCTGTCTGTCCGCCCGTCTGCCTTTCTCTCTGTCTGCATGTCTGTCTGTCTGTATTTTAGCCTGTATGTCTCTGCCGGTGCGTCTGTCCGCGAGGCTGTAGGTATTCCTGCCTATCTTTCTGCCTGTCTGTCTGTGTGTCTCTCTCGTTCCTCCTGTGTATGTCTGTGGGTCTGCGTGCCTGTCTGCCTGTTTTCCTATCTGTCTGTCTGTCTGCCGGTCTGTCTCTGCCGATGTGTTTGACTGCGAAGCTGTTGGTATTCCCGTCTATATGTCTTCCTGACTGACTGTGTATCTCTCTCTCTACCTGGGTGTCTGTATGTCTGTGCCGGTGTGTCTGCGATGCTGTAGGTATACCTGTCTTTTTGCATGCCTGACTGTCTGTGTATCTTTCTCTCTCTTCCTGTGTTTCTGTATGCCTGCGAGTCTGTGGGTCGGTGTGACCGTCTGCCTATCTGTCGGTCTGTCTATCTGTGTACCTGTCTGTCCGTCTGCCCGTCTGGCTGTCTCTCTGTCTGCATATCTGTCTGTCTGTTAGTCTACCTGTCTGTCTCTGCCGGTGAGTCTGTCTGCGAAGCTGTAGGCATTTCTGCAAATCTGTCTCTCTCTCTCTCTCTCTCTCTCTCTCTGTATGCATGCCTGTCTGCCTGCCTGTCTGTTAGTCTCCCTGTGTGCTTCTGCCACTGTGTCTGTCTGCGAGGCTGTTGGTATTCCTGCATATCTGTCTGCCTGTGTATCTCTCTCTTTCTTCCTGTGTGTCTGTATGTCTGTGGGTCTGCGTGCCTGTCTGTGTGTTTTCCTATCTATCTGTCTGTCCGTCGGTCTGTCTCTGCCGGTGTGTTTGTCTTCGAGGCTGTAGGTATTTCCGGGAATCTGTTTCCTGACTGTCTGTGTATCTCTCTCTCTACCTGTGTATCTGTTCGCCTGCTAGTATGTGGGTCTATGTGACCATCTGCCCATCTTCCTATCTGCCTGTCTGTCTGCCGGTCGGTCGGCATGTCTGCCTCTCCCTCTCTCTGTCCGTGCATCTGACTGTGTGCGAGTCTCTCTTTCTCCTTCTCTCTCTATCTCTATCTCTCTCTCTCCCTCTCTCTCGCTCTCTGTATGCATGCCTGTCTGCCTGCCTGTCTGTTAGTCTCCCTGTCTGCTTCTGCCACTGTGTCTGTCTGCGAGGCTGTTGGTATTCCTGCATATCTGTCTGCCTATGTATCTCTCTCTTTCTTCCTGTGTGTCTGTATGTTTGTGGGTGTGCGTGCCTTCCTGCCTGTTTTCCTATCTATCTGTCTGTCTGCCGGTCTGTCTCTGCTGGTATGTTTGTCTGCGAGGCTGTTTGTATTCCTGTCGTTCGGTCTGGCTGACTGTCTGTGTATCTCTCTCTCTCTCTTACCGTGTCGCTGTTTGTCTGCGAGTCTTTGGGCCTGTGTGTCCTCCGACGCTGTAGGTATTCGTGTCTGCCTCTTTGTCTGTCTGTCGGATTGCCTATCATATGTCTGTCTGCGAATATGTTGTGCTTCATATCTGTCTGCAAATCTATAGGACTCTCTTCCTTCCTCTCTCTCTCGCTCTATCTTTCTCTCCCTCTCTCTATCTTTGTCTCTCTCATTCTTTTTCTCTCCCTCTCCCTCTCTCTCTTTGTCTCTTTCTCGCTCTCTCTCTTTCTCTTTCTTTTTTTCCCTCTTTCTCTCTCTCTTGGTCTGCCAGTTTCTTTTTGAGTCTGACTATATTTATGTCTGCTTGCCTGTCTGTAATTTTGCCTATCTGTCTCTGCCGGTGTGACTGTCTGCGAGGCTGTAAGTATTCCTGTTTTCTATCTTCCTGATTGTCTGTGTATCTCTCTCTCTCTACCTGTGTGTCTGTATTTCTGCGAGTCTGTGGGTCTATGTGACCGTCTGCCCATCTTCCTTATTGTCTGTCTGTCTGCCGGTCGGTCTGCCTGTCTGTCTGCTTGTCTGCCTCTCTCTCTCTCTCTGCCCGTGCGTCTGACTGTCTGCGGGTCTATTGGTCTGCCTGTGTCTCTGTCTGCATGTCTGTCTGTCTGTATATCAGCCTGTCTGTCTCTGCCGGTGCGTCTGTCCGCGAGGCTGTAGGTATTCCTGCCTATCTTTCTGCCTGTCTGTTTGTGTATCTCTCTCTTTCTTCCTGTGTGTCCGTATGTCTGTGGGTCTGCGTGCCTGTCGGCCTGTTATTCTATCTGTCTGTCTGTCCGTCGGTCTGTCTTTGCCGGTGTGTTCGTCTGCGAGGCTGCTGGTATTCCCGTCCATCTGTCTTCCTGACTGACTGTGTATCTCTCTCTCTACCTGGGTGTCTGTATGTCTGTGCCGGTGTGTCTGCGATGCTATAGGTATTATTGTCTATTTGTATGCCTGACTATGAATCTTTCTATCTCTTTCTGTGTGTCTGTATGCCTGCGAGTCTGTGGGTCGGTGTGACCGTCTGCCTATCTGTCAGTCTGTCTGCCGGTCTGTCTATCTGTGTACCTATCTGTCTGTCTGCACTTCTGGTTGTATCTCTGTCTGCATATCTATATGTCTGTTAGTCTACCTGTCTGTCTCTGCCGATGAGTCTGTCTGCGGGGCTGTAGGATTTTCTGCCAATCTGTCTGCCTGTCTGTCTGTCTATCTCTTTCTTTCTTCCTGTGTATGTCTGTGGGTCTGCGTGCCTGTCTGCCTGTTTTCCTATCTGTCTGTATGTCAACCTATCTGTAAGTCTGCTGATTTGTCTCTGCCGGTGTGACAGCTTGCGAGGATGTAGGTACTCTTGTCGATCTGTCTGCTTGACTGTCTGTGTATCTCTCTCTCTTCCTGTGTATATGTACGCCTGCGAGTATGTGGGTCTATGTGACCCGTCTTCTTATCTGCCTGTCTGTCTGCCGGTCAGTCTGCCTGTCTGTCTGCTTGTCTGCCTCTCCCTCTCTCTGTCCGTGCATCTGACTGTCTGCGAGTCTCTCTCTCTCTCTCCCTCTCCTTCTCTCTCTCACTCTCTTTCTCTCTCTTTCTCTCTCTCTCTCTCTCTCTCTCTATGTCGGTCTGTCTGAATGCCAGTCTGTCTCTTTTTCAGTCTTACTATCTGTACGCCTATCTGTCTGTATGCCTGCCTGCCTGTCTGTAAGTCTCCCTGTCTGCCTCTGCCGCTGTGTCTGTCTGCGAGGCTGTTGGTATTCCTGCATATCTGTCTGCCTGTGTATCTCTCTCTTTCTTCCTGTGTGTCTGTCTGCCGGTCTGTCTGTCTGCCATTCTGTTTGTCTATCTGTGTGCCTGTCTGTCTGTCTGCCTGTCCCTCTGTCTAAATATCTCTCTGTCTGTAAGTCTACCTGTCTGTCTCTGCCGATGTGTCTGTCTGCGAGGCTGTAGGTATTCCTGTCCTTCTGTACGCCTGACTGTCTCTGCATCTCTGTTTCTTTATATTTGTCTGTATGACTGAAAGTCTGTGGGTCTGTGCGACCGTCAGCCTATCTGTCAGTCTGTCTGCCGGTCTGTCCATCTAATAACCTGTCTGTCCGTCTGCCCGTCTGGCTGTCTCCCTGTCTACATATCTGTCTGTCTGTAAGTCTACCTGTCTGTCTCTGCAGGTGTGTCTGCCTGTGAGACGGTAGGTATTACTGCCTATCTGTTTGCCTCCCTGTCATTAAATCTCTCTCTTTCTTCCTTTATGTCTCTATGTCTTGAGTCTGTGCGTCTGCGTTCCTGTCTGCCTATCTGTCAGCCTGTCTGCCGGTCTGTCTCTCTTCCTGTGTGTCTGTTTGTCTGCGAGTCAGTGGGTCTGTGTGACCGTCTGCCTATCTTCCTATCTGCCTGTCTGTCTGCCGGTCTGTCTGTCTGCCTTTCTGTTTGTCTATCTGTGTACTTGCCTGTCTCTCTGTCTACATATCTGTCTGTCTGTAAGTCTACCTGTCTGTCTCTAATGGTGTGTCTGTCCGCGAGGCTTTAGGTATTTCTGCCTGTCTGCATGTCTGTCTGTGTATCTCTTTCTCTTCCTGTATGTCTCTATGTCTGCGAGTCTGTGGGTCTGCGTGTCTGTCTGCCTGTTTTCTTATCTGTCCGCCGGTCGGTCTGCCTGTCTCTCTCTCTCTCTCTGTCTGCCTGGGCGTCTATCTTTCTGCGAGTCTATTGGTCTGCAATTCTGTCTGGCTATCTGTGTACCTGTCTGTCTGTCTGCCTGTCTGTCTGTCTGCCTGTTCTTCTGTCTGCATGTATGTCTGTCGGTATATCAGCCTGTCTGTCTCTGCCGGTGCGGCTGTCTGCGATGCTGTAGGTATTCCTGTCTATCTGTCTGCCTGACTATCTGTGTATCTCTCTCTCTTCCCGTGTGTCTTTATGTCTGCGAGTCTGTGGGTCTGTGTGACCGTCTGCCTATCTTCCTATCTGTCAGTCTGTCTGCCTTTCTGTTTGTCTATCTGTGTACCTGTCTGTCTGTCTGCCTGTCTCTCTGTCTACATATTTGTCTGTCTGTAAGTTTACCTGTCTGTCTCTGCCTATCTGTTTGCCTGTCTGTCCGTGTATCTCTTTCTCTTTTCCCGTGTTTCTCTATGTCTGCGAGTCTGTGGGTCTGCGTGTATGTCTGCCTGTTTTCTTATCTGTCCGCCGGTCGGTCTGCCGGTCTCCCTCTCTCTGCCCGGGCGTTTATCTTTCTGCGAGTCTATTGGTCTGCCATTCTGTCTGGCTATCTGTGTACCTGTCTGTCTGTCTGCCTGTCTCTCTGTCTGCATGTATGTCTGTCTGGTTATCAGCCTGTCTGTCTCTGCTGGTGCGTCTGTCTTCGAGGCTGTAGGTTTTCCTGTCAATCTGTCTGCCTGACTGTCTGTGTATCTTTCTCTCTTCCCGTGTGTCTTTATGTCTGCGTGTCTGTGGGTCTGTATGACCGTCTACCTATCTTCCTATCTGTCAGTCTGTCTGTCTGCCTTTCTGTTTGTTTATCTGTACCTGTACCTGTACCTGTCTGTCTGTCTGCCTGTCTCTCTGTCTATATATTTATCTGTTTGTAAGTCTACCTTTTTGTGTCTACCGGTGTGTCTGTCTGCGAGGCTTTAGGTATTCCTGCCTGTCTGCATGTCTGTCTGTGTATCTCTCTCTCTCTTCCGGTGTGTCTGTATGTCTGTGAGTCTGTGTGTCTGCGTGTCGGTCTGCCTGTTTTCCTATCTGTCTGTCTGCCTGCCGGTCGGTCTGCCTGTCTGTCTGCCTGTCTGCCTCTCTCTCTCTGTCTGCGAGTCTATTTGTCTGCCCATTTGTTTGTCAATCTGTGTACCTGTCTGCCTGTCTCTCTGTCTACAGATATGTCTTTCTGTAAGCCGTCCTGTTTTTCTCTGCCACTGTGTTTGTCTGCGAGGCTGTAGGAATTCCTGCCTACCTGTCTGCCTGCCTGTCTGTGTTTCTCCCTCTCTCTTCCTGTGTGTCTCTATGTCTGCGATTCTGTGGGTCTGCGTGTCTGTCTGCCTATTTTCTTATCTGTCCGCCGGTCGGTCTGCCTGTCGTCCTCTCACTGCCCGGGCGTTTATCTTTCTGCGAGTCCATTGGTCTGCCATTCTGTCTGGCTATCTGTGTGCCTGTCTGTCTGTCTGCCTGTCTCTCTGTCTGCATGTATGTTTGTCGGTTATCAGCCTGTTTGTCTCTGCCGGTGCGTCTGTCTGCGTTGCTGTAGGTATTCCTGTCTATCTGACTGCCTGACTGTCTGTGTATCTCTCTCTCTCTTCCCGTGTGTCTTTATGTCTGCGAGTCTGTGGGTCTGTGTGACCGTCTTCCTATCTTCCTATCTGTCATTCTGTCTGCCGGTCAGTCTGTCTGCCGGTTTGTCTGTCTGCCTCTCTGTTTGTCTACCTGTGCACCTATCTGTCTACCTGGCTGTCTCTCTGTCTACATATCTGTCTGTCTGTAAGTCTACCTGTCTGTCTCTACCGGTGTGTCTGTCTGCGAGGCTTTAGGTATTCCTGTCTGTCTTTGACGGTGCGTCTGTCTGTGATGCTGTAGGTATTCCTCTCTATCTGTCTGCCTGACTGTCTGTGTATCTCTCTCTCTTCCCGTATGTCTTTATGTCTGCGTGTCTGTGGGTCTGTGTGACCGTCTGCCTATCTTCCTATCTGTCAGTCTGTCTTTCGGTCTGCCTCTCTGTCTGTCTATCTGTGTACCTGTCTGCCTGTCTCTCTGTCTACATATCTGTCTTTCTGTATGTCAACCTGCCTGTCTCTGCCGGTGTGTCTGTCTGCGAGGCTTAAGGAATTCCTGCCTGTCTCTCTCTCTCTCTGTCTGCCCGTGCGTCCGACTGTCTGCGAGTCTATTGGTCTGCCTTCCTGTGTGTCTATCTGCGAGCCAGTCTGTATTTCTGCCCGTCTGCCTGACTCTCTGTCTGCATTTCTGTCTGTCTGAATATCAGCCTGTCTGTCTCTGCCGGTGCGTTTGTCTATCTGTCTGCCTGACTGTCTGTGCATCTCCTCTCTTCCTGTGTGCCTGTACGTCTGCGAGTCTGTGGGTCTGTGTGACCGTCTGCCTATATTCCTATCAGTCTGTCTGTCTGCTCGTCTGCCTGATTCTCTGTCTGCATGCATGTCTGTCGGTATATCAGCCTGTCTGTCTCTGCCGGTGCATCTGTCTGCGTTGCTGTAGGTATTCCTGTCTATCTGTCTGCCTGACTGTCTGTGTATCTCTCTCTCTCTCTATCTCTCTTCATGTGTGTCTGTATGTCTGTGAGTCTGTGAGTCTGTGGGTCTGTGAGTCTGTGGGTCTGCGTGTCTGTCTGCCTGTTTTCCTATCTGTCTGTCTGCCTGCCGGTCAGCCTGTCTGTCTGCCTGTCTGCCTCTCTCTCTCTCTGCCTGTGCGTCTGACTGTCTGCGGGTCTATTGGTCTGCCTTTCTGTCTGTCTATATGTGTACATGAATGTCTTTATGTCTGTGAGTCTGTGGGTCTGTGTGACCGTCTTCCTATCTGTATTCCTGCCTATCTGTCTTCCTGGCTGTCTATGTATCTCTCTCTCTACCTGTGTGTCTGCGAGTCTGTGGGTCTGTGCGACCGTCTGCCTATCTTCCCATCTGTCTGTCTGTCTGCCGGTCGGTCTGCCTGTCTGTCTGCTTGTTTGTCTTTCTCTCTTTGCCCGTGACTGTCTGCCTATCTTCCCATCTGTCTGTCTGTCTGTCTGCCGGTCGGTCTGCCTGTCTGTCTGCTTGTCTCTCTCTCTACATATCTGCTTTTCTGTAAGTCTACCTGTCTGTCTCTGCCGGTGTGTCTGTCTGCGAGGCTTTAGGAATTCCTGCCTGTCTGTCTGCCTGTCTGTCTCTCTCTCTCTATCTGCCCGTGCGTCTGACTGTCTGTGAGTCTATTGGTCTGCCTTTCTGTCTGTCTATCTGTGTGCCTGTCTGTCTCTCTGCCCCTCTGCCAGACTCTCTGTCTGCATGTTTGGCTATCTGTATATCAGCCTGTCTTTCTCTGCCGTTGCGTCTGCCTGCGATGCTGTAGGTATTCCTGTCTATCTTTCTGCCTGACTGTCTATGTATCTCTTTCGCTTCCTGTTTGTCTGTATGCTGCGAGACTGTTAGTCTGTGTGACCGTCTGCCTATCTTCCTATCTGTCTGTCCGTCTGCCTTACTGTCTGCCTATCTGTGTACCTGTCTGTCTGTCTGCCCGTCTGCCTGTCTCTCTGTCTACATATTTGTCTGTCTGTAAGTCTACCTGACTGTCTCTGCCGGTGTGTCTGCCTGCGAGGCTGTAGGTATTACTGCCTATCTGTTTGCTTCCCTGTCATTAAATCTCTCTCTCTTTCTTCCTTTATGTCTCTATGTCATGAGTCTGTGCGTCTGCGTTCCTGTCTGCCTATCTGTCAGCCTGTCTGCCGGTCTGTCTCTCATCCTGTGTGTCTGTTTGTCTGCGAGTCAGTGGGTCTGTGTGACCGTCTGCCTATCTTCCTATCTGCCTGTCTGTCTGCCGGTCTGTCTGTCTGCCTTTCTGTTTGTCTATCTGTGTACTTGCCTGTCTCTCTGTCTACATATCTGTCTGTCTGTAAGTCTACCCGTCTGTCTCTGACGGTGTGTCTGCGAGGCTTTAGGTATTCCTGCCTGTCTGCATTTCTGTCTGTGTATCTCTCTCTCTTCCGGTTTGTCTGTATGTCTGTGAGTCTGTAGGTCTGCGTGTCTGTCTGCCTGTTTTCCTATCTGTCTGTTTGTTCGCCGGTCGGTCTACCTGTCTGTCTGTCTCTCTCTCTCTCTCTCTGCCCGTGCATCTTACTGTCGGTGATTCTATTGGTCTGCCTTTCTGTCTGTCTATCTGTGTGCCTGTCTGTCAGTCTGCCCGTCTGCCTGTCTCTCTGTCTGCATTTCTGTCTGTCTGTATATCAGTCTGTCTGTCTCTGCCGGTGCGTCTGTTTATCTGTCTGCCTGACTGTATGTGTATATCTCTCTCTTCCTGTGTTCCTGTACGTCTGCAAATCTTTGGGTTGTGTGACCGTCTGCCTATCTTCCTATCTGTCAGTCTGTCTGTCGGTCTATCGTATATCTGTGAGCCTGTCTGTCTGTCTGTATATCAGACTGTCTCTCTCTCTCTGCCGGTGTGTCTGTCTGCGAGGCTTTGGGAATTCCTGCCTGTCTGTCTGCCTGTCTGTCTCTCTCTCTGTCTGCTTGTTTTCCTTTTTGTCTGTCTGTCCACCGGTCGGTCTGTCTCTCTCTCTCTCTCTCTGGCCGTGCGTCTGACTTTCTGCGAGTCTATTAATGTGCCTTTCTGTCTGTCTATCTGTGTGCCTGTCTGTCTGTCTGCAGGGTTGGCTGTCTGTATATCAGTCTGTCTGTCTCTGCCGGTGCGTTTGTCTGCGATGCTGGAGGTTCTGTGGTTCTGTGTGACTGTCTGCCTATCTGTCTGCCGGTCTGTCCACCTGTGTACCTGTCTGTTCTTCTGCCCACCTGCCTGTCTCTCTGACTACATATCTGCCTGTCTGTAAGTCTACCTGTCTGTCTGCCGGTGTGTCTGTCAGCGAGGCTATAGGTATTCCTGCCTATCTGTCTTCCTGACTGTCTATGCATCTCTCTCTCTACCTGTGTGTCTGTATGTCTGCGAGTCTGTGGGTCTGTGTGATTGTCTGCCTATCTTCCTATCTGTCTGTCTGCCTGTCTGTCTGCCTGTCTCTCTGTATACATATCTGTCTTTCTGTAAGTCTACCTGTCTCTCTCTGCCGGTGTGTCTGTCTGCGAGGCTTTGGGAATTCCTGTCTGTCTGTCTGCCCGTCTGCCTGTCTCTCTGTCTGCATTTCTGTCTGTCTGTATATCAGTCTGTCTGTCTCTGCCGGTGCGTCTGTTTATCTGTCTGCCTGACTGTATGTGTATATCTCTCTCTTCATGTGTTCCTGTACGTGTGCGAATCTTTGGGTTGTGTGACCGTCTGCCTATCTTCCTATCTGTCAGTCTGTCTGTCTATCTGTGAGCCTGTCTGTCTGTCTGTATATCAGCCTGTCTCTCTCTCTCTCTGCCGGTGTGTCTGTCTGCGAGGCTTTGGGAATTCCTGCCTGTCTGTCTGCCCGTCTGTCTCTCTCTCTCTGTCTGCCCATGCGTCTGACTGTCTGTGAGTCTATTGGTCTGCCTTTCTGTCCTTCTATCTGTGTGACTGTCTGTCTGTCTGCCCGTCTGCCTGCCTCTCTGTCTGCAGGTTTGGCTGTCTGTATATCAGCCTGTCTGTCTCTGCCGGTGCGTTTGTCTGCGATGCTGTAGGTATTTCTGTCTATCTGTATGCCTGACTGTCTGGGTATTTCTCTCTCTTCCTGAGTGTCTGTATGTCTGCGAGTCTGTGGGTCTGTCTGCCTATCTTCCCATCTGTCAGTCTGTCTGTCTGCCGGTTGGTCTGCCTGTCTGTCTGCTTGTTTGCCTTTCTCTCTTTGCCAGTGCGTCTGACTGTCTGCGAGTCTATTGGTCTGCCTTTTGTTTGTCTATCTGTGTGCTTGTTTGTCTGTCTGTATATCAGCCTGTCTGTGTCTGCCGGAGCGTCTGTCTGCAATGCTGTCTGCCTGACTGTCTGTGTATCTCTCTCTATTCCTTTGTGTTTGTATGTCTGCGAGTCTGGGGGTATGTGACCGTCTTCTTATCTGTCTGTCTGCCGTTTTGTCTGTCTATCTGTGTCCCTGTCTGTCTGTCTGCGCGTCTGCCTCTCCCTCTGTCTACATATCTGTCGGTTTGTCATTCTACCTGCCTCTCTCTCGGTGTGTCTGCCTGCGAGGCTGCAGGTATTTTCCTGCCAATCTGTTTGCCTGTCTGTCTGTCTCTCTCTCTCTGTCTGCCCGTGCGTCTGACTGTCTGCGAGTCTACCTGTCTGCATTTCTATCCGTCTACCTGTGTGCCTGTCTGTATTTCTGCCCGTCTGCCTGACTCTCTGTCTGCATGTTTGTCTGTCTGTATATCAGTCTGTCAGTCTCTGCCGGTGTGTCTGCCTGCGAGGCAGTAAGTGTTCCTGCCTATCTGTCTGCCTGCCTGTCTATGTATCTCTCTCTACCTATGTGTCTGTATGTCTGCGAGTCTGTGGGTCTGTGTGACCGTCTGCGTATCTTCCTATCTGCCTGTCTGTCTGCCGGTCTGTCTGTCTGCCTTTCTGTTTGTCTATCTGTGTACTTGCCTGTCTCTCTGTCTACATATCTGTCTGTCTGTAAGTCTACCCGTCTGTCTCTGACGGTGTGTCTGCGAGGCTTTAGGTATTCCTGCCTGTCTGCATGTCTGTCTGTGTATCTCTCTTTCTCTTCCGGTTTGTCTGTATGTCTGTGAGTCTGTGGGTCTGCGTGTCTGTCTGCCTGTTTTCCTATCTGTCAGTCTACCGGCTGGGCGGTCTGCCTGTTTGTCTGCTTGTCTGCCTCTCTCTCTCTCTCTCTCTGCCCGTGCGTCTGACTGTCTGCGAATCTATTGGTCTGCCCTTCGTTTTGTCCATCTGTGTACCTGTCTGTCTGTCTGCCCAACTGCCTGTTTCTCTGTCTACAGATCTGTCTTTCTGTAAGTCGTCCTGTGTTTCTCTGCCGGTGTGTCTGTCTGCGAGGCTGTAGGTATTCCTGCCTATCTGTCTGCCTGCCTGTCTGCCTGCCTGTCTGTGTATTTCTCTCTCTCTCTTCCTGTGTGTCTCTATGTTTGTGAGTCTGTAGGTCTGCGTGTCTGTCTGCCTGTTTTCTTATCTGTCCGCCGGTCGGTCTGCCTGTCTCTTTCTTTCTGCCCTGACTTTCTGCGAGTCTATTGGTCTGCCTTTCTGTCTGGCTATCTGTGTGCCTGTCTGTCTGTCTGCCTGTCTCTCTGTCTGCCTGTCTCTCTGTCTGCATGTATGTCTGTCGGTATATCAGCCTGTCTGTCTCTGCCGGTGCGTCTGTCTGCGTTGCTGTAGGTATTCCTGTCTATCTGTCTGCCTGACTGTCTGTGTATCTCTCCCTCTTCCCGTGTGTCTTTATGTCTGCGAGTCTGTGGTTCTGTGTGACGTCTGCCTATCTTCCTTACTGTCAGTCTGTCTGCCGATCAGTCTGTCTGCCGGTCTGTCTGTCTGCCTTTCTGTTTGTCTATCTGTGCACCTGTCTGTCTGCCTGCCTGTCTCTCTGTCTACATATCTGTCTGTCTGTAAGTCTGTCTGTCTCTAATGGTGTGTCTGTCTGCGAGGCTTTAGGTATTTCTGCCTGTCTGCATGTCTGTCTGTGTATCTCTTTCTCTTCCTGTGTGTCTCTATGTCTGCGAGTCTGTGGGTCTGCGTGTCTGTCTGCCTGGTTTCTTATCTGTCCGCCGGTCGGTCTGCCTGTCTCTCTCTCTCTGTCTGCCTGGGCGTCTATCTTTCTGCGAGTCTATTGGTCTGCCATTCTGTCTGGCTATCTGTGTACCTGTCTGTCTGTCTGCCTGTCTCTCTGTCTGCATGTATGTCTTTTTGTATATCAGCCTGTCTGTTTTTGCCGGCACGTCTGTCTGCGTTGCTGTAGGTATTCCTGTCTATCTGTCTGCCTGACTGTCTGTGTATCTCTCCCTCTTCCCGTGTGTCTTTATGTCTGCGAGTCTGTGGTTCTGTGTGACGTCTGCCTATCTTCCTTACTGTCAGTCTGTCTGCCGATCAGTCTGTCTGCCGGTCTGTCTGTCTGCCTTTCTGTTTGTCTATCTGTGCACCTGTCTGTCTGCCTGCCTGTCTCTCTGTCTACATATCTGTCTGTCTGTAAGTCTGTCTGTCTCTAATGGTGTGTCTGTCTGCGAGGCTTTAGGTATTTCTGCCTGTCTGCATGTCTGTCTGTGTATCTCTTTCTCTTCCTGTGTGTCTCTATGCCTGCGAGTCTGTGGGTCTGCGTGTCTGTCTGCTTATTTTCTTATCTGTCCGCCGGTCGGTCTGCCTGTCGTTCTCTCACTGCCCGGGCGTTTATCTTTCTGCGAGTCTATTGGTCTGCCATTCTGTCTGGCTATCTGTTTGCCTGTCTGTCTGTCTGCCTGTCTCTCTGTCTGCATGTATGTCTGTCTGTATATCAGCTTGTCTGTCTCTGAGGGTACGTCTGTCTGCGATGCTGTAGGGATTCCTGTCTATCTGTCTGCCTGACTGTCTGTGTATCCTTCTCTCTTCCCGTGTGTCTTTATGTCTGCGAGTCTGTGGGTCTGTGTGACCGTCTGCCTATCTTCCTATCTGTCAGTCTGTCTACCGGTCTGTCTGTTTGTCTATCTGTAGGTATTCCTGCCTATCTGTCTGCCTGCCTGTCTGTGTATCTCTCTCTCTACCTGCGTGTCTCTATGTCTGTGAGTCTGTGGGTCTGCGTGTCTGTCTGCTTGTTTTGTCTGTTTGTCTGTCTCTCTCTGTATGCCCGTTCATCTGTCTGCCTGCCTCTCTGCCTGTCTGTTTCTGCCGGTGCGTCTGTCTGCAAGGCTTTGGGTATTCCTGCCTGTCTGCATGTCTGTGTATCTCTCTCTCTCTCTCTCTCTCTCTCTCTCTCTCGGTGTGTCTATATGTCTGTGGGTCTGCGTGTCTGTCTGCCTGTTTTCCTATCTGTCTGTCTGCCTGCCGGTCGGTCTGCCTGTCTGTCTGCCTCTCTCTCTCTTGTCGTGCGTCTGACTGTTTGCGAGTCTATTGGTCTGCCCTTCTGTTTGTCTATCTGTGTACCTGTCTGTCTGTCTACCTATCTGCCTATCTCTCTGTCTACAGATCTGTCTTTCTGTAAGTCGACCTGTTTTTCTCTGCCGGTGTGTCTGTCTGCGAGGCTGTAGGTATTCCTACCTATCTGTCTGCCTGCCTGTCTGTGTATCTCTCTCTCTCTCTAAAAGTGTGTTTTTATGTACTGGAGTCTGTGGGTCTGTGTGTGTGTCTGCCTGTTTTCTTATCTGTCCGCCGGTCGGTCTGCCTGTCTCTCTCTCTCTGCCCTGACTTTCTGCGAGTCTATTGGTCTGCCATTCTGTGTGGCTATCTGTTCGCATGTCTGCCTGTCTCTCTGTCTGCATGGGTGTCTTTTTATATATCAGCCTGTCTGTCTCTGCCGGTGCGTCTGTCTGCGATGCTGTAGGTATTCCTGTATATCTGTCTGCCTCACTGTCCGTGTATCTCTCTCTCTTCCCGTGTGTCTTTATGTCTGCGAGTCTGTGGGTCTTTGTGACCGTCTGCCTATCTTCCTATCTGCCAGTCTGTCTGCTGGTCTGTCTGTCTGCCTTTCTGTTTGTCTATTTGTGTACCTGTCTGTCTGTCTGCCTGTCTCTCTGTTTATATATCTGTCTGTCTGTAAGTCTACCTGTCTATCTCTGCCTATCTGTCTGCCTGTGTATCTCTTTTTCTCTTTCCGTGTGTCTCTATGTCTGCGAGTCTGTGGGTCTGTAGGTCTGTCTGCCTGTTTTCTTATCTGTCCGCCGGTCAGTCTGCCTGTCTCTCTCTCTCTCTGCCCGGGCGTCTGACTTTCTGCGAGTCTATTGTTCTGCCATTCTGTATGGCTATCTGTGTGCCTGTCTGTCTGTCTGCCTGTCTCTCTGTCTGCATGTATGTCTGTCTGTATATCTGCACGCTGTATCTGCCGGTGCGTCTGTCTGCCATGCTGCTGGTATTCCTGTCTATCTGTCTGCATGACTGTCTGTGTATCTCTCTCTTTTCCCGTGTGTCTTTATGTTTGCGAGTCTGTGGGACTGTGTGACCGTCTGCCTATCTTCCTATCTGTCAGTCTGTCTGCCGGTCTGTCTGTCTGCCTTTCTGTTTGTCTATCTGTGCACATGTCTGTCTGTCTTTCTGTCTACATATCTGTCTGTCCGTAAGTCTACCTGTCTGTGTCTGCCGGTGTGTCTGTCTGCGAGGCTTTAGGTATTCCTGCCAGTCTGCATGTCTGTCTGTGTATCTCTCTCTCTCTCTCTTCCGGTTTGTCTGTATGTCAGTGAGTCTGTGGGTCTGCGTGTCTATCTGCCTGTTTTCCTATCTGTCTGTCTGTCTGCCGGGCGGTCTGCCCTCTGTCTGCCTGTCTACCTTTCTCTCTCTGCCCGTGCGTTTCTGTATGTCTGCGAGTCTGTCGGTCTATCTGTGTGTCTGTCTGTCTGTCTGCCTGACTCCCTGTCTCTCTGTCTGCACGTCTGTTTGTCTGTATATCAGCCTGTCTGTCTCTTCTGGCATGTCTGACTGCGTGGCTGTATGTATTCTCGTCTATCTGTCTGTCTGACTGTCTGTGTATCTCTCCCTTCCTGTGGGCCTGTTTGTCTGCGACTCTGTAGGTCTGTTTGACCGTCCGCCTATTTTCCAATATGTCTGCCGGTCAGTCTGCCTGTATGTCTGCTTGTTGCCTCTTTCTCTCTGCTCAGGCGTCTGACTGTATGCGAGCCCATTGGTCTGCTTTTCTGTCTGTCTATATGTTTGCCTGTCTGTCTGTCTGTCTGCCCGTCTGCCTATCCCTCGGTCTGCATGTCTGTCTATCTGTATATCAGCCTGTCTGTCTCTGCCGGTGTGTCTGCCTGCGAGGCTGTGGGTGTTCCAGCCAATCTGTTTGCCTGCCTGTCTGTCTATCTCTCTCTCTCTCTCTCTCCTTCTGTGTTTCTAAATGTCTGCGAGTCTGTGGGTCTATCTGTGTGTCTGTCTGTCGGTCTGTTTGCCCGTCTGCCTGTCTTTCTGTCTGCATTCTGTTTGTCTGTATATCTCTCTGTCTCTTCCTGTGTGTCTCTGTGTCTGCGAGTCTGTGGGTCTGCGTGCCTGTCTGCCTGTTTTCCTATCTGTCTGCCGGTCGGTGTGCCGTTCTGTCTGCTTGTCTGCCTCTATCTCTGCCCGTGCGCTTGACTGTCTGCGAGTCTATTGGTCTGCCTTGCTGTTTGTCTATCTCTGCCGATGTGCCTGTTTGCGAGGCTGTAGGTATTCCTGTATTTCTGTCTGCCTGCCTGTCTGTGTATCTCTCTCTCTTCCTGTGTACCAGTATGTCTGCGAGTCTGTGGGTCTGTGTGACCGTCTGCCTATCTTCCAATATGTCTGCCGAGTGGTCTGCCTTTCTGTCTGTCTATGTGTGTTCCTGTCTGTCTGCCTGCTCGTCTGCCTGTCTCTCTCTTTGCATATCTGTCTGTCTGTATAACAGCCTGTCTGTCTCTGCCGGTGTTTGTGAGAGAGAGAGAGAGAGAGAGAGAGAGAGAGAGAGAGAGCGAGAGAGAGAGAGAGAGAGAGAGAGAGAAAGAGAGAGAGAGAGAGAGAGTCATTAATTTGCAGGCAGTTATGAAGAACAGCATATTCGCAGACAGACAAATGATATTCAGTCCGACAGACAGACAAAGAGACCGACAGGAATACCTACAGATAGACGGACACACAGACCCACAGACTCGCAATCATACAGATACACAGGAAGAGAGAGAGAGATACACAGACAGTCAGCGAGCCAGATATACAGGAATACCTACAGCCTCGTAAACAGGCACACCGGCAGAGATAGAAAAACAGAAAGGCAGAGCAATAGACTCGCAAACAGTCAGATGCCCAGGCAGAGAGAGAGATACAGACAGACAGGCACACAGATAGACAGAAAGACAGCCAGAAAGTAAACCAGCCAGACAGACATGCAGACCCACAGACTCACAGACAATCAGATACACAGGAAGAGAGAGAGAGATACACAGAAAGGCAGGCAGACAGCTAGACAGGAATACCTCCAGCCTCGCAGACAGACTCACCGGCAGAGACAGACAGGTAGACTAACAGCCAGACAGATATATTGACAGAGAGACACGAAGACGGGCAGATGGACAGACAGGTACACAGATAGACAGACCGGCAGACAGACTGACAGATGGGAAGACGGTCATACAGACCCACAGACCCGCAGTCATGCAGACAAGCAGGAAGAGAGACAGACTGGTAGACGGACTAACAGATAGGCAGAAATTCACACAGACAGTCAGACGTACGGGAAGGGAGAGAGACGCAGACAGAGAGGCAGACCGACCGGCAGACACACAGACAAATAGGAAAACAGGCAGACAGACTCACAGACAAACATTCACACACAAAAAGAGAGATAGCTATCTCACAGACAGACATGCAGACAGGCAGGAATTTCTACAGCCTCGCAGACAGACACACCGGCAGAGACAGACAGAAAGAGTTACAGACAGACAGATATGTAGACAGAGAAACAGGCAGACGGGCAGACAGATACACAGGTACACAGATAGACAGACAGAAAGGCAGACAGACACAGGAAGAGAGAGAGAGAGAGAGATACACAGACAGACAGGAATAGCTTCAGCCTCACAGACAGACACATCGGCAGAGTCAGACAGGCAGACACACAGACAGATTGGCTGACAGATTGTCAGACTGAAAAGGAGACAGACGGACAAATATACGGACAGACATTCTTACAGATAGACATAAAGAGAGAGAGAGAGAGAGCGAGAGAAAAGGAGAGAGACCTATAGACTCGCATACAGATAAGAAAAACCACATATTCGCAGAGAGACACAGACAGAGAGACAGACTGTCCAACAGACAGACAAAGAGACAGACAGGACTACCTACAACCTAGGCAGACGGACACACAGACAGACTCGTAGACATGCAAAAACACAGGAAGAGAGAAAGAGATACACAGACAGTTAAGCAGACAGATTTGCACGAATACCTCCAGCTTCGCAGACAGACTCACCGGCAGAGACAGACGGAAAGGCAGACCAATGGACTCGCAGACAATCAGACGCACGGTAGAGAGAGAGTGGCAGAAAAGCAAACAGACAGGCAGACCGATCGGCAGATAGATAGGAAAATAGGCAGACAGACACGCAGTCCCACAGACTCACAAACACACAGGAAGAGAGAGAGAGAGAGAGAGAGAGATTCACAGACAGACACGCAGACATATAGAAAAGAATACCTACAGCCTCGCAGACAGGCACACTGGCAGAAACAGACAGGCAGACTTACAGATTGTCAGACTGACAAAGATACAGACAGACAGACCGACGAGAGGAAGAGTGAGAGAGGGAGAGAGGAAGAAAGAGAGAGAGAAAGAGAGAGAAAAGTGAGAGAGAGAGCGAGAGAGAGAGAGAGAGAGATAGAGAGAGAGAGAGAGGAGAGAGAGAGAGAGAGAGAGAGAGAGAGAGAGAGAGAGAGAAAGGGAGAGAGACCCACAGACACACAAGAAGGGACAGAGAGATACACAGACAGTGGCAGACAGATGGAGAGGAATACCTACAGCCTCGCAGTCAGTCGCACGGGCAGACACAGATAAAAACAGGCAGACAGACAGGCACACCGACTGGCAGACTGACAGACATGTAGGAAAACAAGCAGACACGCAGGCAGTCAGACAGACTGACTGACAGACAAATAGGAAAACAGGCAGAAAGACACTCAGACCAATAGACTCGCAGACATACAGGCTTACAGGAAGATATATGCACAGACAGGAAGACAGATAGATAGGCAGGACAGCCTCTCAGACAGACAGACGCAGACCCACAGACATTCAAACACACAGGAAAAGAGTAATATATACACAGACAGACAGGCAGACAGATTGGCAGAAATACCTACAGCCGCGCAGACAGACAAACCGGCAGAGACAGACAGGCAGCCTCACAGACAGGCAGGCAGACTGGCAGACAGGCAGACAGATAGGCGTACAGATAGTCAGACTGAAAAACAGACAGACAGACCCACAAGAGCGAGAGAAAGACCCACAAGAGCGAGAGAAAGAGAGAGAGACATGAGAGAGAGAGAGAGAGAGAGAGAGAGAGAGAGAGAGACAGGAGAGAGAGAGATAGAGATAGAGATAGAGAGAGATAGAGATAGAGAGAGAGAGAGACGAGATGATAGGCAGTCAAACAGACAGAGACACAGGCATACGTAAAGATAGACAGACAGGAAGAGCCTTACAGACCCGCAGAGTGACAGAAAATAAGGAAAACAGGCAGACAAACAGGCAGCGACAGAGACAGACAGAGAGACTGAAAGGCAGGCCAATAGACTCGCAGACAGAAAGACGCACGGGCAGAGAGAGAGGCAGAGACAGACATGCAGACAGTCAAGCAGACAGTCAGGCAGACAGATAGGAAAACAGGCAAATAGACACGCAGACCCACAGACTCGCAGACATACAGACACACAGAAAGAGTGAGGGAGATACACAGACAGGCAGGCAGACAGATAGGCAGGAATACCTACAGCCTCGCAGACAGACACACCGGAAATGACAGACAGGCACACTTACAGACAGATAGATATGCAGACCCATTCTATCGCAGAATGAGAGTCAAATTGGCTGAAAG
This sequence comes from Drosophila borealis, assembly GCA_035045885.1. NCBI lineage: Eukaryota > Metazoa > Arthropoda > Insecta > Diptera > Drosophilidae > Drosophila > Drosophila borealis. Next base: position 554,374 of record JAWNOR010000282.1, on the reverse strand, counting down.
AGAGAGAGAGAGAGAGAGATAGGGAGACAGACAGGCATACAGACATACATTCAGACAGACAGACATAGAGAGAGACAGACAGAGAGGCTGACGGCATGTTAAGCAGTCAAACAGACAGAGAGACAGACATGCGTAGAGATAGACAGACAGGAAGACAGCCTTACGGACCCGCACACTGACAGAAAATTAGGAAAACAGATAGACAAACGGGCAGAGACAGAGACAGACAGGCAGACAGACCGGCAAGGTACACAGACAGTCAGGCAGACATATAGACAAGAATACCTACAGCCTCGCAGGCAGACATACCAGCAGAGACAGACAGGCTGATATACACACAGACAGACATGCAGACAGAGACACAGGCAGACAGACAGACATGCACCCAGATAGACAGACAGAAAGGCAGATCAATAGACGGGCAGAGGGGCAGACAGATAGACATACAACAAGAGATTCCAATAAAATCGCAGACAGTCAGACAAAGAGAGGCAGACAGGCAGACAGACAGGCAGACAGGCAGGTAGACCGGCCGACAGGCAGATAGAAAAACAGGCAGAAAGACACGCATACCCTCAGACTCACAGACATCCCGACACACAGGAAAAGAGTAAGATATACACAGACAGACGGGCAGACAGATAAGCAGGAATACCTACAGCCTCAAAGACACACACATCAGCAGAGACAGACAGGCTGATATACAGACAGACAGTAATGCGGACAGAGAGACAGGCAGACAGACAGACCGGCTCACAGATAGATAGACAAAAAGGCAGAGCAATAGACTCGCAGACACTCAGATGCACGAGCAGAGAAAGAGACTGATAGGCATACAGATAGTCAGACTAAAATCGTGACAGACAGACGGACACACAGACCGACAGACTCGCAGGAATACAGACACACAGGAAGAGAGAGATACACAGACAGGAAGGCAGACAGACAGACAGATAGGAAGACAGACACGTAGACTCACAGACTCGCAGACATACAGACACACAGAAAGAGAGCAAGAGATACACAGACAGACGGCCAGACAGATAGGCAGGAATACTTACAGCCGCGCAGATAGACACACCGGCAGAGACAGACAGACAGAGTCACAGACAGGTAAATATACAGACAGATAGGCATACAGACAGTAAGACTGAAAAAGAGACAGAAAGAGAAAGAGAGACAGACAGACAGGCAGACCGTCCGGCGGACAGATAAGAAAACAGGCAAATAGACACGCAGACCCACAGACTCGCAGACATACAGACACACAGAAAGAGTGAGGGAGATACAAAGACAGGCAGGCAGACAGATAGGCAGGAATACCTACAGCCTCGCAGATAGACACACCGGAAGAGACAGACAGGCACACTTACAGACAGATAGATATGCAGACCTATAGAATCGCAGAATGAGAGTCACATTGGCTGAAAGAGAGAGAGAGAAAGATAGGGAGACAGCCAGGCATACAGACATACATTCAGACAGACAGACATAGAGAGAGAGACAGACAGAGAGGCTGACGGCATGTTAAGCAGTCAAACAGACAGAGAGACAGACATGCGTAGAGATAGACAGACAGGAAGACAGCCTTACGGACCCGCACACTGACAGAAAATTAGGAAAACAGATAGACAAACGGGCAGAGACAGAGACAGACAGGCAGACAGACCAGCAAGGTACACAGACAGTCAGGCAGACATATAGACAAGAATACCTACAGCCTCGCAGGCAGACATACCAGCAGAGACAGACAGGCTGATATACACACAGACAGACATGCAGACAGAGACACAGGCAGACAGACAGACATGCACCCAGATAGACAGACAGAAAGGCAGATCAATAGACGGGCAGAGGGGCAGACAGATAGACATACAAGAAGAGATTCCAATAAAATCGCAGACAGTCGGACAAAGAGAGGCAGACAGACAGGCAGACAGGCAGGTAGACCGGCCGACAGGCAGATAGAAAAACAGGCAGAAAGACACGCATACCCACAGACTCGCAGACATCCCGACACACAGCAAAGAGTAAGATATACACAGACAGACGGGCAGACAGATAAGCAGGAATACCTACAGCCTCAAAGACACACACATCAGCAGAGACAGACAGGCTGATATACAGACAGACAGTAATGCGGACAGAGAGACAGGCAGACAGACAGACCGGCTCACAGATAGATAGACAAAAAGGCAGAGCAATAGACTCGCAGACACTCAGATGCACGAGCAGAGAAAGAGACTGATAGGCATACAGATAGTCAGACTAAAATCGTGACAGACAGACGGACACACTGACCGACAGACTCGCAGGAATACAGACACACAGGAAGAGAGAGATACACAGACAGGAAGGCAGACAGACAGACAGATAGGAAGACAGACACGTAGACTCACAGACTCGCAGACATACAGACACACAGAAAGAGAGCAAGAGATACACAGACAGACGGCCAGACAGATAGGCAGGAATACTTACAGCCGCGCAGATAGACACACCGGCAGAGACAGACAGACAGAGTCATAGACAGGTAAATATACAGACAGATAGGCATACAGACAGTAAGACTGAAAAAGAGACAGAAAGAGAAAGAGAGGCAGACAGACAGGCACACCGTCCGGCGGACAGATAAGAAAACAGGCAGAAAGACACGCAGACCCACAGACTCGCAGACATACAGAAGCACAGAAAGAGAGAAAGAGAGATACACAGACAGACACAGATAGACAGACAGAAAGGCAGACCAATAGACTCGCAGTCTCTCTCACTCTGACCGTGCGTCTGACTGTCTGCGAGTCTATTGGTCTGCCCTTCTGTTTGTCTATCTGCGTACCTGTCATTCTGTCTGCCCGTCGGCCTGTCTCTCTGTTTGCATGTCTGTCTGTCTGTATATCGGCCTGTCTGTCTCTGCCGTCGTAACTGTCTGCTAGGCTGTAGGTATTCCTGTATATTTGTCTGCCCAACTGTCTATGTATCTCTGAATCTGTGGGTCTCCGTGTCTGTCTTCCTATTTTCCTATCTGTCTGTCTGTCTGTCTGTCTATCTACCTGGCTGTCTGCTTGTTTGTCTCTCTCACTCTGACCGTGCGTCTGACTGTCTGCGAGTCTATCTGTGTCTGTCTCTCTGCCTGCCCGCCAGCCTGTCTCTCTGCAAGTCTGTCTGTATATCTGCCTGTCTGTCTCTGCCGTTGAGTCTGTCTGCGTGGCTGTAGTTATTCCTGTTTTTCTGTCTGCCTGGCTATCTGTTTATCTGACTCTCTTCCTGTGTGTCTGCATGTCTGCGAGTCTTCGGGTCTGTGTGTCCGTCTGCCTATCTTCCTATTCGTCTGTCTGGCTGCCGGTCAGTCTGTCTGCTTTTCTGTCTGTCTATCTGTTGCCTGTCTGTCTGTCTGCCCGTCTGCCTGTCTCTCTGTCTGCATGCTTGTCTGTCTGTTTATCTGCCTGTCTGTCTCTGCCGTTGTGTCTGTCTGCGAGGCTGTAGGTATTCCTGTGTATCTGTCTGACTGTCTGTGTATCTCTTTCTCTCTACCTGTGTCTCTATGTCTGCGAGTCTGTGTACCTGTTTTCCTATCTGTCTGTCTGTCTGCCGGTCAGTCTGCCTGTCTCTCTACCTGTCCGTCTGCCTGTATGTTTCTCTCTCCTTCGCTGCCTGTGTGACTGTCGATTTGCGAGTCTGTAGGTCTGCCTTTCTGTCTGTCTATCTGTGTGCCCGTCTGCCTGTCTCTGTCTGCATACCTGTCTTTCTGTATATCTGCCTCTATGCCTCTGTCGGTGTGTCTGTCTGCGAAGCTGTTCCTCTTTATCTGTCTGCCTGCCTGCCTGTGTGTTTATCTCTCTCTTTCTCTTCCTGTGTGTCGGTATGTCTGCGAGTCTGGGGTCTGCGTGTCTGTCTGCTAAACTTTCTAACTGTCTGTCTGTCTGCCGGTCGGTCTGCCCGTTTTCTGCCTGTTTTTCTGCCTTATTGTCTTCCTCTCTGTCTTCCTCTCTGTCTCTCTCTCTCTCTCTCTCTCTCTCTCTGCATTTCTGTCTGTCTGTATTCGTAATTTTCCGTCAGTCTGCGGGTCTGTGGGTCTGCGTGTATGTCTCCCTCTCTCTTACTGCCTTTATGTCTGCCTGTCTGCCTGAGTGTTTTTTTGTCTGTCTGTCTGACTGCCTGTGTGTCTGCATGTATGTCCCTCTTTTTGCTGTCTGTCTGTCTCTCTTTCTGCCTGTATGTCTGTCTGTTGTCGAGTCTGTGAAACAGCCTGCCCTCTGTATGCCTCTCTCTCTCTCTCCTTTTCTCTCCCTCTGTAAGTCTGCCTGTCTGAATTTCTGTCTGTATGCCTGTCTGTCAGTCTGCCGGTGCGTCTACCTATGCTGACGGTATTCCTGTCTGTCTCTTTGTCTGTCTGTCGGACTGCCTATTTTCTGTCTATCTGCGAATATGCGGTTTTTCTTATTTGCCTGCCAGCCTATAGCTCTCTCTTTTCTGCCCGTCTGCCTGTCTATCTGTCTACATATCTGTCTGTCTGTAAGTCTACCTGTGTGTCTCTGCCGGCGTGTCTGCCTGTGAGACGGTAGGTGCTCCTGCGTATTTGTTTGCCTTCCTGTATCTTTTTTTCTTTTCCTGTGTGTCTCTGCGTCTGCTAGTCTCTGGGTCTGCGTGTCTGTCTGCATGTTTTCTTATCTGTTCGCCGGTCGGTCTGCCTGTCTGTCTGTCTCTCTCTCTCTCTCTCTCTGCTCTCCCGTGCTTCTGACTGTCTGCGAGTCTATTGGTCTGCCTTTCTGTCTGTGTATGTATGTACCTGTCTGACTGTCTCTGCCGGTGAGTTTGTCTGCGAGGCTGTAGGTATGCCTGCCTATCCGCCTGCCTACCTTTCTGTGTATCTCTCTCTCTCTCTCTTCCTATGTGTCTCTATGTATGCGAGTCTGTAGGTCTGTATCTGCCTGTTTTCCTATCTGTCTGTCGTTCGGTCTGCCTATCTGTCTGCCTGTCCGTCTCTCTCTCTGCCCGCGCGTCTGACTGTATGCGAGGCTATTGGACTGCCTTTCTGTCTGTCTATCTGTGTGCCTGTCTGTCTGTTCATCTGCCCGTCTGCCTGTCTCTCTGCCTGCATATCTGTTTGTCTGTATATCAGCCTGTCTGTCTCTGCCGGGGCGTCTGCGTAGGCCGTAGGTTTTTCTGTCTGTCTCTTTGTCTGTCTATCGGACTGCCTATCATATGTCTGACAATTTGTTGTTCTTCATATCTTTCTGTGAATCTATAGGACTCTCTCCCTGTTGGCGCCGACAGTCGCGCCGGGCGCGTATTTGGCAGGGATTTCTATCGTCGAAAAGAAACAACATTCGATTCGATGTACGATACGACACGATTCAATTCGCTACGTACGATTGGCTGAAATCTTTATTATCTTTCATTATATAATGATCTACATATATTTAACAAGTTTATGAGACTTACATTCGTGCTCCGCACGCGCTTATCTTCTCTTACACTTCTGCTCAGCTGCAAGCACAAAACGAAAGTGAACCTCGACGAAAAGGCAAATTGTGCAGCTGCGTGATATCGACTTCTGTATGTAGAAACTAATTCTAACGGTGCACTTCCAGCGTAAGAAGCGAGCGCCGCTTACAGAAAAATGCGATGCCCAGTAGGACTTAGTGACAATAGACATTTTCACTTCGCCCTGTAACATTCTCCACCCTGTAATTCACGAACGTCCGTGCAGTGTGTTACCAACTTTAATGTCAAGCTTAGCTAGCTTGACGGCGGGGCGAGTAATAATTCCATCGGCGGTTCGCACCACGGCGCTTCGGACCTGGCCGTCTTTCGAACGGTGCACGTCGACTACCACTCCTCTTGTCCAACAGTTTCGTTTGACACCATCGTCCACTATTATGACGATGTCATCGACTGATATTGGTTCGATTGGCGGTTGGAACCACTTAGTACGTCTGGTGAGTGTGGGCAGATACTTGCTTAACCATCTCTTCCAAATATGGTCAGCCAATTGGCTGGCGACTCGGAAGCCTGGTGCCAAGCTAGCTCCGTCCCGGTCCCGTGAGCCTCTCTCACGCAATCTGCTTGAGTGACCTATAAGAAAATGGTTCGGAGTCAGGGCTTCGGACTCAGGAGTTTCCAAAGGAACATAAGTGAGCGGCCTTGAGTTGAGCATGCTTTCTACGTCTGCCAATGCTGCTCGTAGCACCTCCTCTCGTAGCCCAGAGTGCGGCAGGATCTCCGACAGTATTGACTTTGTGGAACGCACCATTCGTTCCCACGATCCTCCCATGTGGGGTGATCCTGGTGGAATAAATGTAAACTTTAGTTCCGGGTATTGTCGCTCGATCGGCGCCGGCGATATACGTTCAATTTCATCTTTTAATATTCTGCAAGCGCCTCTGAAATTTGTGCCATTGTCCGACAGCATGCGGCGGGGGCAGCCGCGTCTGGCCACGAACGACATCAGAACGCATAGGTATGAGTCAGTCGAGAGCGACGTAGCTATATCTAGGTGAACGGCGCGTAGCGTGAGGCATGTGAACAGCACACCCCAGCGCTTCTCACGACGCCGTCCAACGACAATGTCGTAGGGTCCAAAGTAATCCACTCCGGTGTATGTGAACGGTGGAGTATAGGGCGATAGTCGTTCGATTGGCAGGTCGCTCATCTCTGGTGGCTTTGGGCGGACGCGTCGTATACGGCACGCTGGGCAAGCACTGGAGACTTCTTTCACCGAGGCTCGCAAGCTACAGACCCAGTACTGCTGACGCAGTTCGTTTACGACGATTTCGTTGTGCAGGTGATGATATTTGCGGTGATAAAACTCAACAAGCAGAAACGTCAATCGATGTCGTCTTGGCAGAATTATCGGCCGTTTTACTTCACTTCAACTCCTTCTATATTGTCTATCCGTCCCTTAATACGTAGAATGCCCGAGTCATCTATATAAGGAGAGAGCTTGAAGAGCAGGCTTTTGCGATCGGTTAGGCGGCGCCCCGGCTTTAGGGAGGTAGTCTCACTATAAAACTCCTCTTCTTGGCAAATTCGAATAAAAATCACATCCATTTCTTTACTGCGTTTAAGGAGCAGCATCTTCTGCAGCTCTAATCGCCCGTCCAATTTGGTCTTCTTAGTAACAATCCGTAGGAAATCCAGTACGCATAGCTGTGCGGCTCTCAATTTCTCCAGCTTGCTGAAGTGCTGCAGATCCGGCAGGATACATCTCCAAGAGGACGTGTGATTGGCTTGTTCTTCAGCATCGTATAACATGTTTATTGCCGAACCCTTTTCTGTGCGTAGCCACTGCGATTCAAGGGTGCTACTCACGTTTTTGAGGCGGCTAAACTTTAATGTACTTGTCCATCATGTTCAGCCCGCAAATATACAACTGCTGCATAAGCATTAATACTGGCGTCCACGAATGTGTGCATCTGTACAGTCTGGTTCGGCTCACCCACTTCATACACCGTGGAATACGGACGGTAGTCAACTTTGAAACTAGATCTAGCCAGTGTCGCCAATCCACTTCGTCTTCTTTGGTAAGGTCGTCATCCCATCCGATGTTGGATCGCCATATGTTCTGAAGGATGATCTTGGCGCGTATATTAAAAAATCCTATCAGCCCAAGCGGGTCGAAAATGGACATGACCACGCTTAGAACGCGTCTTTTATTTGGGCGCTCCTTAAATGCTTTTGCAAGCCAGTTCGGCATTACCACAAAGGTTAACAGATCTTGTCCAGGTCGCCACCACAGGCCCAGGACCTTTTCTTGCGCTTCATCCTGAGCGCTGATACGCTGATACGCAGCAATCTGAGAGACGGTGGTTACCAGCGCACTTTGCACTTGAAACTCTCTCCTGTTCCTGTTGATAACGCTGTTGCTGCGAACCCTCAGGGTTGTCTACCGTGTTGTGCACAACAATTCGCTCTCTAGTGGTTTTTGTGGAACTCTTCTTTTCGTTATCAGTCCGTGGTATCTCGTAGGGCGTGGCCATAGTGGCGCACATAGCCACATTAAACAGCCAGTTATCAAAGGTGGCCAAACTACTACCATCATTTGACATTCGATGCCGACCCCAGTCCAATTTCATATTGCTGGGCATCTTAGCAACAAGTTCGTTTAACAGCGTGGGATCGTAAAGATATTCGTGCATACCAATGGCCGCTATCGTTGCGCAGTAGTTTTGGACAGCTAAGGCCAGTCGGATAACAGTGTTCAAATTGTCCGATTTTACTGCTGGCTCCTCTCGTAGCTTTTGCTGCAACGCAGCATGTACCATTTCAGAGCCCTTTAAGGCACTTCTGAAGACGGATGAGATTTTCCACACTGCTGAATCCATATCTCTCTGTGGATTGGTCAAAATTGCTGATAAAGATCAACCATTCCTCTGGTTTGCCTGTAAATATTGGTAAATCTTTGCTGATTACGTGTCGCGCACTGATTTGCGCAGATGTCAGCGGTCCATTCCAAGGCGTCGCAGCATTAGAATGTACATTATCGAATTGCTGCCGCGGCGGGTGCTCTATCGATCTATTAAGCGCTCCCAGACCTGTGTGGCCCATGTACGCGGCAGTACTGGGCTCCGTAGCCTGGTTAAACACCGCCGTGTTTGCTTGATATGGCAAACTAGGGTGTACACTCCAATTAGCCGCAACCTGTTTCTGCTTGCAGATCACGTTCTGGCATCCCAAAGGGTTGAAGAATGCTCCCTCTATCTCAGTTCTTTGCTGCGTCGGTGTTGAACTTTCCCTTGGACCAGTAGCCGCAGACGACGTAGACGGACAGCCGCTATAAATTTCTATGTTTGCTGCTCCGCTTCCCTTTTCTAGGCCGGCGACTTTATCTTGAACTCCAGCGAGGACAGGCGATCAGTCAGCCTGTCCCGTTGACCATGCCGTTACAAGCGTTGCAGTTCCACCGGGTTGATTACTACTTGTCGTCCTTCTCGCACTTGCATCTTGTTCATCACCGTCAGCCATCTCGCCGCACCAATACAGTGGAGTCCGCTTTGAGGTTATGGCAACACGTGTCTTCGCTACGTACGATTGGCTGAAATCTTTATTATCTTTCATTATTTAATGATCTACATATATTTAACAAGTTTATGAGACTTACATTCGTGCTCCGCACGCGCTTATCTTCTCTTACACTTCTGCTCAGCTGCAAGCACAAAACAAAAGTGAACCTCAACGAAAAGGCAAATTGTGCAGCTGCGTGATATCGACTTCTGTATGTACAAACTAATTCTAACGGTGCACTTCCAGCGTAAGAAGCGATCGCCGCTTACAGAAAAATGCGATGCCCAGTAGGACTTAGTGACAATAGACATTTTCACTTCGCCCCGTAACACTCCCTTTCTCTCTCTCTCGCTCTCTCTTTCACTTTCTCTCTCTCTTTGTCTCTCTTATTCTTTTTCTCTCCCTCTCTCTCTCCCTCTCTCTCTCTCTCTCTCTCTCTCTCTCTCTCTCTCTTTCTTTTTCTCCATCTCTCTCTCTCTCTTCCCTCGGTCTGCCTGTTTCTTTTTCAATCTGACTATATGTTTGCCTATCTGTCTGTATGTGTGCCTGTCTGCCTGCCTGTCTGTAAGTCAGCCTATCTGTCTCTGCCGGTGTTTCTGCGATGCTGTAGGTATTCCTGTATTTCTGTACGCATGACTGTCTCTCCATCTCTCTATATATATGTGTCTGTATGACTGAAAGTCTGTGGGTCTGTGTGACCGTCTGCCTATCTGTCAGTCTTTCTATTTAATAACTTGTCTGTCCGTCTGCCTGTCTATCTGTCTACATATTTGTCTGTCAGTAAGTCTACCTGTGTGTGTCTGCCGGTGTGTCTGCCTGTGAGACGGTAGGTGCTCCTGCGTATTTGTCTGCCTGCCTGTCTGTGTATCTTTCTCTCTCTTCCTGCGTGTCTCTGTGTCTGCTAGTCTCTGGGTCTACCTGTCTGTCTGCTTGTCTGGCTCTCTATCTCTCTGCCGTCTATTGGTCTGCCTTTCTGTCTGTCTATCTGTGTGCCTGTCTGTCTGTCTGCCCGTCTGCCTGTCTCTCTGTCTGCACATCAGTCTGTCTGTTAATCTACCTGTCTGTTTCTGCCGGTGAGTTTGTCTGCGAAGCTGTAGGTATGCCTGCCCATCTGTCTGCCTACCTTTCTGTGTATCTCTCTCTCTCTCTCTCTCTCTGTCTCTTCTTGTGTGTCTCTATGTATGCGAGTCTGTAGGTCTGTGTGCCCGTCTGCTGTTTTCCTATCTGTCTGCCGGTCGGTCTGCCTGTCTGTGTCTCTCTCTGCCCGTGCGGCTGACTGTCTGCGAGTCTATTGGTCTGCCTTTCTGTTTGTCTGCCCGCCTTCCTCTCTCTCTCTCTCTCTGTCTGCATATCTGTCAGTTTGCGTATCTCTCTCTCTTCCTGTGTGTCTCTGTGTCTGCGAGTCTATTGGTTTGCCTTTCTGTCTGTCTGCCCGTCTTCTTCTCTCTCTGTCTGCATATCTGTCCGTTTGTGTATATATCTCTCTCTCTTCCTGTGTGTCTCTGTGTCTGCGAGTCAGTGGGTCTGCGTGTCTGTCTGCCTTTTTTCCTATCTTTATGCTGGTCCGTGCGTCTGACAGTCAGCAAGTCTACTGGTCTGCCTTGCTGTCTGTCTATCTGTGTGCCTGTCTGTCTGCCCGTCTGCCTGTCTCTCTGTCTGCATATCTGTCTGTCTGTTAGTCTACCTGTCGGATTCTGCCGGTGAGTACGTCTGCGAGGCTGTAGGAATTTCTGCCAATCTGCCTGCCTGTCTGTCTGTGTATCTCTCTCGTTCTTGCTGTGTATGTCTGTGGGTCTGCGTGCCTGTCTTCCTATCTGTCTGTATGTCTGCCTATCTGTAAGTCTGCTTATCTGTCTCAGCCAGTGTGACTGCTTGCGAGGATGTAGGTTCTCCTGTCAATCTGTCTGCTAGACTGTCTGTGTATCTTTCTCTTCCTGTGTATCTGTGTGTCTGCGAGTATGTGGGTCTATGTGACCGCGTTCCCATCTTCCTATCTGCCTGTCAGTCTGCCGAACTGTCTGCCTCTCCCTCTCTCTGCCCGAGCATCTGAATGTCTGCGAGTCTACTGGTCTGCCTTTCTGTCTGTCTATCTATGTGCCTGTATGTCAGTCTGCCCGTCTGGCTGTCTCTCTGCCTGCATGTCTGTTTGTCTGTATATCAGCCTGTCTGTATCTGCCTTGGCGTCTGCCTAGGCTGTGGTATTTCTGTGTGTCTCTTTGTCTGTCTGCCGGACTGCCTATTATATATAGTATATATATGTCTGACAATATGTTGTTCTTCATATCTATCTGTGAATCTATAGGGCTCTCTCTCTCTCCCACTCTCTCTCTCACTCTCTCTCTCTGTCTCTCTGTCTGTATGCCTGCCTCTTTGCCTGCCTGTCTGTAAGTCTCCCTGTCTGCCTCTTCCGCTGTGTCTGTCTACGAGGCTGTTGGTATTCCTGCATATCTGTCTGTCTGTCTGCCTGTGTATCTCTCTCTTTCTTCCTGTGTGTCTGTGGGTTTGCGTGCCTATCTGCCTGTTTTCCTATCTGTCTGTCTGACTGCCGGTCTGTCTCTGCTGGTATGTTTGTCTGCGAGGCTGCTGGTATTCCTGTCGTTCTGTCTGCCTGACTGTCTGTGTATCTCTCTCTCTTTTACCGTGTCTCTGTATGTCTGCGAGTCTGTGGGTCTGTGTGTCCGTCTGCCTACGCTGTAGGTATTCGTGTATGCCTCTTTGTCTGACTGTCGGATTGCCTATCATATGTCTGTCTTCGAATATTTTGTGCTTTATATCTGAGAGCAAATCTATAGGACTCTCTCCCTTCCTCTCTCTTTCGCTCTCTTTTTCTCTCTCTTTGTCTCTCTTATTATTTTTCTCTCAAATCTATAGGACTCTCTCCCTTCCTCTCTCCTTCGCTCTCTCTTTCTCTCTCTCTCTCTCTCTCTCTCTTTGTCTCTCTCATTCTTTTTCTTTCCCTCTCCCTCTCTCTCTTTCTTTCTTTTTCTCCCTCTCTCTCTCTCGCTCTTCATCTCTCGGTTTGCCTGTCTCTTTTTCAATCTGGCTATATGTTTGCCTATCTGTCTGTCTGCCTGTCTGCCTGCCTGTCCGTAATTCTGCCTATCAGTCTTTGCCGGTGTGACTGTCTGCGAGGCTGTAGGTATTCCTGTATATCTGTCTTCCTGACTGTCTGTGTATCTCTCTCTCTCTACCTATGTGTCTGTATGTCTGCGAGTCTGTGGGTTTACGTGACCGTCCGCCCATCTTCCTATCTGTCTGTCTGTCTGCCGGCCGGTCTGTCTGTCTGTCTGCTTGTCTGCCTCTTTCTCTCGCTGCCCGTGCGTCTGACTGTCTGCGGGTCCATTGGTCTGCCTTTCTGTCTGTCCATCTGTGTGCCTGTCTGTATGTCTGCATGTATGTCTGCATGTCTTTCTGTCTGTATATCAGCCTGTCTTCTCTGCCGGTGCGTCTGTCTGCGAGGCTGTAGGTATTCCTGCCTATCTTTCTGCCTGTCTGTTTGTGTATCTCTCTCTTTCGTCCTTTGTGTCCGTATGTCTGTGGGTCTGCGTGCCTGTCTGCCTGTGTTCCTATCTGTCTGTCTGTCTGCCGGTCTGTCTCTGCCGGTGTGTTTGTCTGCGAGGCTGTTGGTATTCCCGTCGTTCTGTCTTCCTGACTGACTGTGTATCTCTCTCTCTACCTGGGTGTCTGTATGTCTGTTTCGGTGTGTCTGCGATGCTGTAGGTATTCCTGAGTTTCTCTCCGACAGTTGAACGAGACGAATCAAAGTGATTTACGATTCAATATCGGCGTTTAATAAACTTTCTGACGCCAAGCGTCACTTTAAATTTTGGGTTATGCTGTTACAGCATTGCCGGCAACAATAATTTCCAAAAAACCAAAATATAATAGAAAACAAATACAAATTATCTTCCCAAGGGCAATAAAACTCAGCGAAAGCAGCTCCAGCTGCATAGAAGCGAGCGCAAAACGTTCCTTATCTATTGCGCGCGTGCAACTCTAGTGCGTGTGCGTCTGATTGTGAGTGCATTGTTTACGTTTTTGCAGCGCAGCTCTTATCTTTCAAAAAAATACTTCTCAGCATGGACACGCACAGCGACTCCAATGACTCAGAAATATACAACTTGCCCCCTTCATATACCTCCAAAATGAGATCTATAGACGCCCAAGCGAGGCGACTAGACGAGCTGTATAAATTTATACTTTGCGAAAGAAAGATTCCCGCTACCGCCTCGAGTCCGGTCTACATCACGACCATAGCCAACGCCTCCGCTATAACCGCAGTCACATATGCATTGGCTTCAACTACTTCTGCGACGGCTCGCAACACAATAGGCCCCAACAATGCACAAGGCAATAGCAGAAAGCCATCATGCCACCCTTCAACCCCCTCATGCGCCGCTGATATGCCCATTACAGCTACAGCAGTAACATCAGCTCACAAGCCGGTAATGTGCCTTTTAACAACCCCCCGAGCTCGGAATGGCAAACAAACGGCACTGCCAAACGCAAGCGCCCCATTGCTCCCCTTTCGCCTAACCAAGCCATCCAGCTACAGCAGTAACATCAGCTCACAAGCCGGTAATGTGCCTTTTAACAACCCCCCGAGCTCGGAATGGCAAACAAACGGCACTGCCAAACGCAAGCGCCCCATTGCTCCCCTTTCGCCTAACCAAGCCAACAAAACTGGAAAGACCAAAAGATTATCTAACCAGCAAGCATCAAGGGTACCCCAAGCCAGCCAGTCCAGCGACGACATCCCATCAACGTCAAAAGATGCTCGTCTAAGACACAATAAATTTGCAGCTCTAGACACTGCCGATAACGATGCCGACGAAAATCAGGTATATTCGGAAATAGACGCTATGGAGACAGAAGCCAGTATGCTGGAGGACCTCCCACCGCCTGCACCTTCTCTACCGCCTCGTAAGTCTAGAAAACCCTGTCCCATCATGGTTCCGGGCATAACAGACATCCACAAATTCCAGGCTGCCTTGGACAAAGTTATACCATCAAACAGCTACTCGCACGTCTGGCTCAGACCTAACTAGACTGTTCACCAGCGACGCAAAATAGTTGCCTTCATGGAACAAACGAAATGCCAAAACTACCAATACCACCTCCACGAAGATAAGCTTTTCCGCATTGTCATCAACCAGATGGCGTTCTCTACTGCCCAAGCCTATATTATCAAGAAGATGCAAGACCAAGGACACAATGTAGTTAACATCTTCAATCCTAAAGGCAAGGCCTCAAATGGCACGGAGCAAGACAGGCTACATATGTTTTTCTTGGACCTCAAACCGGCCCCCAACAATAATGGAGCACTTAAAATAAACCTTCTATGCCGCCAAAGAGTCATAGTAGAACGCCCCCGCCGATCTACCGACATTGTACAATGCCACCGCTGCCAGGATTACGGAAATACAAAAAATTACTGCATGAAGCAATTCATCTGTGGAAGATGTGCGGAAGAGCACCCAACAGGATCTCCTCTCTGCAAAGCAGTCCAGGAAGCCGACTTCTTCTGCGCCAACTGCGGCGGAAACCACTCTGCCAACTACAAAGGCTGTAAATGGTACATAGACCGTATCAAAGTACGCAAGCCGGCCCCTAATATCTCGGCTCCGTTTCACAAGGCCCATAATAACCACGCTCGGCAAATAAGGGATACAAACCAATTTATCCCTCCACCTATGCTCAGATCGAGCAACACTGCAAAAAATGAGTGCGAAAGGCAGTTCAACAACATTCCCGGAAATCACCCGAGCGAGAATACCAACTCGAGAATAGCGGCTCTTGAAGATGCCATGCAAAAGCTTACCACAAGAATGGACCAGAACCTCAATACTATCAAAAAAAAAACTCTGAAACTCAGCACATCCTGATGTCGCTGATCTCACGCCTTATCCCTTCAAAATGAGCCAATTAAGGATCGGATTATGGAACGCGGATGACCTTAACAAGAAAATCAATGAACTAAGGACCTTCCTCGCCACCCACAATATTGACATAATGCTCCTTATGGAAACACACATGCACATGTGCACAAAAATATATGTCCCCGGATACACTTTATATCTGCAACTACCGTAGAGGAGGTGCTGGCATTTTAATCCGCAGTAGCGGACCTAGTAGCCACCACCCCCTGGAGCACATATCTCAACCACATCTGCAAATGGCCGCAGTCAAGATAAACACCAGCAGAGGATATTTCACAATTGCTTCTCTTTACCTACCGCCGACTGTGCCATGGACCAAAGCCAATTTTGAGTTCCTTATAATGAACCTAGGACAAAAGTTCATTGCGGGAGGGGACTGGAATGCGTAACACAGGCTATGGGGAAACATCAGAGCCTGTACGAGGGGGCAGAGTTTGCAAGAAGCCATTATCGACTGCAGATGCGATGTCTTGGCAACCGGAGATGCAACATATTACGCGTACAACTCGCAACGCACTCCTAGCGCAATATACTTCTCTATATATGGTGGCCTCAGGCAGAACTCACCCGCCATCGAAGCCAAATTCAACCTCTCTTCGGACCATCTTCCTCTTCAGGCTATTGTCCACACCAACCCTCTACAGCAGCCAAAAAGAAAAAGGCTAATGCCAACAAATGGGGATATTAAAAGATTCCAGGCTGAACTCAATAATTCAATCAACCTCAACATGACTTTGTCCTCCCCTGAGGATATCGAGGATGCTAACGATTATTTCTTGGCGAAGATCCGACAAGCAGCCCAACTTGCTACATAGTAATAGAACCGACCGACATACATGAAATAGAACCGACCAGACCATCGACCCGTCGAGATCAAATCCATCCGGCGGCAGCCCCTCTACTGGCATTAAAAGGGCGGCTACGCAAAGAGTACGTGCGCACTGGTGAACAAAGGGTGAACAGGCTCCAAAAAGTCCTTGCGGCCATAAGCAACCAGCAGTTTAACAAAAAACTTGCGGACGCAAGCCAGATGCAAGTTCGGGATACAACCTCTGGGAGCTGACAAAAAGGCTGGCAAAAAAGACAGCCCGTCCGCAAGAGCCCCATAAAAAGAGAGGATGGTTCCTGGGCCAGATCGAGCTTAGAACGCGCTGAAACTTTCGCCACGCACCTAGAGGAGAAATTTAAACCTTTTGATTCCCCACACCCACCCCTGGAAGATAACATAGACAGGACCCTTGAATCACCACATCAACCCGGCCTGTGCACGGTCCATGTGACCCTCAAAGAGGTCAAAACACATATCCAAGCGCTTAAGACAAGAAAAGCTCCTGGATCTGACGAACTAGACACCAGAACGATAAAGCTGCTCCCCACCAAAGGCTTACTCTTCATTGTGCACATATTTAATACGATGCTTCGAATCGGACACTTCCTAAGGCAATGGAAAAGCGCTTTGATCGCCATGATACCAAAACCGAAAAAAATCGCTCACGCAAGTCGAATTTTATCGACCAATCAGCCTGCTTCCGACCCTCTCCAAAATATTCGAAAGAATATTAATGGGTAGAGTTTCGGAGCTGGACTGCGTTAAGCACATCATACCAAGGCATCAGTTCGGATTTCGAAGACGGCATGGGACCCCGGAGCAGCTTCACCGAGTGGTTGATTTTATCCTCGACAGCTTCGAAAACTTCGAGTATTGCGTCGCAGCATTTGTTGACATCAAACAGGCGTTTGACCGAGTGTGGCACAAAGGACTCCTGTTCAAACTAAAGCTTTGCTTCCCCTCTCTGTTTTATATTTTCCACAGCTTCCTCAAAAACAGAAGATTTGTTGTGGTAGTCGACGGCACATTTTCTGGAGTCAAGGAAATGCAAGCTGGAGTCCCCCCAGGGCAGCGTCCTTGCTCCGTGGCTCTACACCATCTACACAGCCGACATGCCGACGGTGGACCCGACGACATTGGAGCACCCCGGTAACTTCAACCTCGCCACGTTCACTGACGACACAGCAATCCTCTCCAAAGCGAGCTGTGTATACCAAGCCACCGACCAACTTCAAGAATACCTGCACGTATTCGAGACGTGGGCATCTAAGTGGCGAATTGCCATCAACAGGCAAAAGTCGGTATGCTGCACATTCGCGATCCGCAGACATAAAAAGTATGGCATGGCTCTTAAAGGAAAACAGCAAGCTTTCCCTGAGCAACAAGGAGCTGCTGTATAAAACCCTACTGGCTCCAGTTTGGCGCTATGCAAGTCAAATCTTTGGCACTGCAGCAAAATCCCATTGGTGGAAAATTGGTGTCTTCCAAGCCAAGGTGCTGAGACTAAGTACTGGGGTCCCCTGGTACATCCGCAACGAGGCTTTAGCAAGAGACTTAAAGGTTCCCTTAGTGGGTGACCTTTTAAGATAGCAGTCCACCAGCTACATGGCCCAACATATTGGCAAGAAGGCTCTGCAGAAAAAGCGACGGAGACTTCGCCGGATCCACCCCATCGACCTCCCAAACCGGGTACTTAGATAAGGAAAATTATAAAGCAAATAATTTAAAACTTAAAAGGTAATGTTAAGTAAGTTGATCCAATTATTGTAAAGCTAAGTTAAGATGCTCAAGAAGAGTATCAATAAATTAACTAATAAAAGAGAGAAAAAAAAAAAAATTTTAGGTATTCCTGCCTATTTGTATGCCTGACTGTCTGTGTATCTTTCTCTCTCTTCCTGTGTGTCTCTATGCCTGCGAGTCTGTGGGTCGGTGTAACCGTCTGCCTATCTGTCAGTCTGTCTGCCGGTCTGTCTATCTGTGTACCTGTCTGTCCGTCTGCCCATCTGGCTGTCTCTCTGTCTGCATATCTGTCTGTATGTTAGTCTACCTGTCTGTCTCTGCCGGAGAGTCTGTTTTCGAGGCTGTAGGAATTTTTGCTAATCTGTCTGCCTGTCTGTCTGTGTATCTCTCTCATTCTGCATGTGTATGTCTGGGGGTCTGCGTGCCTGTTTTCCTATCTGTCAGTATGTCTGCCTATCTGTAAGTCTGCTTATCTGTCTCTGCCGGTGTGACTGCTTGCGAGGATGTAGGTACTCCTGCCGATCTGTCTGCCTGACTGTCTGTGTATCTCTCACTCTTCCTGTGTTTCTGTGTGCCTGCGAGTCTGTGGGTCGGTGTAACCGTCTGCCTATCAGTCAGTCTGTCTGTCGGTCTGTCTATCTGTGTACCTGTCTGTCCGTCTGCCCGTCTGGCTGTCTCTCTGTCTGCATATCTGTCTGTCTGTTGGTATTCCTGCATATCTGTCTGCCTGTCTGCCTGTGTATCTCTCTCTTTCTTCCTGTGTGTCTGTATGTCTGTGGGTCTGCGTGCCTTCCTGCCTGTTTTCCTATCTGTCTGTCTGTCTGCCGGTCTGTCTCTGCTGGTATGTTTGTCTGCGTGGCTGTTGGTATTCCTGTCTTTCTGTCTGCCTGACTGTCTGTGTATCTCTCTCTCTCTCTCTTCCCGTGTCTCTGTATGTCTGCGAGTCTGTGGGTCTGTGTGTCTGTCCTCCTGCGCTGTAGGTATTCGTGTCTGCCTCTTTGTCTGCCTGTCGGATTGCCTATCATATGTCTGTCTGCGAATATTTTGTGCTTCATATCTGTCTGCGAATCTATAGGACTCTCTCCATTCCTCTTCCTCTCGCTCACTCTTGCTCTCTCTCTCTCTCTCTCTCTCTCTCTGTCTCTCTTTCTCTCCCTCTCTCTCTCTCTCTTTCTCTTTTGCTCGCTCTCTCTCTCTTTCTTTTCCTTCCTCTCTCTCCCTCTCTCTCTGTCTCTCTCTCTCTGTCTGCCTGTCTCTTTTTCAGTCTGACTATATGTTTGCCTATCTGTCTGTATGTCTGCCTGTCTGTAATTCTGCCTATCTGTCTTTGCCGGTGTGACTGTCTGCGAGGCTGTAGGTATTCCTGTATATCTGTCTTCCTGACTGTCTGTGTATCTCTCTCTCTACCTATGTGTCTTTATGTCTGCGAGTCTGTGGGTCTATGTGACCGTCCGCCCATCTTCCTATCTGCCTGTCTGTCTGCCGGCCGGTCTGCCTGTCTGTCTGCTTGTCTGCCTCTTTCTCTCGCTGCCCGTGCGTCTGACTGTCTGCGGGTCTATTGGTCTGCCTTTCTGTCTGTCCATCTGTGTGCCTGTCTGTCTGTCCGCCCGTCTGCCTGTCTCTCTGTCTGCATGTCTGTCTGTCTGTATATCAGTCTGTCTGTCTCTGCCGGTGCGTCTGTCTGCGAGGCTGTAGGTATTCCTGCCTATCTTTCTGCCTGTCTGTTTGTGGATCTCTCTCTTTCTTCCTTCGTGTCCGTATGTCTGTGAGTCTGCGCGCATGTCTGCCTGTTTTCCTATCTGTCTGTCTGTCTGCCGGTCTGTCTCTGCCGGTGTGTTTGTCTGCGAGGCTGTTGGTATTCCCGTCTATCTGTCTTCCTGACTGACTGTGTATTTCTCTCTTCCTGGGTGTCTGTATGTCTGTGCCAGTGTGTCTGCGATGCTGTAGGTATTCCTGAGTTTCTCTCCGACAGTTGAACGAGACGAAAGTGCGTATCAATCAAAACAAAATCAAAGTGATTTACGATTCAATATCGGCGTTTAATTAACTTTCTGACACCAAGCGTCACTTCAAATTTTGGGTAATGCTGTTATGGCATTGCCGGCAACAATAGCTTCCAAAAAACTAAAATATAATAGAAAACAAATACAAATTAATCTGTCCAAGGGCAATAAAACTCAGCGAAAGCAGCTCCAGCTGCATAGAAGCGAGCGCAAAACGTTCCTTATCTATTGCGCGCGTGCAACTCTAGTAAGTGTGCGTCTGAGTGTGAGTGCATTGTTTACGTTTTGCAGCGCAGCTCTTAGCTTTCAGCAAATTTTTTGAGACTTTTTGGGACCGTTGCGGTAAATCTTGCAAATAAATACTTCTCAGCATGGACAAGCACAGCCCATTACAACTCCAGCTACAGCAGTAACATCAGCTCATAAGCCGGTAATGTGCCTTTTAACAACCCCCCGAGCTCGGAATGGCAAACGGCACTGCCAAAAGCAAGCGCCCCATTGCTCCCCTTTCGCCTAACCAAGCCAAAACTGGAAAGACCAAAAGATTATCTAACCAGCAAGCATCAAGGGTACCCCAAGCCAGCCAGTCCAGCGACGACATCCCATCAACGTCAAAAGATGCTCGTCTAAGACACAATAAATTTGCAGCTCTAGACACTGCCGATAACGATGCCGACGAAAATCATTCGGAAATAGACGCTATGGAGACAGAAGCCAGTATGCTGGAGGACCTCCCACCGCCTGCACCTTCTCTACCGCCTCGTAAGTCTAGAAAACCCGGTCCCATCATGGTTCCGGGCATAACAGACATCCACAAATTCCAGGCTGCCTTGGACAAAGTTATACCATCAAGCAGCTACTCGACTCGCACGTCTGGCTCAGACCTAACTAGACTGTTCACCAGCGACGCAAAATAGTTGCCTTCATGGAACAAACGAAATGCCAAAACTACCACTACCACCTCCACGAAGATAAGCTTTTCCGCATTGTCATCAACCAGATGGCGTTCTCTACTGCCCAAGCCTATATTATCAAGAAGATGCAAGACCAAGGACACAATGTAGTTAACATCTTCAATCCTAAAGGCAAGGCCTCAAATGGCACGGAGCAAGACAGGCTACATATGTTTTTCTTGGACCTCAAACCGGCCCCCAACAATAAGGAAGCACTTAAAATAAACCTTCTATGCCGCCAAGGAGTCATAGTAGAACGCCCCCGCCGATCTGCAGACATTGTACAATGCCACCGCTGCCAGGATTACGGACATACTAAAAATTACTGCATGAAGCAATTCATCTGTGGAAGATGTGCGGAAGAGCACCCAACAGGATCTCCTCTCTGCAAAGCAGTCCAGGAAGCCGACTTTTTCTGCGCCAACTGCGGCGGAAACCACTCTGCCAACTACAAAGGCTGTAAATGGTACATAGACCGTATCAAAGTACGCAAGCCGGCCCCTAATATCTCGGCTCCGTTTCACAAGGCCCATAATAACCACGCTCGGCAAATAAGGGATACAAACCAATTTATTCCTCCACCTATGGTAGCTGGCAAATCTATGTCATTTGCGGAGATGCTCAGATCGGGCAACACTGCAAAAAAAGAGTTTGCAAGAAACCATTATCGACTGCAGATGCGATGTCTTGGCAACCGGAGATGCAACATATTACGCGTACAACTCGCAACGGACTCCTAGCGCATTATACTTCTTTATGTATGGTGGCCTCAGGCAGAACTCACCCGCCATCGAAGCCAAATTTGACCTCTCTTCGGACCATCTTCCTCTTCTGGCTATTGTCCACACCAACCCTCTACAGCAGCCAAAAAGAAAAAGGCTAATGCCAACAAATGGGGAAATTGAAAGATTCCAGGCTGAACTCAATAATTCAATCAACCTCAACATGACTTTGTCCTCCCCTGAGGATATCGAGGATGCTATCGATTATTTCTTGGCGAAGATCCGACAAGCAGCCCAACTTGCTACATAGAAATAGAACCGACCGACATACATGAAATAGAACCGACCAGACCATCGACCCGTCGAGATCAAATCCATCCGGCGGCAGCCCCTCTACTGGCATTAAGAGGGCGGCTACGCAAAGAGTACGTGCGCACTGGTGACCAAAGGGTGAACAGGATTTACAAAAGGATATCCAACAGGCTCCAAAAAGTCCTTGCGGCCATAAGCAACCAGCAGTTTAACAAAAAACTTGCGGACGCAAGCCCAGATGCAAGTTCGGGATACAACCTCTGGCAGCTGACAAAAAACCTGGCAAAAAAGACAGACCGTCCGCAAGAGCCCCATAAAAAGAGAGGATGGTTCCTGGGCCAGATCGAGCTTAGAACGCGCTGAAACTTTCGCCACGCACCTAGAGGAGCGATTTAATTCTTTTGATTCCCCACACCCACCCCTGGAAGATAACATAGACAGGACCCTTGAATCACCACATCAACCCGGCCTGTGCACGGTCCATGAGACCCTCATAGAGGTCAAAACACATATACAAGCGGTTAAGACAAGAAAAGCTCCTGGATCTGACGAACTAGACACCAGAACGATAAAGCTGCTCCCCACCAAAGGCTTACTCTTCATTGTGCACATATTTAATACGATGCTTCGAATCGGACACTTCCTAAGGCAATGGAAAAGCGCTATGATCGCCATGATACCAAAACCGAAAAAAATCGCTCACGCAAGTCGAATCTTATCGACCAATCAGCCTGCTTCCGACCCTCTCCAAAATATTCGAAAGAATATTAATGGGTAGAGTTTCGGAGCTGGACTGCGTTAAGCACATCATACCAAGGCATCAGTTCGGATTTCGAAGACGGCATGGGACCCCGGAGCAGCTTCACCGAGTGGTTGATTTTATCCTCGACAGCTTCGAAAACTTCGAGTATTGCGTCGCAGCATTTGTTGACATCAAACAGGCGTTTGACCGAGTGTGGCACAAAGGACTCCTGTTCAAACTAAAGCTTTGCTTCCCCCTCTCTGTTTTATATTTTCCACAGCTTCCTCAAAAACAGAAAATTTGTTGTGGTAGTCGACGGCACGTTTTCTGGAGTCAAGGAAATGCAAGCTGGAGTCCCCCAGGGCAGCGTCCTTGCTCCGTGGCTCTACACCATCTACACAGCCGACATGCCGACGGTGGACCCGACGACATTGGAGCACCCCGGTAACTTCAACCTCGCCACGTTCGCTGACGACACAGCAATCCTCTCCAAAGCGAGCTGTGTATACCAAGCCACCGACCAACTTCAAGAATACCTGCACGTATTCGAGACGTGGGCATCTAAGTGGCGAATTGCCATCAACAGGCAAAAGTCGGTATGCTGCACATTCGCGATCCGCAGATAAAAAGTATGGCATGGCTCTTAAAGGAAAACAGCAAGCTTTCCCTGAGCAACAAGGTGCTGCTGTATAAAACCCTACTGGCTCCAGTTTAGAGCTATGCAAGTCAAATCTTCGGCACTGCAGCAAAATCCCATTGAAGGAAAATTGGTGTCTTCCAAGCCAAGGTAGTGAGACTAAGTACTGGGGCCCCCTGGTACATCCGCAACGAGGCTTTAGCAGGCATACAGACATACATTCAGACCTACAGATATGTCGACAGAGACACAGGCAGACGGGCAGCCACATAATCCTCCTATCTGCCTATCCAGGTAGACGGACACACAGACCCACAGACTCGCAAACATACAGACACACAGGAAGAGAGAGAGACACACAGTCAGTCGGGCAGACAGATAGACAGGAATACCTACGGCTTCGTAGACAGACATACCGGCAGATACAGACAGGCAGATATACAGACAGACAGACATGCAGACAGAGAAACAGGCAGACAGACAGGCACGCAGACAGACAGACAGAAAGGAAGACCAAAATCGCAGACAGATAAGAAGTACAACTTATTCGCAGACAGACAGACAGAGAAGCTGACAGGACAATAGGCAGCCAAACAGAGAGAGACAGGCATGCGTAGAGATTGAGATTGACAGATAGGAAGACCCGCAGACGGACGGAAAATTAGGAAAACAGACACACAGTTGCGCAGAGAGAGAGAGAGAGACAGACAGGCAGACAAACAGGCAAACCCACAGACTCGCAGACATACAGACACACAGGCAGTCAGGCAGACAGGTAGACAGGAATACCTGCAGCTTCGCAGACAGACGCACCGGCAGAGACAGACACGCTGATACACATACAGACAGACATGCAGACACAGATACAGGCATACGGGCAGACAGACACACAGGCATGCAGATAGACAGACAGAAAGGCAGACCTAAAGACTCGCAGACAGACAGTCACACAGGCAGAAAGAGAGAAAGAGAGATAGGCAGACAGACATACATCCAGACAGGAAGACAGGCAGGCAGACATACCTACACAGAGGCATACAGATAGTCAGACTGAAAAAGACACAGACAGACAGGCATACAGACAGAGATTCAGACAGGAAGATATACACAGAGAGAGAGAGAGAGAGAGAGGGAGAAGTGGCCGCAATATGAATTCCAAATAGGGGAAAGCTTATTAGAAGGAATTTTAAGTCGCACACGTGTTCACTAGCAAAGAAAAGCACAAAGTGGGGAGCACAATCGTACGATTGCATCGTAAAAGCTCTGCTTCGCAGGTGTACAGCAAGCTGCAGAACTTATCAGTCGTTCATTGAGTCGACTGTACTAGTGCCGAACGCACGTCTCAACATTAAGTTCCCTTTCTTATCTAAATAAAAGAAAAAAAAAACGTGCTTCTCCACGCGCGGAAGAATACGGACGGTTCCATATATATAATATATATAATATGGACTAACAATAAAGTGCGGAATAAAAGTTGTAGTGGTATTAAGCTAGACCGAAGGTACGTTAGATAGTCAGTGGAATGCCTAGTCTTAAATATAGGTCCCCATTGCAGGTGGGTACCACCCATAATAACATAAGAATCAAACACAGGGCGACCGCAACAGCCCATTCGTGGAATTCAGCGGTTAATCAGGAAAGCGATAGTCCGGCCACAAGCTCCGCTGTCTGGCCATATGACCCGGAGCCAGCAAAAGCCGGACTACATCGACGTTAGCCATTTAAATGTGTAGTGTACAGACGGCGATCCTAGAATTCGGACATCCGTACCCAAGAAGTTAATATGTACAATTTGGCTCGAGTGGCGCATTCTAACTATGCTCTGGTCTAGCTCGTCGGATTGGTCGGACACTTAATAATATTAATGCGCGGACAGAAATAATTATATAAAACAATCAAAATATCTAAATGAAAGCTAATCAAGTGCGCCGACACGCAAGAAAATAGGAAAACGACTACCGCGGTTATTACGCTCCATTGAGGGAATAAGGTTTTATGATCCCTCTTCTTTACCCTCCCAACCATGACAATCGATGAAATATCGACGTTGCTCCCCCCCCGTAGAGAGAAAAAGAGAAAGAGAGAGAGAGAGAGAGAGAGAGAGAGAGAGAGAGAGAGAGAGAGATTGAGAGAGACCTTAAGACTCGCAGACATATAAGAAGAACAACATATTCGCAGACAGACAGACAGAGAGGCTGACAGAATGCGAGAAAGATAGAAACACAGGCAGACCGACTGGAAGAACTACAAACTCGCAGACAGACAGACACACAGACAGATAGACATACAGATAGAGAGGGCGACAGCCAGACAGAGAGGCAGACAGAAAGCAGGCAGGAAGACAGGGAAACAGACAGACAGACATACAGGAAGACAGATAAGTAGAACTCCAGATTCACAGACAGCCAAACAGACAGACAGAGAGATAGAACGGCATAAAGATAGACAGACTGATCTTCAGGCAGATAGACAGGAAGACAAACAGCCATACTTACAGGACAGCCATACCTAGGAAGACAGGCAGACAGACACGCAAAGATAGAAACAGACGGACAGAACAAAAGGCAGATAGACGCACAGGCAGAGAGAGAAATACAGGCACGCAGACAGAGAGGCAGACAGACAAACAGAAAGAAAGACAGACATGCAGACCAACAGACTCGCAGACAGACAGAAACACCTTCAGAGAGTGAGAGAAAGACAGACAGGCAGCCACACAGAAAGACAGACATGCAAACTCGCAGACAGACAGACATACTGCCAGAGACTGACAGACAGGCAGATAGACAGAAAGGAAAACCTACAGACTTGCAGACTGTTAGACACACAAGCAGAGAGAGAATAGCAGAAAGACAGCACACAGGCAGACTGGCATACAGAACGACAGGCAGACAGGAAGAGAGGAAGACAGGCAGACAGACAGACAGGCATACATACAGGCAAGCAGACAGACAAGTAGGCAGACAGGCAGAAAGACAGGCAGACAGACTGACAGACAGAGAGGCAGACTGGATGACAGGCAGACATACAGATAGACCCGACGGTCAGAAAGGCTGACAAACAGAAATACAGACAGACATTCAATCAGATAAGCAGGCCGCCAGCAGACAGACAGAGAGCTACATAGATAGACAGCCGGATAGACAGACCTATAGACTCGCAGACAGATAACAAGAACAACATATTCGCAGATAGACAGACTGAGAGGCTGACAGGATAATAGGCAATCAGACAGACAGACAGTCACAGAGAGAGACAGGCATGCGTAGAGATAGACAGACAGGCAGAAAGACAGACTTACAGATTCAAACACGCAGACGGGCAGACAGACAGACAGGATTCCAAATAGACAGACAGAAAGGCAGACCTATAGACTCGCAGACAGATAGCCACACAGGCAGATAGAGAAAGATATAGGCAGACAGAAGACATAGAGGCTGACAGGAAGACAGACATACAGATAATCAGACTGAAAAAGAGACAGACCGACGCGTATACAGACAGACATTCAGACATTCTGATATAAAGGCAGAGAGAGCGACAGACAGACATACAGACAGAGAGACCGGCATGCGTATAGATAAAAGAGACAGACAGACGGGCAGAGAAAGAGAGAGAGCGACAGACAGATGAACAGACAGGCAGACAGAAAGAGAGGGAGAGAGACATACAGGCAGACAAACAGCCAGGCAGACAGACCGGCAGACGAAAAGACAAGCAGACAGACCGGCAGACGAAGGGACAGATAGGAAGTCAGGCAGGCAGACTAGCAGACAGACATAGAGGCACACAGATAGACATACATAAAGGCAGACCTATAGACTCGCAGACAGACAGTCGCGCAGGCAGAGAGAGAAAGATAGGCAGACATACAGGCAGAGAGAGCGACAGATAAATAGACAGGTCGGAAGACCTACAGACTCGACGATTGACAGAGAGACAGACAGACAGCAGAAAGGTACACATACATGCAGACAGAGAGTCAGCCATACAGGCAGGCAGTCAGACATATAGACACACAGACAGGCAGACAAACAGGCAGAAGAACATACAGGCAGAAAGAGAGAGAGAGACAAAGAGAGACATACAGGCAGACAACTTACAGGCAGAGAGACCAGCAGACGAAGAGGCAGACAGGAAGTCAGGCAAGCAGACAGGCAGGCATACAGACAGACAGCCAGACACACAGCCAGACACACAGCCAGACATACAGGCAGATATTCAGACAGGCAGACCAGCAGACAGACATAGAGGCACACAGATTGACAGACAGATGGACAGACCTATAGACTCGCAGACAGAGAAGAAGTACAGCCTATTCGCAGACAGACAGACAGGCTGACAGGACAATTGGCAGTTAGACAGAGAGACACAGGCATGTGTAGAGATAGACAGATAGGAAGACGGACTTACAGACGGAAAATTAGGAAAACATACAGACAGTTGGGCAGAGAGAGAGAGACAGACAGGCAGGCAGACAAACCCACAGACTCGTAGACACACAGAAAGAGAGAGAGACACACAGGGAGTCAGGCAGACAGATAGACAGGAATACCTACGGCTTCGTAGATAGACACACCGGCAGGCAGGCAGATATGCAGATAGACAGACATGCAGACAGAGAAACAGGCAGACAGACAGACAGGTACGCAGATGGGCAGACAGAAAGGCAGACTTATAGACGCGTAGTCAGACAGTCACATAGGCAGAGAGAGCGACAGACAGATAGGCAGGCAGACAGAAAGCGAGAGAGAGAGGGAGACAAACAGACAGGTAGGAAGACTCACAGACTCGACCACTGACAGAGAGACAGACAGACTGCGGAAAGACAGAGAAACATGCAGTCAGAGAGACAGGCCGAGTCAGCCAGACAGACAGACATACAGGCAGAAATAAAGAGAGACAGAGAAACCGGCAGAGATTGAGATAGATAGGAAGACAGGAAGGCAGACTGGGAGAACTACAGACTCGCAGGCAGACAGACACAAAACCAGAGAGAGAGAGGCAGGCAGTCAGACAGTCAGACAGACAGGTATACAGACAGATAGACATACAGACAGAGAGGGCGACAGACAGATAGAGAGACAGACAAAAGGACAGACAGGAAGACAGGGAAACGGATAGACAGACATAGTGGAAGACAGATTAGTAGAACTCCAGATTCGCAGACATAACAGACAAACAGGCAGACAGAAAGGAAGACAGACATGCAGACCGACAGACACGCAGATAGACAGAAACACAGGCAGAGAGTGGCAAACAGGCATACAAACTGGCAAACAGACAGTCATACTGGCAGAGAGAGACAGATAGGCAGACCAACAGACTCGCAGACCGTAAGACACACAGGCAGAGAGAGAATGACAGACAGGCAGCACAAAGACAGACAAATAAAAATTAAAAGAAAACTCTTTGATATTCATTTTAAGTACCTTTATTTTATAATAAAGGAAGACTCTATGATATTCAGTCGAAGTATCTTTATTTTATAATTCGTTTTTAATTCAAGCTCGTTAGAACTTTAAGGGAAAAAATTCCAAACTGAAACTTAGGGCAAGTTGCATCGAACCATGAAGCCACCGCAACCGGCTGGAATGCCGGCTGAATGCTGAGTCGGCGATTCCAGCCGGCGATCAGGCTGCTTGCGCGTGCGAGTTTCGGATATCGGCTGCAACTTTGACGCGACGGCATCCGGCGCAACAACGTTGTCAGCAAACTCAAGCTTGCGCGTGTTAACTTATACAGACAGACAGACAAACACGAAGACAGGCAGACAGACAAACAGGCATACAGAAAGGCAAGAGGCCAAACAAGTAGGCAGAAAGAAGGACAGGTAGAAGATAGGCAAACAGACTGCCAGGCAGACAGACAGAGAGGCTGAATGGTTGACAAGCAGACATACAGACAGACAGGCACACAGATAGACCCGGCGGACAGAGAAACTGACTAACAGTCATACATAAAGACATTCAAACAGATAAGCTGGCCGACCGACAGACAGGCAGAGAGGTACACAGATAGACAAACGGATAGACAGACCTATAGACTCGCAGACAGATAAGAAGAACAGCATATTCGGAGGCAGACAGACAGAGAGGCTGACAGGATAGTAGGCAATCAGACAGACAGACAGTCACAGAGAGAGACAGGCATGCGTAGAGATAGACAGACAGGCAGAAAGACAGACTTAGAGATCCAAACACGCAGACGGGCAGACAGACAGACAGGATTCCAAATAGACAGACAGAAAGGCAGACCTATAGACTCGCAGACAGATAGCCACACAGGCAGATAGAGAAAGATATAGGCAGACAGAAGACATAGAGGCTGACAGGAAGACAGACATACAGATAATCAGACTGAAAAAGAGACAGACCGACGCGTATACAGACAGACATTCGGACATTCTGATATACAGGCAGAGAGAGCGACAGACAGACACACAGACAGAGAGACCGGCATGCGTATAGATAAAAGAGACAGACAGACGGGCAGAGAAAGAGAGAGAGCGACAGACAGACGAACAGACAGGCAGACAGAAAGAGAGGGAGAGAGACATACAGGCAGACAAACAGCCAGGCAGACAGACCGGCAGACGAAGAGACAAGCAGACAGACCGGCAGACGAAGGGACAGATAGGAAGTCAGGCAGGCAGACTAGCAGACAGACATAGAGGCACACAGATAGACATACATAAAGGCAGATCTATAGACTCGCAGACAGACAGTCGCGCAGGCAGAGAGAGAAAGATAGGCAGACATACAGGCAGAGAGAGCGACAGATAAATAGACACGGAAGACCTACAGACTCGACGATTGACAGAGAGACAGACAGACAGCAGAAAGGTACACATACATGCAGACAGAGAGTCAGCCATACAGGCAGGCAGTCAGACATATAGACACACAGACAGGCAGACAAACAGGCAGAAGAACATACAGGCAGAAAAATAGAGAGGGACATATAGGCAGACAGACCAGCAGACGAAGAGGCAGACAGGAAGTCAGGCAAGCAGACAGGCAGGCATACAGACAGGCAGCCAGACACACAGCCAGACATACAGGCAGATATTCAGACAGGCAGACCAGCAGACAGACATAGAGGCACACAGATTGACAGACAGATGGACAGACCTATAGACTCGTAGACAGAAAAGAAGTACAGCCTATTCGCAGACAGACAGACAGGCTGACAGGACAATTGGCAGTTAGACAGAGAGACACAGGCATGTGTAGAGATAGACAGATAGGAAGACGGACTTACAGACACGCAGACTGACGGAAAATTAGGAAAACATACAGACAGTTGGGCAGAGAGAGAGACAGACAGGCAGGCAGACAAACCCACAGACTCGTAGACACACAGGAAGAGAGAGAGACACACAGGGAGTCAGGCAGACAGATAGACAGGAATACCTACGGCTTCGTAGACAGACAAACCGGCAGGCAGGCAGATATACAGATAGACAGACATGCAGACAGAGAAACAGGCAGACAGACAGACAGGTACGCAGATAGGCAGACAGAAAGGCAGACTTATAGACGCGCAGTCAGACAGTCACATTGGCAGAGAGAGCGACAGACAGATAGGCAGGCAGACAGAAAGCGAGAGAGAGAGGGAGACAAACAGACAGGTAGGAAGACTCACAGACTCGACCACTGACAGAGAGACAGACAGACTGCAGAAAGACAGAGAAACATGCAGTCAGAGAGACAGGCCGAGTCAGCCAGACAGACAGACAGAATAAAAATTAAAAGAAAACTCTTTGATATTCATTTTAAGTACCTTTATTTTATAATAAAGGAAGACTCTATGATATTCAGTCGAAGTATCTTTATTTTATAATTCGTTTTTAATTCAAGCTCGTTAGAACTTTAAGAGAAAAAATTCCAAACTGAAACTTAGGGCAAGTTGCATCGAACCATGAAGCCACCGCAACCGGCTGGAATGCCGGCTGAATGCTGAGTCGGCGATTCCAGCCGGCGATCAGGCTGCTTGCGCGTGCGAGTTTCGGATTTCGGCTGCAACTTTGACGCGACGGCATCCGGCGCAACAACGTTGTCAGCAAACTCAAGCTTGCGCGTGTTAACTTATACAGACAGACAGACAAACACGAAGACAGGCAGACAGACAAACAGGCATACAGACAGGCAAGAGGCCAAACAAGTAGGCAGACAGAAGGACAGGTAGAAGACAGGCAAACAGACTGCCAGGCAGACAGACAGAGAGGCTGAATGGTTGACAAGCAGACATACAGACAGACAGGCACACTGATAGACCCGGCGGACAGAGAAACTGACTAACAGTCATACATAAAGACATTCAAACAGATAAGCTGGCCGACCGACAGACAGGCAGAGAGGTACACAGATAGACAAACGGATAGACAGACCTATAGACTCGCAGACAGATAAGAAGAACAGCATATTCGGAGGCAGACAGACAGAGAGGCTGACAGGATAGTAGGCAATCAGACAGACAGACAGTCACAGAGAGAGACAGGCATGCGTAGAGATAGACAGACAGGCAGAAAGACAGACTTACAGATCCAAACACGCAGACGGGCAGACAGACAGACAGGATTCCAAATAGACAGACAGAAAGGCAGACCTATAGGCTCGCAGACAGATAGCCACACAGGCAAATAGAGAAAGATATAGGCAGACAGAAGACATAGAGGCTGACAGGAAGACAGACATACAGATAATCAGACTGAAAAAGAGACAGACCGACGCGTATACAGACAGACATTCAGACATTCTGATATACAGGCAGAGAGAGCGACAGACAGACACACAGACAGAGAGACCGGCATGCGTATAGATAAAAGAGACAGACAGACGGGCAGAGAAAGAGAGAGAGCGACAGACAGACGAACAGACAGGCAGACAGAAAGAGAGGGAGAGAGACATACAGGCAGACAAACAGCCAGGCAGACAGACCGGCAGACGAAGAGACAAGCAGACAGACCGGCAGACGAAGGGACAGATAGGAAGTCAGGCAGGCAGACTAGCAGACAGACATAGAGCCACACAGATAGACATACATAAAGGCAGATCTATAGACTCGCAGACAGACAGTCGCGCAGGCAGAGAGAGAAAGATAGGCAGACATACAGGCAGAGAGAGCGACAGATAAATAGACACGGAAGACCTACAGACTCGACGATTGACAGAGAGACAGACAGACAGCAGAAAGGTACACATACATGCAGACAGAGAGTCAGCCATACAGGCAGGCAGTCAGACATTAAGACACACAGACAGGCAGACAAACAGGCAGAAGAACATACAGGCAGAAAAAGAGAGAGAGACATATAGGCAGACAGACCAGCAGACGAAGAGGCAGACAGGAAGTCAGGCAAGCAGACAGGCAGGCATACAGACAGGCAGCCAGACACACAGCCAGACATACAGGCAGATATTCAGACAGGCAGACCAGCAGACAGACATAGAGGCACACAGATTGACAGACAGATGGACAGACCTATAGACTCGCAGACAGAGAAGAAGTACAGCCTATTCGCAGACAGACAGACAGGCTGACAGGACAATTGGCAGTTAGACAGAGAGACACAGGCATGTGTAGAGATAGACAGATAGGAAGACGGACTTACAGACACGCAGACTGACGGAAAATTAGGAAAACATACAGACAGTTGGGCAGAGAGAGAGACAGACAGGCAGGCAGACAAACCCACAGACTCGTAGACACACAGGAAGAGAGAGAGACACACAGGGAGTCAGGCAGACAGATAGACAGGAATACCTACGGCTTCGTAGACAGACAAACCGGCAGGCAGGCAGATATACAGATAGACAGACATGCAGACAGAGAAACAGGCAGACAGACAGACAGGTACGCAGATAGGCAGACAGAAAGGCAGACTTATAGACGCGCAGTCAGACAGTCACATTGGCAGAGAGAGCGACAGACAGATAGGCAGGCAGACAGAAAGCGAGAGAGAGAGGGAGACAAACAGACAGGTAGGAAGACTCACAGACTCGACCACTGACAGAGAGACAGACAGACTGCAGAAAGACAGAGAAACATGCAGTCAGAGAGACAGGCCGAGTCAGCCAGACAGACAGACATACAGGCAGACATAAAGAGAGACAGAGAAACCGGCAGAGATTGAGATAGATAGGAAGACAGGAAGGCAGACTGGAAGAACTACAGACTCGCAGGCAGACAGACACAAAGCCAGAGAGAGAGAGGCAGGCAGTCAGACAGTCAGACAGACAGGTATACAGACAGATAGACATACAGACAGAGAGGGCGACAGACAGATAGAGAGACAGACAAAAGGACAGACAG
Source organism: Drosophila borealis (assembly GCA_035045885.1). Lineage (NCBI taxonomy): Eukaryota > Metazoa > Arthropoda > Insecta > Diptera > Drosophilidae > Drosophila > Drosophila borealis. The sequence continues at coordinate 521,177 of JAWNOR010000282.1, read as the reverse complement.
GAAGACAGGGAAACGGATAGACAGACATAGTGGAAGACAGATTAGTAGAACTCCAGATTCGCAGACATAACAGACAAACAGGCAGACAGAAAGGAAGACAGACATGCAGACCGACAGACACGCAGATAGACAGAAACACAGGCAGAGAGTGGCAAACAGGCATACAAACTGGCAAACAGACAGTCATACTGGCAGAGAGAGACAGATAGGCAGACCAACAGACTCGCAGACCGTAAGACACACAGGCAGAGAGAGAATGACAGACAGGCAGCACAAAGACAGACAAATAAAAATTAAAAGCAAACTCTTTGATATTCATTTTAAGTACCTTTATTTTATAATAAAGGAAGACTCTATGATATTCAGTCGAAGTATCTTTATTTTATAATTCGTTTTTAATTCAAGCTCGTTAGAACTTTAAGAGAAAAAATTCCAAACTGAAACTTAGGGCAAGTTGCATCGAACCATGAAGCCACCGCAACCGGCTGGAATGCCAGGTGAATGCTGAGTCGGCGATTCCAGCCGGCGATCAGGCTGCTTGCGCGTGCGAGTTTCGGATTTCGGCTGCAACTTTGACGCGACGGCATCCGGCGCAACAACGTTGTCAGCAAACTCAAGCTTGCGCGTGTTAACTTATACAGACAGACAGACAAACACGAAGACAGGCAGACAGACAAACAGGCATACAGAAAGGCAAGAGGCCAAACAAGTAGGCAGACAGAAGGACAGGTAGAAGATAGGCAAACAGACTGCTAGGCAGACAGACAGAGAGGCTGAATGGTTGACAAGCAGACATACAGACAGACAGGCACACAGATAGACCCGGCGGACAGAGAAACTGACTAACAGTCATACGTAAAGACATTCAAACAGATAAGCTGGCCGACCGACAGACAGGCAGAGAGGTACACAGATAGACAAACGGATAGACAGACCTATAGACTCGCAGACAGATAAGAAGAACAGCATATTCGGAGGCAGACAGACAGAGAGGCTGACAGGATAGTAGGCAATCAGACAGACAGACAGTCACAGAGAGAGACAGGCATGCGTAGAGATAGACAGACAGGCAGAAAGACAGACTTAGAGATCCAAACACGCAGACGGGCAGACAGACAGACAGGATTCCAAATAGACAGACAGAAAGGCAGACCTATAGACTCGCAGACAGATAGCCACACAGGCAGATAGAGAAAGATATAGGCAGACAGAAGACATAGAGGCTGACAGGAAGACAGACATACAGATAATCAGACTGAAAAAGAGACAGACCGACGCGTATACAGACAGACATTCAGACATTCTGATATACAGGCATAGAGAGCGACAGACAGACACACAGACAGAGAGACCGGCATGCGTATAGATAAAAGAGACAGACAGACGGGCAGAGAAAGAGAGAGAGCGACAGACAGACGAACAGACAGGCAGACAGAAAGAGAGGGAGAGAGACATACAGGCAGACAAACAGCCAGGCAGACAGACCGGCAGACGAAGAGACAAGCAGACAGACCGGCAGACGAAGGGACAGATAGGAAGTCAGGCAGGCAGACTAGCAGACAGACATAGAGGCACACAGATAGACATACATAAAGGCAGACCTATAGACTCGCAGACAGACAGTCGCGCAGGCAGAGAGAGAAAGATAGGCAGACATACAGGCAGAGAGAGCGACAGATAAATAGACACGGAAGACCTACAGACTCGACGATTGACAGAGAGACAGACAGACAGCAGAAAGGTACACATACATGCAGACAGAGAGTCAGCCATACAGGCAGGCAGTCAGACATATAGACACACAGACAGGCAGACAAACAGGCAGAAGAACATACAGGCAGAAAAAGAGAGAGAGACATATAGGCAGACAGACCAGCAGACGAAGAGGCAGACAGGAAGTCAGGCAAGGAGACAGGCAGGCATACAGACAGGCAGCCAGACACACAGCCAGACATACAGGCAGATATTCAGACAGGCAGACCAGCAGACAGACATAGAGGCTCACAGATTGACAGACAGATGGACAGACCTATAGACTCGTAGACAGAGAAGAAGTACAGCCTATTCGCAGACAGACAGACAGGCTGACAGGACAATTGGCAGTTAGACAGAGAGACACAGGCATGTGTAGAGATAGACAGATAGGAAGACGGACTTACAGACACGCAGACTGACGGAAAATTAGGAAAACATACAGACAGTTGGGCAGAGAGAGAGACAGACAGGCAGGCAGACAAACCCACAGACTCGTAGACACACAGGAAGAGAGAGAGACACACAGGGAGTCAGGCAGACAGATAGACAGGAATACCTACGGCTTCGTAGACAGACAAACCGGCAGGCAGGCAGATATACAGATAGACAGACATGCAGACAGAGAAACAGGCAGACAGACAGACAGGTACGCAGATAGGCAGACAGAAAGGCAGACTTATAGACGCGCAGTCAGACAGTCACATTGGCAGAGAGAGCGACAGACAGATAGGCAGGCAGACAGAAAGCGAGAGAGAGAGGGAGACAAACAGACAGGTAGGAAGACTCACAGACTCGACCACTGACAGAGAGACAGACAGACTGCAGAAAGACAGAGAAACATGCAGTCAGAGAGACAGGCCGAGTCAGCCAGACAGACAGACATACAGGCAGAAATAAAGAGAGACAGAGAAACCGGCAGAGATTGAGATAGATAGGAAGACAGGAAGGCAGACTGGAAGAACTACAGACTCGCAGGCAGACAGTCACAAAGCCAGAGAGAGAGAGGCAGGCAGTCAGACAGTCAGACAGACAGGTATACAGACAGATAGACATACAGACAGAGAGGGCGACAGACAGATAGAGAGACAGACAAAAGGACAGACAGGAAGACAGGGAAACGGATAGACAGACATAGTGGAAGACAGATTAGTAGAACTCCAGATTCGCAGACATAACAGACAAACAGGCAGACAGAAAGGAAGACAGACATGCAGACCGACAGACACGCAGATAGACAGAAACACAGGCAGAGAGTGAGACAGGCACCTACACAGCAGACAGACAGGCATACAAACTGGCAAACAGACAGTCATACTGGCAGAGAGAGACAGATAGGCAGACCAACAGACTCGCAGACCGTAAGACACACAGGCAGAGAGAGAATGACAGACAGGCAGCACAAAGACAGACAAATAAAAATTAAAAGAAAACTCTTTGATATTCATTTTAAGTACCTTTATTTTATAATAAAGGAAGACACTATGATATTCAGTCGAAGTATCTTTTTTTTATAATTCGTTTTTAATTCAAGCTCGTTAGAACTTTAAGAGAAAAAATTCCAAACTGAAACTTAGGGCAAGTTGCATCGAACCATGAAGCCACCGCAACCGGCTGGAATGCCGGCTGAATGCTGAGTCGGCGTTTCCAGCCGGCGATCAGGCTGCTTGCGCGTGCGAGTTTCGGATTTCGGCTGCAACTTTGTCGCGACGGCATCCGGCGCAACAACGTTGTCAGCAAACTCAAGCTTGCGCGTGTTAACTTATACAGACAGACAGACAAACACGAAGACAGGCAGACAGACAAACAGGCATACAGACAGGCAAGAGGCCAAACAAGTAGGCAGACAGAAGGACAGGTAGAAGACAGGCAAACAGACTGCCAGGCAGACAGACAGAGAGGCTGAATGGTTGACAAGCAGACATACAGACAGACAGGCACACAGATAGACCCGGCGGACAGAGAAACTGACTAACAGTCATACATAAAGACATTCAAACAGATAAGCTGGCCGACCGACAGACAGGCAGAGAGGTACACAGATAGACAAACGGATAGACAGACCTATAGACTCGCAGACAGATAAGAAGAACAGCATATTCGGAGGCAGACAGACAGAGAGGCTGACAGGATAGTAGGCAGTCAGACAGACAGACAGACAGACAGACAGATAAAGGTACAGACATGCGTAGAGATAGAAAGAGCCAGACAGACGGGCAGAGAGAGAGAGAGAGAGAGAGAGAGAGAGAGAGAGAGACAGCCAGACAGACTGACAAACGGACAGGCAGGCAGACAAGCAGACAGACATTCAGGCAGACAGACATTCAGGCAGACAGACAGATAGGCAAACAGACAGATATTCAGACAGACAGGCACACAGATAGACATAGAGATAGAGATAGAGAGAGAGAGAGAGAGAGAGAGAGGAGAGAGAGAGAGAGAGAGAGAGTCAGGCATGCAGACAAGTAGGCTCACAGACTCAACAACAGACAGACATACAGGCACAAAGAAAGACAGTCAGCCAGACAGATTCACAAACAGAGGCAGACAGACAGGCAGACAGACATTCAGGCAGAAACAGAGAAAGACATAGAGAGAAGAAAACAAGGAAAACAGACAGACAGATAGGCAAACACACCGCCAGACGAAGAGACAGATTGGAAGACAGGCAGGCATACAGACAGGCAGTCAGACAGACAGACATTCAGGCAGATACTCAGACAGACAGGCAGGCACACCAGTAGACAAAGAGGCACACAGAAAGACTCACGGATAGACAGACCTATAAATTCGCAGACAGATAAAAAGACAAACATATTCGTAAACGTACAGACACACAAGAAGAGAGAGATATACAGACAGGCAGGCAGATAGATAGGCAGGAATACCACCAGCCTCGCAGACCGACACACCGGCAGAGATAGACAGGCACTCTTACAGACAGACAGACATGCAGATCTAGCGAATCGTAGACGGAGAGTCACACAGGCAGAGAGAGAGAAATGTAGCCAGACAGACAATCCGGCATACAGACAGATAGGCACACAGATATTCAGCCTGAGAAAGAAGCAGACAGACAGGCATACAGACAGACATAGAGAGAAGAAAACAAGGAAAACAGACAGACAGACGGGCAGAGAGAGAGAGAGAGAGAGAGAGAGAGAGACAGGCAGACAGACAGGCAGAGCGACCGGCAGACAGACAGACAGATAGGTAGATAGGCAGACAGACACATAGACCCACAGGCTCGAAGCCATACAGACACTTAGGAAGAGAGAGACACACACAGATTCACTCACAGACCGTCACACAGGCAGAGAGATTGGCAGACAGACAGGCAGACATACATACAGATAGGCATACAAATAGTCAGATTGAAAGAGACAGGGACAGACAGGCATACAGACAGATATTCAGACAGACAGGCATACAGATAGACATAGAGATAGAGATAGAGAGAGGGAGAGAGAGAGAGAGAGGGAGAGAGAGAGAGAGACCTATAGACTCGCAGACAAATAAGAAAAATAAAATATTCGCAGACAGACAGAGAGGCTGACAGGATGATAGGAAGACAAACAGACAGACAGGAAGATATGCAGACAGACACATAGACACACAGGCATACAGACAGAATGACAGACAGACAGAAAGGCACACAGATAGACACAGAGAGAGAGAGAGAGAGAGAAAGAGATACAGACCGAGAGGCTGGCGGGATGATAGGCAGACAAAAAGACAGAGATACAGACATGTGTACAAATAGGCAGACAGGAAGACAGCCTTACAGACCCGCAGACGGACGGAAAATTAGGAAAACAGACAGACAAACGGGCAGAAAGAGAGAGAGAGAGAGACAGGCAGACAGACAAGCAGGCGGGCAGATAGGCAACATACAAACAGATAGGCATACAGATAGTCAGACTGAAAAGGAGACAGACAGACATTGAGACAGACAGATATCTAGGCAGAGAAACAGGCAGAGGGCCTAACAGACAGACAGCCACACAGATATACGAACAGGAAAGCACACAGACTGACCGGCAGACAGATAGGAAGATAGGCAGGGGGTCACACAGACCCACAGACTCGCAGACAAGCAGACACGCAGGAAGACAGGCAGACAGACAAACAGGCATATAGACAGGCAAGAGGACAAACAAGTAGGCAGACAGAAGGACAGGCAGAAGACAGGCAAACAGACTGCCAGGCAGACAGACAGAGAGGCTGAATGGTTGACAAGCAGACATACAGACAGACAGGCACACAGATAGACCCGACGGACAGAGAAACTGACTTACAGTCATACATAAAGACATTCAGACAGATAAGCTGGACGACCGACAGACAGGCAGAGAGGAACACAGATAGACAAACGGATAGACAGACCTATAGACTCGCAGACAGATAAGAAGAACAGCATATTCG